>BOPN01000124.1:126231-138731 GCA_017312705.2 Penaeus japonicus
GGAGGAGGAGGAGGAGGAGGAGGAGGAGGAGGAGGAGGAGGAGGAGGAGGAGGAGGAGGAGGAGGAGGAGAAGGAGAAGGAGAAGGAGAAGGAGGAGGAGAAGGAGAAGGAGGAGGAGGAGGAGAAGGAGAAGGAGAAGGAGAAGGAGAAGGAGAAGGAGAAGGAGGAGGAGAAGGAGAAGGAGGAGGAGGAGGAGGAGGAGGAGGAGGAGGAGGAGGAGGAGGAGGAGGAGGAGGAGGAGGAGGAGGAGGAGGAGGAGAAGGAGAGGGAGGAGGAGGAGGAGGAGGAGGAGGAGGAGGAGGAGGAGGAGGAGGAGGAGGAGGAGGAGGAGGAGGAGGAGGAGGAGGAGGGAGGAGGAGGAGGAGGAGGAGGAGGAGGGAAAGGGAAAGGGAAAGGGAAAGGGAAAGGGAAAGGGAAAGGGAAAGGGAAAGGGAAAGGGAAAGGGAAAGGGAAAGGGAAAGGGAAAGGGAAAGGGAAAGGGAAAGAGGAAGGGGAAGAGGAAGAGGAAGAGGAAGGGGAAGTAGAAAAAGAAGAAAAGAAGAAAAAGAAAAAGAAAAGAAGAAGAAGAAGAAGAGGAAGGGGAGGAGGATGAAAAGGACTATCAACATGCATTGTGTCTTACCTGTTTATCCTGACTTTCAATATACACTCTAACTTTCGTGGAAGACACTTTCTCAACGGCAAAACTAACTTGCGAGCCTTCCTGTATGGCTGGCAGCCGTGTCACACGACTAACCCCATCCAGGAAAACACATCCTGAAAATAGCAAGTCATTCGGTAAAGTATATGTGCATCACATTGGCAAAAGGACTAGGCCTATAAAAAAAATAAAAGAGTTCATAAATAATGATATTGACAATAGTCGCATATTTGACAAAAGAGGAAATAGATGTAGAAACTTGTCTTTAACCTGATTGTGGTATGACTATTCTCTTTTAAAATTTGAACAATGCAATAAACGTCCTTACTATTAAAAGAGAGAATTCTAAAGAGGAACTCTAGATCTAAGCAATATCCCTATTTCAAGTACTACAAAATATATAAAAAAAAAGAACAACAGACTCCTTTTCAAAATAAAAGTGAGGATGCAATACTCAGAGCTATCCTAGACCAAACCCAATATTTCCATGTCACTACCTTGTGCACTGAGGAAAAGGGTTCCTGGGAGGAGGAGCTGCTCAGGCCCGGTGACTGGCCGACAACACAGGCCCAAGCCCTCATCACTACAACCTACACCTCCGCTCACTACCTGTGTCGAGTCAAGGGAACACTAGTTATAGTATGGTACTGTGTAAAGGTGAGGCTCAGAGCCAAGAGGTAATTCTTGTTTATTTACCATTCAGTACATATGATAAAGTAACTCAATTAATTAATTTAATCTTGGGAAGTAGTTCTGATAGCGTCTGCCCCAATACACAACAAATTCAAATAAAAGGAAAAGCATGGGAAGGTTTGATGACACTAGAAGAGGTATTCTACTGGCTCCTAACTTATCCCTTCTGATGAAAAATTGGGTGAATCTGTATCAGACAGAATGGTAGTAGCTAGAAGTCAAATTTTGTTCTTTGGCTTGATGTAATTTTTGTCTATTTTTGTCAAAACTACTCTTCAGATTAGATTTATTTGTTGTTGAGGTCTATTAGTTGGCTCCACATTTCACCCACTCATGACAGATGCCGTCATATCTCTTCATCGGAATATTTCCCACACGGTGAATGACGTCCTATCACAGCATACAGTTTTGCTGTATATACAAATTGTATATAGTTCTGTTTGTATATATGCATTGTAGTTACATTTCAACATAATCGTTTTTCTTGACCTTGTCAAAAAATTATATAAAAATAGATAACCTCCCCTTGTAACCCTTTGGAATAGGGGTTATCTCCTGGCAGGGATCTGCTTGCCTTGTTGGAAGCAGGAGCAGAATTTGGCAACTATCTGCCTCATCATGAATGGGTTAAAGGAAACTTAGAAGAGTTGAACCAAACTTGACCTTATATAAAAAACTAATCAAAGTTCAGGGTTATCTAAATTTTCCAAGGCTAATGTAAAAGGTAATACATATCTAATTGACAATGGTAGTTGGAAAAGGCAATCATACATATAAACTTTTCAGTATGAATAGATAACAACTGCCAAGGCACTAAGGAAATATTATGAACGTGATTTGTTTTCTTTTTTTTTCTAGACTTAAATATAATACTGTTTAAATCTCAAAATATGAACTATCATCAGCATGCCTTTCTACAACTATATAAAAAAATACGAATTAGCCTTACCTTGAACAAAACTGAAGTACCAGCTGTTATAAGTGGCCCCTTTGAGTGCAAGACTTCTAGATCACTATTCACTTTGGTGGCCAGTCTCCCTTCATCTGCCATGCTCCAGCCAGAGCACCCATCCTCTTGCCATCCTTTTCAAAATAAATAGACAATTTACAGGAAAAATTTCTCATTTAATTATTCCATGCATCTATGGCGAATGATCCATTAGTGTTGCGGTGCAATCACATACAAAACATTTCTTAAGAGGAATCTAAAAATGCAAAATAAATGGCAAAATCATTATCCACTTCAAAGGTCTTAATGACTTCTACAAAACAATAGATTTTAGAAAGCAAGCTTCTTATTACAGACTATATATGAATAAATAAAAACCCTCGTCTTCATCAAAAAAAAAAAAAAAAATCCTTATACACTCACTAAAATGAGGAATAGTAGTAACAGCAGACTGCGTAAGGCTCCAAGGGCCAAAGCTACGAGACCCTTCACGACGAGATGCCACGCGTAGCAGATACGATTCCCCTGATTTGAGGTCTCGAAGGAGGAAAGAGTAATCAGGTCCTCTGTACTTTGTGTGAAACAGAGCAGTGTGTGGATCAGTGGCTCCTGTATTACTGCACTGAAGACAAAATTCCAATCCATCATCAGAGACATCTTCATCTACCTGTAATACAAAAATCAGGTTGGTTAAGAGACAAACAGCCAGACAGACACACAGATAGACAGACAAAGAAACAGAGCAAGAAAATGAGCTAGATAGCTAGCTAGAAAGAGAAAGAGAAAGAGAAAGAGAGAGAGAGAGAGAGAGAGAGAGAGAGAGAGAGAGAGAGAGAGAGAGAGAGAGAGAGAGAGAGAGAGAGAGAGAGAGAGAGAGAGAGAGAGAGAGAGAGAGAGAGAGAGAGAGAGAGAGAGAGAGAGAGAGAGAGAGAGAGAGAGACACACACACACACACACACACACACACACACACACACACACACACACACACACACACACACACACACACACACACACACACACACACACACACACACACACACACACACACACACACACACACACACACACACACACACACACACACACACACACACACACACACACACACACGCACGCACGCACGCACGCACGCACGCACGCACGCACGCAAGCACGGACGCACACACACACGGACGCACACACACACGGACACACACACACACGAGTACTCACACACACCTACCTCCTCCCAGGTGACTAACAATGCCCCAGGTCTTTCCACGATGTTTGTAATCTGCACAGGTCCCATCCTCGAAACATTCCCTGCCTGCTCAATCACTTCTCGCACTTCTTCTATGAATGTTGGATCCGTAGGGAATTCTACGCTGATGCATGGAACTGCACACAGTACAGGGACCTCAGGTAGGCTTAGAAGGAAAAGGAAATATAACATATATTTTGTTCTTCATTCATACATTTTAGTTTGCAGTACCTTTACTGCACAGAGATTTGTCCCAGAAGTTTTGCATTATAATAAGAATTGTCTATAAAATATCATCTAACAATCTGTTTATTCTTATAAATATCATATGAGATATGTGATATGATATATTAGTAAAGAGATAATTAGCATTTGCTTTGATGCCCTGCTGGAGTAAATAGCTTATACTTTCAGCTTAAAAAAAAAATACAACACGAAAGTGATACACCCTGTGAAACAAGCCCATCGCAGAAGGGTTAAAAAGAGATACAAACAATATGATTCTAATAATTAACATATAGAAAAAAAATCCAAATAAGTACAGAAGAGAAATCAACCATCTCTTCTAGCAAAACTCACTTGGTCATGGCTCCAGCTTCCTCCTGGAACCTCATGACAGTGTCCTTTGCCATGACACCTCCATGCTTCTCCAGCCTCTTCCCTTGTTCTAATCGTTCCGCTGCCTCTCTGACCCGAGACTCTAGTATGCGCTCACACTGATCCAGAGGTCCAAGAGCTTCATCCTCCATCTGAAATACCAACAGAAAATGAGGTTCTGCATTTTACTGCTTTTAATCCTTTCAATGTATAAAATAATGATAAAAGTAACATAGTAATTCAAGAGTATCTATTATCCGTGTGCATTATAAGCGTGCTTTCATTACTCCTTGGAGGTGAAAATATTGTATATCAAATAGTCTTGGTTCACTCACTGCAACATCAGACTGTAATGCTCTCTTATTATTTCTCTTATTCTATATCAAACTGTTGATTTGTTACTGTTGAGATTTTCAGAATGAAAGGAGCAAAAATATGAATAGTAAAAATGACAGCACAATAACCTCTTCATTATACATAAACCAAAGACGTATCCCACCTGCTGCACCTCCCCCAGAAGCTTTTGGCGTCGATCATTGACTGTTTCATTGACGGCTGCAATGAATTCCTCAAACACAGCATTGATTGTGGCCTTTGTATCAGAAGCACTATCCGTCACCTGGAAATTTTAAACAGATATTTTGAAATCAAATGCTCTGAAGCCAAAGAATGCATAAATACTGAAATAGCTATCACCGTTCAAGACTTCCCTTTATGTAGAAGCAATAACATCAAAAAAATTATTTGGATCATCTTATAGGAATTACATTAGTCAGTCAATTACATAAGAGTACAGCAAAATTACTTATCACACACCAGAAGAAAAGAAAACAATAACCAGAAACCAATAACAAAGCAAGATTATCACCTCCAACAGTCTCTCACCTGTTTCTTGGCCTGCTTGAGCTGATCACTAAGTTGCAACAGTTCTACCTGGTGTTGCTCCAGCATAGAGATAGTGTCTACCAGGTCATGTGAGATCTGCGACTGCACGTGACGTCTGTACTCTTCCCGCAGCCTCTCGCTAGTGCTGCTGGCTTTTTCCTCCACCTCTGCCATCTGGTGTGAGTGAAATGAACAGGCATTTATTATATGATTATTGCATGACAAGAGAAGGATCAGTAATGACCTTCAAAAGTAAACATGTGATAAAGAAAAGAAAATCATGAGATACACAGGTAAATTTGTGGATCAATGAACTTAAATTATGTAACTTTTCTTCTTTTATTTTTGAGCACATGGATACATTCAGATCTATCAACTACTGTTCCTTTGTCTAATCTCTCCGGGTATTTAAACCAGAATCCTAATGAAACACCAGAATAAACCAATAACCACAAGACAAAACATTCACCTTAACTGTGTCACAGCATTTCAAAACATCATTCCCAGACCATTAGAATTCTGAGAATAGATTTTTTAATTACAACAGTAAAGATACTTTCATTATCTTTTTTCTACTTAGAGATCTCATTCTCATTCCCAGTGAAGTAGCTCTTAATGTGCATTCTCTAGGAAACTATTAAACATTTATAATTACAAACATTCTAATGTCTTGGTCGTGAAAAGTAAATTTTCCTATTTGCAGCACAGAAAACCATATACATCACATCCAAGCAATTATTTAGGCTTCAAAAGTGTTCAGATTGTAGGCACAGTGGCACGAGCAGACACTAACAAGGCTGCTTGCTTTAAATTGGTTTTCCTCCGTCTCAAAATAGTTGATTCTTATGCTTGTGGCATAAGAAATGTTGAGTGGGATGAGCAGCCGTTTTGAGAATCTTACAATTGAGGCATGCATCTTAGCAAGAAGACAAGGAGACACACAAAGAAAAAAAGTCATAAAATGTTGAGATTTTGTAATTCTTCAGTTTATGCTTCATGAAGCTTCCCTTACCATTTCATGTACATGTATGCTATATATGTAGAATAGACCTGTCATGGCTCTCAACATAGGGCTTTCTTAATAAACTATATGGGTTGTGTAGAATCCAAATCTACTTGAGCTTTATTGTGATCTGCATTGGTGAGCTGCAATTAAAGTCTAATACAGCAGTGACTCATTGTCAAGCTATAGCTTTGTCGTACATGTGTCACACTCTGGCAAAGGCCAATAAGCCTTTAACTAACCTGTTCTGGCAAGATAGCACTCAACTCGTTACCTCTGGGCGTTTGTATAGAATTCTTGGTCATCTCTCCAGGGCGCACTCATTGCTGCATTATTTTCAACATCAGCCAGTGCCATGCAGTAGTTCATGCACTCTATTAACACTATGTACATTCTCTTTGAAATTCTGTTGACCATTTTGTGTAATGTATGCTTTTTCTGTTTTACCATATTGTGAAGTCTATACTAGCCATTCAGCAGGATACAGCACTGATGTAATAGACTGAAAATTATTGTATAGACTCCATATTAGCTCAATATGTGGATTACACTCTATGTAAAGGAAGCAGCATGATTTTATGGGTTGGCAAATTTAGGCTTTTGTCAGAGTTTTGTTATTCTAATTTATTTCTTTCTTTTTCATTTACAAACTACAAAAAAGATGATAACCCAGAGTAGCATTGCTTTCAAATATGGCAGTGCTCACAGCAGGTAAACTGACAAAGAAGCATTCCACACATAGTCTGGATCCTCTTTATTATACTATGGTCATAGCAGACCTTTTACCACATGTAATGGTATCTATCTGTTCTCTTCTACTGTTGTGATGCGCTGCCCTGGAAACAGCACTTCTTTGGGAATGGGCTTACCCTCAGGTATACTGGCCAGAGAAGCCAAAGCTCCTTGGCATGTTCATAATTATCTTGTAATCATCTTTATCATATCATTATATGTTGTACAGTGCTGTGGTAGCATTCTCAGCTGACTGTCTTGCTGACCCAGGTTCAACCCAATACTATCAGAGGTGGTAATCCCAGCCCTTCCTCGCACACAGGGGGTAATTTAGAAGCACAATAAACAGACGGCCATAATTTGACTTGGGTCACAGAGCATGTCAACACACCCTAATTCGTTATTAGTATCTTCATCCGTTAATGATTTATATATATAAACTTTGAGTGGAGAAAATACCATCTGCTCACTGCAATTTGCATGGCATAGACATCTTGCCATCTGCTCCTAAGGCCATGTAAATCCTGGCATGACATATATGCCACCTGGAGGAATGACCACTAATGACATGGCATGTGCATCCTGCCACCTAATGTCATTGGGTTACGACTAGTTCTTAACTAACAATAAATCCTAGCAAAGTTTACTCACTCAATCTTGTCAGGATATATGTGGTAGAGGTTTTTTAGCTTTTTCTTTTGACAGGCATAAACAACAGATTAATCAGCACAAGGCAGTGGAAGCCTTCAAAATTTTGCCAAGGGTGGTAATCAGTTACTATAATAATCCTTGTTTTATATTTTATCTAACAATTCCCATGGCTCTTCGATGATTGCACGGGATAAATCTTTAATTATCCACTAACATACCATTAGGTAAAAAAAATAATCATGGCATATTTTTCTTCCTTTTTTTTTATATAGGGCATGGGTTGAAATCAAACAATATATATATATATATATATATATATATATATATATATATAGAGAGAGAGAGAGAGAGAGAGAGAGAGAGAGAGAGAGAGAGAGAGAGAGAGAGAGAGAGAGAGAGAGAGAGAGAGAGAGAGAGAGAGAGAGAGAGAGAGAGAGAGAGAGAGAGAGAGAGAGAGAGAGAGAGAGAGAGAGAGAGAGAGACAAATAGATAGATAGATATAATTAAATATATTAGTCAACTCCAAAAATTTCAAATCAACCAAATTAAATTCTATCTGATCATCAATATACTAAACGGAAGAGTAGAAAGGATGTTATTTTGAAATTCTCATACATGGTAAGCATGCCATGTTGCATAAAACAATATTTGCTCTATCATATTTTGCCTGATGACATGCACAGAAAAAAAGTATATGAAATCAATAACTTGAAATTTAAGACACTTTTCTTCTATGACATTCTCATTGCAAATTGAAAATAAAAAAGTTATCTAATATAGAAATACTGTTGCTCCCTCAACCGTCCTTCTTTACTCATAAAGAATTGAATGATGCATTTTTATTTAATCTGATGTGCGCCTGCTTAGAAAAAGAATCATGTATCAGAAAAAAATTATGCGTGGTTTTTGAAATTCCCTCCAGAAGACGACCATTGAAAATTGCCCTTACATTGAAAGAGCAATCTTCAGCAAGGTTGGTGTCATATCATTATTCATACACTTTTTTCTGTGCTGGTTATCAGGCAAAATATGATGGAGCAAATATTGTTTTATGCAACATGGCTTTGAGAAGTTTGACTATTCAAAGAAATTCTGAGCCTGTTCTCATATCAAGATGGTGTGTGTGTGTGTGTGTGTGTGTGTGTGTGTGTGTGTGTGTGTGTGTGTGTGTGTGTGTGTGTGTGTGTGTGTGTGTGTGTGTGTGTGTGTGTGTGTGTGTGTGTGCATGTATGTGTGTTCACTGTATTGGTTCCATTTTTGGATATACATTGGACAATGCATGTAGGAGGAGCACCGTAAAGTTCGTAACCAGTCCCAGCTCTATCCTGCAAGAAGACATGTGGAGGATGTTTGTTGACCTTTTCTCCGCAGTACCATTATTTGCGGACATAATGGCATTCATTGTATGCTGACAGGTGAGCTAGCTGTATGAAAACCATATCTTTTACATTTCTATTTTACAGTAGGAATAAATATACTTTGTTTTATGTGAGGGGGGTTTGCTAACTCAAAAACTAAAGAATTAAATAAAAGTGAACATCTAATTCATTCTAATCACTAACTACAGGAGAAATTATTTTATTTGTCTGTGTAAAAGCATCAGGTCGCATGCAAATAGTTTGGCACGGGACTCTGTGAAATAGAATTTCCTGTGTAAGGAAGGATAAGCTGCGTTAGCATGGCAAATTCCGCAGGTCATATTAAATTCCAAAACGGAAGATTGACAGGTTGGTTCAATTTAAGTTTTTCTTAAATGACCTACAATGAAATAAATACAATATTGATTAACAAAGGAAAAACAAATTCCAAAAGCTACTGACATCTTTACAACCAAACCGTCACTAGGATTTAAACACAAAAAATACCATGTATATTTCTAACATACTAAAACAACCAAACTACTAGCAAATAAAAGTGAAAATCAACTAACAACCAAAACCATCCAACAAAGCAATTCTTCCACCAAACACGTCCACAAACAAGCAGCTACTCAACCACACAAACAACCCAACTACCCAACCTTAACTTAACAACAACCAAACAACCTTATTCCGCGATTCCTCTCGTCTCAATAAACATCATGTCACTCCTTCCCTTCCTCCTCCTCCTCCTCCTCCTCCACCTCTCTTCTCTCTTCCCCCCTTCCTTCCTCTCTTCCTCTCTTCATCCCCTTCCTTCCTCTCCCCACCCACCACAATCATAACTGATTCTCCTACCTCATAAACTAGCTGTGAGGGACGTGAGGTGGGTGTGAGGGTGGTTGTTGTTGTTGTTGCTGCTGATAACTACCTCTCCATCCGGCTGACATAAGAGCCACTCATCTGCCGGTCGCTTGTACTCCGAGGCGGGCGGCCGGGGGAGCTCTTCTTCTTTGGATCCGCTTTAGCACGCACGACCACCTGTCAATAGGGCTGGGTGGGGGCGCTTTATTGGTTGGGATGGTGGGCGGGTGGGTGGGTGGAGGTGGGTGGATGGGTGGATAGGTGGATTGGTGGGTGGATAGGTGGATTGGTGGGTGGGTCTGGTTGTTGGAGGCAATGGGGGATTTTTTTTGTGTCCTGGTTGTGTTTTCTTGTTTGTTTTTTTGTTTTTTTTGGTGGATTGAGGGGGTCTTAGTTATATTTACTTACAAGTACTTAGGTGTATATGTGTGTGTTTATGTGTTTGTAAGTGTATGCCCGTATGTAGATATATCTATGTGTGTACGTATGTATGTGTGCTTTTATGAACCTATGCGGGTATATGATAAAGAAAGATAACAAAAAAATACAATTCAGACAAGTCACAATTAGTTCAGATTTTTTACCAATCACTACAATAATGATCAATTTAAACGACGGATATAATTTTTTTCTGTGTTTGTTAATTCTAGAAGTAATCTGATACATTTTTTCCCCGTACTGCAAGACATAAGCTGTCAATAAGTTATATTTGTAGCATATCTCTTAAGTCCCGACCGTAATAAAGAGCTCAATGATATATTAAATGTATCTTTAAATCAAATCCGATAAGATTATCAAAACATCACAATGACTTCTTATCTTCATAGCAGATTTTTTCGATATGATGATGACAATTTTGTGTAATAAATCTTGAGTTATCTTGATAGGCACACATTTTTTTCCACTTTATTTCTGCATTGTCACAATATTTATTGGTTTTCCTTTTATACCACTTTTTTATCGTTGTCCCAGTCTCGCCATTTTTACAACCTTTTCTATGGAATTGTTTTTGTTTCTCCTTTAATTTTTCGTCTTTTTCTTTTCCTTTCTCAGTCCTTCGTTCACTATCATTCTACCTGTCTATCCGTTGGTGTTTCTCTCTTTTTCTCTCTCTCTCTTTTCTTCTCTTCTCTTCTCTTCTCTTCTCTTCTCTTCTCTTTTCTTTTCATCTCTTCTCTTCTCTTCTCTTCTCTTCTCTTCTCTTCTCTTCTCTTCTCTTCTCTTCTCTTCTCTTCTCTTCTCTTCTCTTCTCTTCTCTTCTCTTCTCTTCTCATCTCCTCTCTCATTCTCTTCTCTCTCTCTCTCTCTCTCTCTCTCTCTCTCTCTCTCTCTCTCTCTCTCTCTCCCTCTCTCATTCTCTCTCATTCTCTCTCTCTCTCTTTCTCTCTCTCACCTTCACATACACAGTTATAAGTGATTGGCTTATCATCTTTAAACAACAGTTCTATACTAGTATCAGCAGTTCCTCTTCATGAAAAAATATATACCAAAAAAGGAGAGACACAATATAAGATAAAAATATTTCGGTATTTTCCTCAACGTGTGTTCAGAAATTAGATACATCGGCCGTGAATTTCAACTGTGATTAATTATCCGAGCTAAAATTAATGAAATACAAAGAATTTTAACCAAAATAATTTCAAGATATGACAAATATAGCCATGGCGTAAATACTTTACAGAAAGAGAGAGATAGAGAGAGGACAGAAAGAGAGAGAGAGAGAGGATAGAAAGAGAGAGAGAGAGATAGATAGAGAGAAGAGACAGAAAGAGAGAGAGAGAGAGACAGAAAGAGAGAGAGAGAAGATAGAAAGAGAAAGAGAGAAGACAGAAAGAGAAAGAGCTAGATAGATAGAGAGAGAAACAGAAAAAAATACACACAGGTGCCATCGCACAAGACGATACCACAAGAGTAACTTGACATATGGCATAGTGCAGGCTCGTGGCACAAATCTCCCCTGGGGCGTTAAAGGTGCCAGAGGTGTGTATGCTCTAAGGGTGGTGGGGTTAAGGATGGGGTGGCGAGATGGAGGGTACAATGGGGAGGGTGTGAAAGGGGCGAGTGGTAGGGGGAAGGGGTAGAGGATGAAAAGAGGGAGGGGGAGATTGGTAGGGAGTTAGAGGGTGAAGGGAGGGAGCTGGAGGGTGAAGGGAGGGAGCTGGAGGGCAAAGAGAGGGAGATAAAAGAAACGAGAAGCAGGGAGTTGGAGGGAAAAGGGAGCGAATTAGTGGGCGAAGGGTGGGAGTTGGAGGGAAACGGGGGGATGGGTTGGGAGGTTATAAGAGGAAGGGGTTAGAGGCGAAGCGGGAGGGAGCTTGAAGCCGGTCGATTGGGGTTGGAGGGCAAAGGGACGGGGTTGTGAGGAGAGCGGGAGGAGGGCATGCATGGGAGAGTTGGAGTGCAAGTGGGTGTGGGACTTGGAAAGCTCGAAGGAGGGACTTGGAAGATGAGGGTGAAGGGAGATGGAGGATGAGGGTGAAGGGATTTGGAGGATGAGGGTGAAGGGAGATGGAGGATGAGGGTGAAGGGAGATGGAGGATGAGGGTGAAGGGAGATGGAGGATGAGGGTGAAGGGAGATGGAGGATGAGGGTGAAGGGAGTTGGAGGATGAGGGTGAAGGGACTTGGAGAATGAGGGTAAAGGGAGATGGTGGATGAGGATGAAGGATTAAGACTTTCGAAGTTGACTTTGACAACACGATGAAGAACAGCGACCACAAAAGGGATGAGGTAACGGTTATCCTCACCTTCGTCTTAGTAAGTCCCTAAAAGGGTTCACAAAGTCACATATACAAATCAAAACAAAACAAAACTTGCAGATATATCCAAATAAAACTATCATCAGAGGACGAAGGAAAGGGAATTGAAGGAGGGAGATAGGGAGTT
>BOPN01000124.1:143731-148731 GCA_017312705.2 Penaeus japonicus
TGTGACTTTTTGATTCTGTGTTCATCCGATAGTTTTTTGTTTATGTCCGTTTTGTTTGTTTGGATTTGGTGGTTATCTATGGGAAATTTTTGTTTGTTGTTTGTTTGTATGTTTATGGTTGCATGTGTGTGTTTTTTTTTCCTGGATTTCCGTGCGGATGTGTATATATTATGTATATGAGATGCATGGTTCTAATCCAGCGTATATTTAGAATTATCAAACTTGGTTAAAAGGATTTCCGAAACATCAAACTGAAATGCAGAAAAAAAGTTATTATCTATCTTACACTCACTCAGTCTCTCTCTCTCTCTCTCTCTTTAAAACACACTCACACACACTCACACACACAAACAAACACTCACTCACACACAAACAAACACTCTCACACACACACTCACACAGACACACTCAAACACACTCACACACACACACACGAACAAACACACACACACTCACTCTCCCTCTAAACTGGAAAAGCAATCAGTCAAAACTGAAATTAATAGATTTTCCTAGTGCACTGACCGGGGGCTTTTAGGTTTTTGTACGTCAGTGTCCGTTCTTGGAAATCCATTTAAGGTAGCTATGAGAGGCCGTTGATAGAGCAAGAGGGATAGAGAAGGAATGATTATTAGAAAAAGAGGAGAGAGAGAGAGAGAAAGAAAGGGAGAAAGAGAGAAAAAGAGAGAGAGAGAAAGAGTGAAGGGGGAAGTGACGGATAAACTACGAAATAGACAAACGGGTGAAAGGTAGAAAAAGACAGATGCAGAAAGCTATGATAAAAAAAAAAAAAAAAAAAAAAACATGACAAACACATAAATTTACAAACAGACAGACATGCAGACAGAAGTCCCAAAAAGACAAACAGAAAACGAAATAACATGATTCCCCATTTTCTTTCATACTAAAAGCATCAGTCCCATCTAGAAGAAAGGTTAAAAGTCTTCTGAGATTGAAGTACATCCATTTCAATCCCCGGAGATTATACCAAAGAGAAGGCAGTCGAACACTTATCTTCCTGTTACGTGCAGCTTGTTAATAAAACGATGCTAAAATGCCACACACGATGAATAATGGTGAAACTTCCAGTTGGGATGTGTTGTCTCAGGAGGTACGAAGTGGATAAACGAGTAGATGGAAAAATTGAATAAATGGAGAGATGTGAAGAAGTGATTTGCGCCCATCCGCTCATTCTCCCCCTTCCCCCCATCTCCCCTCCCCCTAGTTCTTCTACCAGTCTCCCTCCCTCCCCCCTCTCTTTGACCCCTGCCCTTTGCAAATTTTCCTGGTTGTAAAGCAGTGAAAATATGCATCTTGAGGTCAGCTTAAGAAATAGTTATTTAACGAATCCGCATATATGAAGACGGATTTGCTTATTACATAATTATCATCCGGGATATTGATCAATAAGTGATTCACTTCTTAGTTAATTGTCTTAATTACTTACCATTGCTCTCTCGTGTATTGGGTTATGTTGCTGTTGCGTCTTATCTATTTATTATCATTATAGCTATTAAATGATTGCAATTATATGTGGTGATTCACTCTTGTTCTTTACTTTATTCCTTTTGAATTTTGTTGACTGAAAATACTAAAACACATAACCCTATAATACTTAAATTTAACACCTACATCAACCTTTCTTTCGTTCTACCAAACATTTCCTTGTACCCGAATCACATGATTTATTTTTTCTCTAATCATTATACCTTATCTTCCTATGTAATCTGGTTACTGTGTTATTATACCGTACCGCTGTCATTGTATCATATATCCTTTAATAAGCATTGTATCACACGGTCTCATTGTATATTACGTAACGTTGTTCATTTTCTTGTTCTGAAGTCATTCTTTTGTACCCTCGTGCTCATTGTTATATTTTTCCGTCGGCCTTAGCTATAGTACCGTACATAAGTGTGTTATAAGTGTCCATGTACTCTGGTTACTGTACCGTACTATCGTCACTGCTTTATTCTGTATACTTGTTTTTGTACCGTCTTATTGCCATTTTGAACTGAATTGTAGATACTGGAGACATTGTACCGTACTTATCCTAGTAAGTATACCGTACTTACTTACTGGAGACATTGTACCGTACTTATCCTAGTAAGTATACCGTACTTACTTACTGGAGACATTGTACCGTACTTATCGTAGTAAGTTTACCGTACTTACTTACTGGAGACATTGTACCGTACTTATCCTAGTAAGTATACCGTACTTACTTACTGGAGACATTGTACCGTACTTATCCTAGTAAGTTTACCGTACTTACTTACTGGAGACATTGTACCGTACTTATCCTAGTAAGTATACCGTACTTACTTACTGGAGACATTGTACCGTACTTACTTACTGGAGACATTGTACCGTACTTATCCTAGTAAGTATACCGTACTTACTTGCTGGAGACATTGTACCGTACTTACTTACTGGAGACATTGTACCGTACTTATCCTAGTAAGTTTACCGTACTTACTTACTGGAGACATTGTACCGTACTTACTGGAGACATTGTACCGTACTTATCCTAGTAAGCATACCGTACTTACCGTTCCCCGTGCGCAATTCCACTGCCCTGGTCTTTCTCTCACTGCACCACACTCTCACCTCACCTGTCCTTCGCTTTCTCACTCTCACTCATTCCAGCGCTCTCGCCCCTCCCTCATGCCTATAGTGCCCAACCCTTTAGTCACTCCCCTACCCCACTCATGCCCATTGCCCAACCCTCCATTCACCTCCCCAATACCCCCCGCCCACCCACCCACACCCCGCCCATGCCCGGAAGCGCCGACATGTCCTTGGTCTTCAGAAGGCGCGCTTCCCCCCCCTCCCCTCCCCTTCCTCCTACCCGACCCCCACGCCCCCACACCGCCGCTTTTTTAACCTTCTCCCTCCCTCCCTCCCTCCCCCCTATCACCCCACCCTTCTCGTCTTGCTGATTGGCCAAATATTTGCTTGCTTGAAGGAATACTGCTTTACCTGTTGTGGATACTGTTAGATTTCGTCTTTTAATGTGATTCTTATCTTGATTATTAGTCACGGGGGCATTATACTGTAACGGTGTCTTATGAACATCTCTTTTGTTTCGATATTTAGAAATGTATTAGTTATCATTCCCTTTATAGTCTCTTTTAAAGTAGAGGAAATTTCTTGTAAGTGCAGATAAAACAAGGGGGAAATATTGACGGGGGGAAATCAACCGAGTCTGAAATTGCAGTATCTGCCACCCCGTCGCTTTGAGTCCCATCACCGCCTCCAATATGGCCAGTGTGCCATGGAAGACTGAGGGGAAGAGACGCGCGCCCTCATGCTCTCGCTCTCGCCACACACACACACTCGCACACGTACACGCACACGCACACATTCCCCGGGCGTGATACCACACACCTTCTTGTGGTGCTGTGGAGTGGGCTGGAGTGTTAAAACATGAACCCCTCGTGGTGTGGAGTGGTGTTGACGGCGATGGTACTGGTGTTGACGCGACCCTCGTGGGCAGGTAGGAAATGTTGCTCATGTTGAGGAAGATTGCAAGTGCAATTCCGTTCGATAAGATACGAAGGTCAGGAAGGGAAACTGGATTGGATATTTATTGTTATTTTATTTATTTATCGCAATTAGTGTCAGTGATTGTCATCCTCATTATCATTACTGTTAATATTATAGGTGTATTGTTATTGTTGTTTTCTTGTAATTATTGATGTTGACATTTATTATTATTATTGTTGATGATGTTTTGTTTTGCCGTTAGTGTTGTCATTATGATAACTCCTCGCATTGAAATCGAAAGGATTGGGACACGATGCATACATAAATAGAAGAAACACAGTGAGAAAAGGAGAGAAAAAAAGTGATAAAAGGGAAAAAGATACAAAAAAGGGATAAAAGGAAAAAAAAAACATGCACTTTGGGAAAATGTTTTTTTTTTTTTTTTTAAGAAGTCACGATTCCTTGAGGCTGTGTGACGCAGTGCGGAAAAGGATATTCGAGTTTCTGTGAGCGGGAAATTACCAATGTTGGAATTCCCTAGGAATGGACTCCCCATTTCTTAATTAATGTGTTGTGTTGTGACCCTTTGCGATACAGTGTTGTTGTATCTGTTAACTCTATGCATTGTATTCTTATTGTATGCGGTATCTTTTTTTTTTTAATTACAAATGTTTGATAGAAATAGGGGTTTATTTTGGATGATATGATTATACAGAGCATATGAAGGTTGTGTATAACCATGGAGTTAGCATTACACTTCCACGTACTCGACTAAATGCAAATCACACATACACCCTTACAGATATACACGTGCATAAACTTATTCAATAAGAGTAAACATAAACACTTGGCAAAAAAGCGCAGTAATTGACGTGTACACGCCCCCTCACCCTCACCACCTGCCCCCTCCCCCACTTGACCTATCGTTGATATCATATGATCAACGACGTAATTGTCTATTAATAGCGATAATAACACCTCTCCTTTTAGCTCGAATTCAACCAGACGAGTACTTGTTACAATTACTGTGGGTTGTGCTTAGCGGGAGAGAGAAAAACGGGTGTTTGTGACAGTGAGACATGTTTGTGATTGAGGATGCGGAGTGATCTCGCGGGAGGTGTGCGCATCCAAGTGCACATCGTATACAAACATCCATGCGAACACGCACACGCACACGCACATGCACATGTACATGCACTTGCACTTGCACTTGCACTTGCACATGTACACACACACACACACACACACACACACACACACACACACACACACACACACACACACACACACACACACACACACACACACACACAGCACACACACACACACATAAAACCACACACCCACACACACAAACAAGGATGTACACACCTACAGGCACTCATACACACCCTCATACACACGCGGACATGCAAGCACACGCATCAAAGATACTCTCAAGTTACACCACTGTGACGCAAGGAGGCTGTGGCATTTGGGAAAGGCTTCTTGGATGCTGCGTCCAGGCTGTGATG
>BOPN01000124.1:153731-168731 GCA_017312705.2 Penaeus japonicus
ATATACAAAGTACTTGTTTATTTCGTATAACACCGAGGGTATTGATGATAATCGTTACTTTCTCTGTTAGAAACTGCTGATGGTTATCATTCATTAGAATTATAAACATCAGCATGTAAACTGAACATGTCATCCTCCTCCTCCTGCTGCTGCTGCTGCTCCTCCTCCTCCTCCTGCTCCTCCTCCTCTTCTTCTTCCTCCTCCTCCTCCTCCTCCTCTTCCTCCTCTTCCTCCTCTTCTTCCTCCTCCTCCTCCTGCTCCTTTTCCTCCTCCTCCTCCGCTTCCTCCTCCTCATTATCATTTCATTATTTCCCCCACCCCCCCATCCCACTGTGCTCGACCTTAGTTCAGGTTCAACTTGACACCAGTATCAAGAGTGTAACCAGGACAGAGGTCATTTGTACTTAAGGGAGACGTATCTCCATTGGTGTATTTTTTGTTGTGTTTTTTTGTGTGTGTGCGATGGTGGTATTAATGATAGCTGTGTGATTATGTTATAATTTTATGATCATTATTATTTTAGTCGTGTTTAGTTTTGATTGGTATTAATATTGTCTGTAGCGTTTTTGTTATTATTATCATTAGCTTCCTCGTCATTTTCATGATTTTTTTTTATCATCATTATCATTGTTAATTCTTTCGTTTGGTCCTGTTGTACTTATTTTTCTTTAGAAATCGTTATAATCACATTTGATATTATTATCATCATAATTCTTGTCATTGCCATTGTTATCATTATCATACAGATCATCATTATCATTGTTATCACTATTATCACTATCATTATTATTATCACCATTATTGTAGCTGTTCCTATCATCACCCCAGTGGTTATTGGCTTCAGTAATCGTTAATATCATTATCGCCTTTACATACGCAGATACATCCAAATAAAGAAACGCACAGCTGATGTAACACTCCGAGCTCCGTCCTCCACAGTCCATCTATCTATCTGTTTATCTGTTTATATCTATCTATATGTCTATCTATTTAATCGTTTTGGATGTGTGAGTGTGTTTTGGGGGTTACTTGTAACGACCTATTGGTGATTGGCAGTATAGTCGTGCGGTCGTAAACTGCACCGCCAGTCTTGACTTACACGTAATCAACGCCAGAGAAGACACCCCTTCACCTCTGCACTTCATAACAAACTCTCAATGCTCTTTTTCGTTTTCCGGGGATGGGGTAGCGAGATTTTGTGTGTGTGTGTGTTCTGTGTCTCATTCAGTCATAGACTCTCTCTCTCTCTCTCTCTCTCTCTCTCTCTCTCTCTCTCTCTCTCTCTCTCTCTCTCTCTCTCTCTCTCTCTCTCTCTCTCTCTCTCTCTTCCTCTGTAGATATGTGTCTGTGTCTATCAATCTATTTTTCTACACACACACACACACACACACACACACACACACACACACACACACACACACACACACACACACACACACACACACACACACACACACACACACACAAACACACACAAACAAACAAATACTTAGGTACATTGTTATCTTTCACTCTCACCGCCAGAACCATCAGTGTCAGACGAAAAAAAAAAATAATTTGTATTTGAGACAAACCCCGCGCCGTCCGGGAGAGGAATAACAAATAGATGGACTTCGTGTGTTTACTTTGGTCTCGTGTGACAAAAATGGCGAACACGATCGTCTTTTTTTTTTCTCTCTCTCTCCTTTTTTCCTGTTAGATTCATATTTATTCATGTCTTACTTTCTTGTTTATTTTCCTATTAGATCCACATTTATTCATGTCTTACTTTCTTGTTTTTTTTCTTTTCCTTCTTCTTTCTTCGTCTTTTTTTCTTGTTTTTTTTATTGTCTTTGCTCCTTTTAAATTTTCAGTTATTTTGTCGTGGTTATTGTGACTTGTTTATCTTGTTCGTGTGTTTTATTTTTTTGTTTATCTTGTTTGTGTGTATTATTCATTATTTTGTTGTTTGTCTATCTGTGTATTTTATCGTTTATTTGTAATAAATGTATTTATTTTCTTTATTGATTTTATTCATTTTATTTATTTATTTACTTATTTATTCATCAAATAATTTCACTCATTTGTATATTTATTTAGATAAATGACAATTAATTTACGTTCAGTTCTTTTATTCTCTCTCCTTATTACAGCAGAATCGTCTGGTCTCTGTAGTGACTTAGGTCGCCTGTTCATGCCCGACCCTGATCTACAAGGTTAGAAATTGGCCGCAATAAAACCCTATCTTCTTTCCTTTAGAGATGATTTAGAAGAAAAAAAAAGTTATAACAAATTAGAGGAAACAAAACAGAATTCGGGAACCAGCATGAATCTCCCGACCCTCATTAACAGACAAACACCAGACGTATTCTAAATAGGGACACAAACGCACGCACGCATGGCGGACCAGCTTGGCAAGGGCCCGCGCAGGTTTCATCTCTACGAATTCCATATATGTTTAATAGACTAATGGATGTAACAAATAGAAAAGGTTGAAGGAAAATAACCTTTTTTTCTTCTCTCTCTCTCTCCCTCTCTCACATCTGTAGCAGACGCCGTGAGAATGTGCTTCAAGTGCCTCGGACGGGACGCGTGTCTCGAGCCCAAATTTGCGACGGTCCAAGTATGCAGCCCAGACGTACGCCGATGTGTAACCAAACTCACCGTCAGCAGGGTCACAGGTAGGTGTTACCGTGTGCTTGTAGGGTGTGTGTGTATTTATATTTATGTTTATGTTTATGTTTATGATTATATTTATATATACATATACATATGTATATGTATATAAATGATGTATGTGTGTATATATAATAATTATATATATATGCATATGTATTATATGTATATATATATATATATGTATGTATTATATTTTATACGTATGTATCTACACACACACACATATGTATATATATATATATATATATATATATATATATATATATATATATATACACAGTATATATATATGTGTGTGTGTGTATACATTTATTTTTTTTCTTTCATTCCAATTTTGTTTCTTCGTCTCCCTGCTATACTATGTTCCTCTACATACACACAATGGATCTGTTTATCTCTTCTCTCTCCGTTCACTCTCTTCCCTTTTTAAAATGGCTTTATGTCCCCGCAGGAGCCCGCGTATCGGAGCAGTACTGCGGCAGCCCCGAAGTACTGGAGGACAGTCTGCAGGTGCTGGAGGACAAGTGTTATTCCAACGACATAAGCTGGGACGACCGCCGTACCCAGACGTCCTTCTGCTACTGCTCCTCCAACCTCTGCAACGTGTCGTCCCATCTCCTGGTTCCTTCCTGGTCGTTCCTGGCCGTGTTGGTCGTGGTTGTGATGCTCTCGACGACCATGACAGCTGAACATGTCTCGTGACAGATGCCTGCGATCGAGGGCCGGTTTCGACGCCGTCCGTGGTCCTTCGGTGCGTCGGAATGGGACATTATTTTCTATATTGCCAAAGATTGAGGTGGAGGGACAAGAGACCGGTGGATCGCGTGAACAGATATTCGTAGAAATTTCACAAGAAGAAATGTAAATGATAACAGTGTAACGTGGTGATACAACATCGTGCTGTTATACGGTTGAATTTGGTTCATTGCTTACGATTTCCAAGAAATAGTAAAGGAAAGGAAACGGAAAGAGGATTGGTTGAACAAAGAGATGGTTATTATAAGTAGTTTGAATAGATACGGAAATCCCTAGTCACTCCCAGCGGAAACCTAAAAACCAGACTTCACTTCACCTCAACTTCTCCATGTCACAATGTGTTCCAGAAAAGCACACGATCCCGTGGTACAAAAAAAGAAACTCCTCTTACAGGGTGCAAATTTCAAACGTGTCTGACCCCCCTTGAAAACTTCATGAAGATTTTTTTTTTTTTTTTTTTTTTAATGAAAGACACCCCCGTCACCTCCTGAGCAAAAAAAAGCATCGTGTAGCAGAGCGATTACCAGGACATTCTGTGATTTTCTGCATTCCATTATGGTGAGAAACTCTGTGATAACCTCCTCTCGGCCGAGCCTACACGGAGGCCAGTAGTTAGGAATGTGACCCTGTATAGGTGACCCTCCTCTATTTTCTACTTTTATATACTATGTCCTGTATATATTTGGTAAATAAGTGTATCGTTTATATATATATATATAAACATCTATCCTCTGTTGTCATGTGTTAAAAAATAGTTTCGACAATTAATTAATTTCTCTAGGATTTGATATACAAATCGTTCAGTGTTTTCAATTCAGTGTTATCAAATGTTTCAATTCTTTGAGAGGAGAATCGATAACTATACGTTGACAAATTATCTATTTATTTTGTGTCATATGACTTTCAGCTCATGTGTTAGAATGCATAAATTTTGTACCGAATGAATTAATGATTTAAAGTATTTATTCTTTCTTTTGTGATTTGACATCCGATATTAATATGTTTTCAAATTCAGATTCTCATTCGTTACATATATTTATTTCAATTCTATCCAAATCGAGGAATATGAAGAAGATTATAATATTTGACAAAAAGAATACCTAGAATATAGGAAAATGTATTTTGTATCTTATAAAATGAATGATAAAGACACTGATAATAGAATGTGTATATACGAGGTAAGGAGACTAGAAAACCAAAGAAACTTTTTGAATTATATATATATCTCAAACACAAACCCTAAAAAAAAAACAAAAAAACATGCACTTGACTCAATTTTTATGATGTGTTGTGACCCAGCATGAATATCGCAAGTTATTATCATAATATTTATGTATGTTATTACAGAGCATCACACTGTGTACTTATGCCATTGTGCCTTTGCTATTATTTGTTGTGTCGGTGGAAGAATATGTTACCAGATCCATCGCTCCAGTATTGTATTGCATTTAAGGAAAATTATGAGATAAAGTGATTATATGTATATATATATATATATATATATATATATATATATATATATATATATATATATATATATATATATATATATATATATTTATGTATATATGTATATATGTATATATATATATATACATATATATATATATATATATATATATATATATATATATGTATGTATGTATGTATATATATGTATATATATATATATATATATATATATATATATATATATATATATATATATATATATATATATTCGCTTTTGTTAGATCTTTCTTTCTCTTTCTCTCTCTTTTCTCTGCTCTCTCTTTCCTTCCTTCTGCCTCCTTCTCTCTCTCCGGTTTCCTCGCCCCTTCTTCTGTTTCTTTTTCCTCTTTTTCTTCTTTCCATTTTTTCTCCTTTCTCTCTCTCTCTCTCTCTCTGTCTCTCTCTCTCTCTCTCTGTCTCTCTGTCTCTCTCTCTCTCTCTCTCTCTCTCTCTCTATATATATATATATATATATATATATATATATATATATATATATATATATGTATATATATATATATATATATCCCTCCCTCCTTATTTGTTTTTCAACTTTTTTGTGCGTGTTTCTAAGGAATTACATACAGATGTACACAAAATGTACGTTTGCATATTTGTTACAGTTTAATGATTCCTAAATAAGATTTATGAATTTTTGAAGTCTTCAGAATATATGTTTGTTACAATGTATATGTTTCTAATACAAAATTGAAAAAAAATGAAGTTTTTCTCTAAAAATAGTATAAACCTAATCTCTCTCTCTCTCTCTCTCAGTCTCTCTCTCTCTCTCTCTCTCTCTCTCTCTCTCTCTCTCTCTCTCTCTCTCTCTCTCGCTTTCGATTACACACACTATGTTTCTCATTCTTTATTACACAAGGGATATATGGTACAGATTGAGATAAACTTATCATCTTTGTCATTTCCGGTTTATATTTGGTACAACGTTTAATGTTTAGTTGAATGTTGGTTAGCCTTACATAGGAATAATTTCAATTATAAGATGATAATAACTCGAGTGAGATATGAATTAAAAGAGACTTTATCAAAGAATAGATGGTGTGTGTATGATATTTAAAATATGAGAAGCGCACACATAAAGGCACATGCACACAAACACGATATTTCGTACGTACACAAATATGAAAAAAAAATAGATTCTAGATCCTTCAGTATCACCACTCCCCCTCCCCCTCCCCCCTCTCATGCATACCCAATAAGAAAATGCTGCGGGTGAAAAAGGTACAAATGAAGGCTTCTTGAAATTCAGCGTTCACTCAGCATTATCGAAATGGGAATGTCGTCTTCTTAATTATCAAACTACAGGGTGTTTATTCCTTGTGTTTACTACCTCTATGTTCATATATTTGGTAGATTTGTTGACTGTTCATCATTGCAGATACGACATTTCAACTGCAATGAACACTCTTTTGATACACAGAGGAAGACTCAGATTATTCAAGAACAGTTGGAATATTGATAAAATAATGATAAACATAGGAACGATGATGAAAATAATCACTAATGGGAATTATTATAATTATAAGAACATATTTGAAATAATCACATGATATAAAATCTACAAGAATGTAACAGCCAAAATGAGATTAAAAAATCAATAATATTGGGACAGTATAACTAAAGGGAGTATATGATGGAATAGTAATCGGTAATTTCAACACCCTTTCTCTCTCTCTCTCTCTCTCTCTCTCTCTCTCTCTCTCTCTCTCTCATTCTCTCTCTCTCTCTCTCTCTCCTTCATTCTCTCTCTCTCTCTCTATCTATCTATCTATCTATCTATCTATCTCTCCCTCCCTCTCTCTCTCTGTCTGAATGATGTCGTAAGAAGTGAGTAAACGTGTAGGGTTTTCCACAACAAGATTGAATCCCAAGAGCAGTTTCTCGTCCGGACACAGACGTAGGATTTTATCAACAGGTTAAGGTCATAAACAATGATAGAGGGAGAGAGAAAGAGAGAGAAAGAGAGAGAGAGAGAGAGAGAGAGAGAAGATGAATAGCAAGGTAAAGAGACTGAGAGATGAAGAACAGAGAGATATAAAAGAAGAGAGAGAGAAAGAGAGAAGATAAATAGCAAGGTAAAGAGACTGAGAGATGAAGAACAGAGAGATATAAAAAAAGGAGAGAGAGTAAGAAGGAAAGCAAAAAGGAGAAAAGGAGAGGGAGAGAGGAGAATCACATTAAGGGAAATAATGAAAAGCAGAAGAGAGAGAGAGAGAGAGAAAGAGTTAGAGAGAATAGGAATGAAAGAGAAAAACAGAAGAAAGAGAGAGTAAGAGAGAGAGGACAAGACAAAGACCCATGTGAACGAAGATAAATAAATGTTCCATAATGGATTTTACTTATGCCGCCAATGCCACATAGCAAGCCAAAACAATTACTTTGAATATCCCAAATGAGAAAAAAAACAAAAAAACTATGACATTTTCCATGGTGGAAACCTTATGGAAATATGAATAGTTTTCAGAGATGGTAAGACATACAACAGATTGTTACGCAAAGATACCGTATCAATACTTCCCTTTTTTTCTTTTTCTTTTTTGAAAGTGTGTAACCAAAAACCAGAATGGATAAACATCATGCAAGACAAATCAATTATGTATTTAGTTTTTGTATTTTTGTTATCGTTCCATTTAGACAGTGTTCATTAGCATTGTTATTATCAAAATCATTGTTATTATTATTACTATGATGTTTGCATTTCTCACTATCATCACCATTGTTATTTTCATTATTTACATTCTTATTTATCATTATTGTTGTATTGTTTTGTTATTTTCATTATCATTATCATTGTTATCTTCATCTCATTATCGTTATTGCTAGTTTTAATTTTGTTATCTACATAGTTTTTTATTATCATTATTACTATTCATTTTTGTTTTTGCTGTCGTTGTCGTCATTATTATTGTTATTATCATCATCACTAATATGATAATCATGATGGTGATAACACAATAATTAATAATGATGGGGATGATAGTATGAACAGTAATGATGATGATGCTAACTAAAGATTATGAAAATTATAATTATCCTTTTTATTATATGATTATATAGTTATTATTATTATGATTACTATAAATTATTATCATCTTTATCATCATTATTACGATTATCATTATCATCAACTTATCACCATTGTCATTACTATTATCCTCATTATTGTTATTATTATCATTATCTTTATTGACGCTTTCATTATCTTCAATATTTTCATCTTTATTATTTTTGTATCAATATTATTAATTTGATTATTCTAATCATTATCATTTTCATTAATATTATTATTAACATTACTATTATTGTTATAATTTTCTATAATAATAATAATAATAATGATAATAATAATAATAATAATGATAATAATAATCATTATTATTATTATTATTATCATTATTATCATTATTATTAATATTATTATAATTTTTATTATTATTATCACTATTATTATTATTACTATTATTATTATTATGATGATTATTATTATTACTATTATTATTATTACAGTTGCTATCATGATTACCATTACTATCATTATTTTGTATTTTTGTTATTTTGATAATATAACTATCATGTTGCACCCTCTCTCTCTCTCTCTCTCTCTCTCTCTCTCTCTCTCTCTCTCTCTCTCTCTCTCTCTCTCTCTCTCTCTCTCATAGCTTTGCCCTAGCTTATTGATTGACAGGGTCACAGTAATATCTGTTTTACCAACAATGTAAGTCTCAGAAACTAATATGAACTGTACAAATAATTTAGGCATAGTTCCTATGCCTATTCATGTGTATGCAATGTGTATGGTATGAGGATAGGCATGTCAGAATCAGATATATATATATATATATATATATATATATATATATATATATATATATATATATATGTATATATGTATATATATATATGTGTGTGTGTACATATGTATGTATATGTGTGTGTGTGTGTGTGTGTGTGTGTGTGTATGTATGTGTGTGTGTGTGTGTGTGTACGTGTGTGTGTGTGTGTGTGTGTGTGTGTGTGTGTGTGTGTGTGTGTGTGTGTGTCGGTGTGTGTAGCCAACCTTAATGTGAGCAAAGCACGCACCTACACAGTCACACGCGTAAACTAACTGGATTTACCTTCGTCGTGGGTAATCCCCAAGTAAACAAGCCCCGGTGTCAATGAGATAGGAAATTTGTCAAGAATGTTTCAAGAAAGTTGTGTTTACTCGTGATCAGAAATGTCATGTTCTTTTTCCGTTTTTTTTAAGGGAGAGGGAGAGAGAGAGGGGGGAGAGGGAGAGGGAGAGGGAGAGGGAGAGGGAGAGGGAGAGGGAGAGGGAGAGGGAGAGAGAGAGAGAGAGAGAGAGGGGGGGGGGGGTGGATGCAGATATATAGATAGATGGATAAAGAGAGAGAAAAAAAGAGAGAAAGAGAAAGAGAGAGAAAGAGAGAGAGCGAGAGAAAAAGAGAGAGAGCAGAAGAGAGAAAGCGAGAGAAAGAGAGAGAGAGAGAGAGAGAGAGAGAGAGAGAGAGAGAGAGAGAGAGAGAGAGAGAGAAATTCATACCTGATTCTCATAATCTCTTGGACAACTGATAGCTAACACGGGGTCGCTATAGAATTTCCTTTATATATTTCAAGTTCTGAGATTTCAGTTCTGATTTTAAAGTTATGGATTTAAGCCCAAGCAATTAGTCAGTATGACATATAACATGAGTATGACATATAACATGGTGCAGATGATATTGTTTCCTAAATATTAAATGCATTAATGTTCTACACACTGAAGCTGAAAATGGCCTGGGAGGCTAAGCAAACCTGACTCTGTGATTGATACCATGTATGGTGTTATTTGGTTGACACGACTGTGGATTTTGGGGAGATCTAATTCTTTCCTCATGAATAAAACTTGAGAAGTCATTGGGCAGCCGGGTGTAATTCTCATAGGCTTGTTCTATTGAACTTTAATGGATTTGGGAGCGATTGGAGGCAACAGGCTAAGAACCGGACTCGTGTAGTTAGTCAGGGACTAAACTAGGGAAATATACATCGACGTCAGGACTCTGAGGGTGGCATCTTATCTTATCTGCTTATCTTATCTGCTACTTATATATTGTCGTGGTCGGTGTAACGTTCTTTGATATTTTGAGTTATTTCCTGGTTGAACCGAAAATCATGCTATTGACGAAGCCTAAATATATACTTAGGGTTGATTATGAGAATATTTTCTCCCCACTCAAAGACTTGAATAAGAATGTTATTAACATATAATGTGATACTACATAGGTATCCTCATTCATTGCTAAGTTTACAGAGAGAGTGCATGAGTATATTAAATAGCGTTGGAGAAAATATCCCCGCGTGTGGAATACCCAACTCTAATTTGATGAAAGCACTGAAGGTCCCTCGGTACCATACTTTTACTGCCCTTGATTATAAGTAATCCTTTATCCATAGCATGACCTTACCTCCCAAAGAATTTGTTCATGAAATATGAAGACTGTACTTTGCTTCCATATAAGTACTATGCTAAACACAATTGTGTTCCTTTCTCTTTTTGGAAGCCAAAGACATATGCATGAATTTGGTCTTTGATCTAGTAAAGACGAATTCTTTCATAGATTTTAGACAGACAAAATTTAAATGATATTATTCAAAATTCATCATGGTGTCCTGGTTTATGGATGGGAATGATGGTTGCCTGTGTCCAGTTGAAGAGATCTAGAAGAGAATTTCTTCCCTATATATTAACCTTAGTAAGGAGTTGGATAATGTCATGTGTAATTCCATCATACCCAAGTGCAGTAGATTTACAAGATCATCATTTGTAAATGGTATGTCAGAGAGAGAGAGAGAGAGAGGGGGGAGAGAGAGGGAGAGAGAGAGAGAGAGAGAGAGAGAGAGAGAGAGAGAGAGAGAGAGAGAGAGAGAGAGAGAGAGAGAGAGAGAGAGAGATAGCATTAATTTCCCAGCGAACATACTAAATTCCTCTTTCAGTCATATAATTCAAGGTAGTCGTCATGTATTTCTCTTTCTTTTACCTTCTTTCTGTTACAGTGTGAACCAAATCCATAAATGTGTCAGAAATTCCATCAGAACCTCGACAAGTAGTTATTCATTGTCCTTCCTCTTCCCTTTTCTCTTCCTTTCAACTTTATTCTTTTATCTGGGCTGTAAGAATACAAAGTAAGTATTGTCTTTGTATTGCCATTTATTTTTGTACAAAAAAGAATACATTTGTTAAAATACAAAAGCAAGATGTTGTCATAAGGTGACCCAGATATAACAGTCAATACAATATTCTAATCAAATGTTCATTATGAAAAATGTATTACATTCATTACATGCAACTCAAAAATTACATATACATATATTCAAAATTTAAACAACGAACACAAAACGATAATACAAACACTAAATCTGAGTTACATTTCATTTTCTAATAAAAAATCTGACAATGTTTCAGTAATTACTTGAGTCCTTTGATTCAAACCACTGAACATAAATTTTCCATTCATACCATATTATACAAATTTGAAAAAATACCTTTACTCCTTTCTCGCTCTTTTTCCTAACCAACGATTCCATCTAGCTCATTATCGATGCTAAAACTACCACAATCACAGCTCTAATTCGTCACTTTTTTTTATGATTTTGTTATCCTATCACCCTTAGTTAAGGCAACGAGAGGACCTGCTTTCCACACACTGACATCTGGGCTTAGTTCCCTTAAGCAACACAGTGTTGTTGTCAATACCATGTCACCCAGAAATATGTATTTTTAGTATAAACATATATATATATGTATATATATATATATATATATATATATATATATATATATATATATATATATATATATATATATATATATATATATAAAATCATGTTTTTTCTTCAAAGTTCCTCATCTGTATTCATAAACATGTTTTTTTTCTGTCTCTCTTAATAATTTCCTATTTCATCCAAAGGTTTGGATATGGAAAACATGATCAAATAACCACTTCTGATGCACATCTTATAACATGAACAGATAGGGAAATGAACATTATGCACAGCAATCAAAGACAAAATAGAATAATATGAACCCGATTTAAAGAATCATAATATTGAGCAGAATACTGTATTCATAAATATGCATTCTAACATATGAGCTGAAAATCATATGACACAAAATAAATAGATATAGAAAAGGCATACTCTATTACAAAATCTATAGGGAGATAATTATTCTATGCAAAATATATATACACATCAAATCATTGTCAGTATATTACACATAATAATGCATATATATATATATAGATAACCTATGGAAACTGAAACTGAATCTAAAAAAATAAAAATAAAGAGCTAAAAAAAAAAAGAAAAAAAGTGTACAAAATGCCAAAATACTTCTACCAAAAAATGCCAAAACATGCCATTTCAGAAGGAGGCTTTCACGAAATCTAATTACAACCGATGATCTCTGAAAGAAGAAGATTTCTGTATTTGAACATCCCTTATCCTATTCATCCACATTAGCCTCTAATATTTTCGTAATGCATAATGATATGAATTGTTCTAAATGATATGCTAGCACCAATCATGTTGCAATTCAAAGTGGGCAACATTGTAAAAATTTTGCTATTCATCACATTGAGATTCACAAAATGCATTTGAAAAAGATGACTGTTCAGTTTATCGTAAAAAATACTAATTAAAAATATCAACAACTAACAATTCTAATCAAATTGATTGAATTGATTTGAAAATAAACAAAATTCTAGTTTTTTAACTGATAATCAACACAGATACAGAAAAATACATAAAGGTGGTACAGAAAGTTTTACAGTTTTCATCTTACATAAAAATATTTTTTATAGGCTACAAATACTTAAACATCATAAATTTATATGATCATACAAAGCCTATGAACATTCAAATGTTGAAAAACAACTTTTATACTTCACTGTACTTTTTATTCAGATTCACAAATTGAAAAAAAAAATTGCACCACTTTTTGCCTCTTCAGAAAACAGAAAACCCTCTCATACTTTATCACATTTATAAAAAAAAAAATCCTCTGACTTGAGCTCATGGGTCCACCATGTTTTTCAGTCATTAATAAAGGATATGCCTAAATAGAATTACTTACTGCAAATTCATGAAGTGCTTTCCTTATTTAAGAAAAAACCTCCTTTGATCAATTTTAATTTAACACAGCCACGATAATTTGGACCATATTAAGCAGTCCTTGCAATTTAAAGAGCATCAAAATCAATTGTCATACCATCTTTAAATGGTCTAAATGAGGATTTGCAGGTCTATCCTTTGAAAGCAATTAACAAGCTGTCAGCTTAACCCTCTCTGGACGGGTGGTACAGTACTGCACCGCTCATTCAAAAGCCCAGTGGCCGGGCGGCACAGTATTGTGCCAGCCATTTAATTGATTTAGGCCTAAATGTTCAAAACCCCCGGCATTGTGACATTCAAGGCTAGAATGCCCCCGTCGTGAGTGGGTTAATAATTTTCATAATGCCATACACCAATTTTTTAAAAAATACTTTCATAAAAAAGATGAGCAAGGGATGACCACATATTACCACGCAATGCTCTAGGAGCATCCTTATTACAACGTTAAAAAAAAAACTATTTTTATCGTCACGACAGGTGTGAGCTTGTTGTGAAATTCTGACGAAAAATAAAACTATAGAAAATGTCTTATAATACAATAAGTTACATCCCTATCACTGGAATATATTCACGTTCAATTCCAATCATTAGGAAAATAATGCCCATACAATGCAGAAAGTACACTTCCAAGGTATTCTCATTCTCCATTAGATAGGCTCAATATTAATCTGGTTCCCCAGATTTTCCTGAATTCTGATTTACGAATCACTGAAATGCCCCATAAGGAATTGTTCAACATGCATCATTCACTGCATGACTTTACACGGTGAAAGAAAATATTAAACTAGTCTTACATAATGGAAGCTGCACAGATTATTTAACATGTCCAAATTGTCCTTTGGCACAATAACATTGAGGCTATCATATATGAAACTGAAAATTCACATGATGTAATGTAAAAAAAACACCAGTGTAAAACATTTCAGCTGCAAAGACCCAATTATTGTATGCATACCATCTCATGACCAGTTGAAATTTCCAAACTATTCAAAGCTTCTTCACCAAATTTCAGCCACTAAATAGGAACAATCTTTGTATCCATCTTTCACATGGATTGTCGTCCACAACAGGAAAGGAGCTCCCAGGAAATATATGTAACTTTTTCTCTTCACTATATTAAAAAATCTCAAAATGATTATGTATATAATGAAGTAATTTCAACAGAACAATGGATGATGAAAATAATGTTAAAAGTTCCTAAGATGAATTACGTTGTTCTTCATTCTTCCCCTTGTACTGACAAGAACAATTGCTGAGTCCCAACTGTCAATTTATCTGGAAACATAAAAGAGAAAATCAGCAATGAATTCTTTAAAAAACTGAAAAACAAGAACTACACAGTAGAAAATGAGTGCTTCTTTTGATTTTAAGATGCAATGCATTCCTATAAGAAATTTATGAAAATAGAAAAATTCATACAAGCAGGAATAATTTATTCATTCTTATAATTACCCTAACTTCAGATCTAAAATCTATAGCATATGAGGATATTACATGATATATTGTCCTTATTACATTTATAGCAATAATGATAGCAATAACAAAAGTTATGTTAAATAGAAATAAAATCAAAATTAATTATCAAAAATTAATTATTATTCTTTCATTACGATCAATAAATGTAATGGGGTTGGGAGGGAAATATTCAAGCAATCCTAAATCAAATCGATGGAAACAAGATTGAGGACGACCAAAAAATATCTGCTTACCTAGAAGCTTCCTAATAACTGCAGGCTTATTTTGTGGGTAGACAAACAGGAAATATGCCGGAATACCGCTGACAGTGATCAATATTCCCATTCCGACCTCTAGGGGCCTTACGTATAGTGGGAGGAAGACCAAGAAACCGCAGATGAAGAAGAACGAACACGGGATCAACAGATTCACCTGCAATGGGAATTTAAATAATGAAGTACATAAATGATA
>BOPN01000124.1:181231-183731 GCA_017312705.2 Penaeus japonicus
TCTGTTGCTGTTTTTTTTGTAATCATATTTCATTTTTGTTATTGTTTTTCCTTGGGTTTATTTTTCTTTTTTACCATTCTACATTTTCTCTCTTTCTTTCTCTCTCTCTCTCTCTCTCTCTCTCTCTCTCTCTCTCTCTCTCTCTCTCTCTCTCTCTCTCTCTCTCGTTTTCCATTTCTAAACATGCGCACCTCTCACCCAATGTGCATGCATAACCTTTTACCATTAAGTTGAAACAAAACAGCAAAGTTATTGAAAACGGCACGGAGTAGCAGGCAAGGAGATTTGTTTTAGTCTTAACATTCGCAATTCGTAAATATATATATATATATATATATATATATATATATACATACATATATATATAATATATACATATATATATATATATACATATATATACTTATATATATATATACACATATATATACATTATATATATATACACATATATATACATTATATATGTATATATATAACTATATATATATATATATATATATATATATATATATATATAAGTTAACACTATCTATCTTTTTCACAAGCGGAAAAAAAACCATCACAAAACGAAAAATCTACTCAACTTTTCACAGAATAAAAAGTATGCTAATCTAACAAAAAAAAAAGTACCACCACCAAAACAAAAACAACATTATCAATATCAATAATATACATAAAATATATAAATATATATATATATATATATATATATTGTTATGCTTCGGGTCAATGGCCTTCAAACACTTCAAAAGTATGACTTCACACCTTACGTAATAAAGAGATTTCATTGGCTCCATAAAGATGAAGAGCGTGACAAAAAGGAACATAATGGCAGAGGAAAATACGAGGTTAGGTGTAGACTTTTATGCTGGAATCTTATTGTCACAGAATTGAGAATATATTTTCTTAATGATGAACGAAATCCTGGTATTCAGCTCGTATTCTTGGAGAAGTGATGCTGTGTGTTTATGCTTGCGGACGAGTATATAAATGTCGGCTTGGTTTATTCGGTACCTTATGTAATCTCTTATTTTCTTTTCTTATCTTTTCTTTTTTTTTCTTCTCTTCTCTCTTTCTTTCTTTCTTTCTCTCCCTCCTTCTCCCTCTCTCACCCCCTCCTTCTCCCTCTCCCTCTCTCCCTCCACCTTCCTTTCCCTCTCTTCATCCACTTCCCTCCCTCTCCCTCTCTCCATCCACCTCCCTCTCCCTCTCCCTCTCTCACCCCCTCCTTCTCCCCATCTCACCCCCTCCTTCTCCTTCTCCCTCTCTTTCCCACTCCCTCTCCACCTCCCTTTCCCTCTCTCCATCCACCTCCCTCTCCCTCTCCCTCTATCACCCCCTCCTTCTCCCTCTCCCTCTCCCCATCAACCTCCCTTCCCACCCCTTCTCACTGAGACCCGAAAAAAGGGCTTCGAACCCACAATAACAAGACGAGTCACCACGAATGGCGTGGCGTAACGCAGCCACTTAACGAGGAAAAATGACAAAGAAAAAGATTGCTGGCGTTGTGGTTTCGTCTGCGCCCGGCCAGACGCTTGTTGGTGGGGGTGGGGGTGGGGATGGGGATGGAGTGGGGTGGGGTGGGGATGGGGTGAGGGTGGGGTTGGGGGTTATGGGAGACAAATATATGCAGAGAGATGGAGAGATTGATTAATAGATAGCGAGGTAGATAGATAGGTAGACTGATATGTCGACAGAAAGATAGATAGATAGAGATAGATAGATAGATAAATAGAGAGAGAGTGAGTGAGACTGATATGTCAATAGAAGGGGATGGGGAGACAGAAAGATAGAGAGATAGAGAAAGAGAGAGAGAGAGAGAGAGAGAGAGAGAGAGAGAGAGAGAGAGAGAGAGAGAGAGAGAGAGAGAGAGAGGTAACAAGTTGCACAAATACACGTGTCTGGCGAACGCATAAACAAAGGCATCGACAGGTATATACTAATGTATCCACAAGGACACGCAGATTCAGGAAACAATATATAATCAAAAACAATAATGACAAAAATGATGATGACGACAACGATGATGATGATGATGATGATAATGATGATGATGATAATGATGATAACAATAATAATAGCAATTATAAAAACGATACTAATAACGATTTTAATCATAATGACAACAACAAAAATAACAACAGGAATAACTGAAACAACAATAACTCCATCGAACCAAAGGAAAAAGCAAGCAATGAACATATCTAGCCTTGCAATAAAATCCGCAGATGTTGTGTTGAAGTGTGCACTAAGACCCCGCCAAGCCCCAGGAAAATCACATAATACTACGCGCTAAATTCCACGAAAGAAATTCTGAAAGATTCGACTGATCTAGATCCAGAGGAATGCTGTCGAATTTCGCGTCTTGTCACATGATTTGCCTTTCTTTACCCGCGTTTTCACGGATGTATGCACGCACACGGACACCCATACATAAAGGCACATACATGCACGCACGCACATAAACATAGATACAGATACAGACACAGATACAGAC
>BOPN01000124.1:193731-196231 GCA_017312705.2 Penaeus japonicus
TCGGGTGGGCAAGGGGACGAACAGTCAGTAGGCGAATGTGAGGGTAAACTTCTGTCTCCGATTGGGTACACTATCTTGATTGTGGCGAAGCTAAACAAGGGGAGAAGTGGGGAGATAAATTGGGTGGATAGAGAAGAAAAGACAAGGAATGGGAGAAAAGATATGGCAGAAAGGGGGATTAGGAAAGAAAGAGAGAAGGAGAGGGTTAAGGAGAAGAGAAGAAAGAGGATGGGGAGGAGAGGGAGGAAAGAATGAGGGAGGGAGGGAGGGAGGGAGGGAGGGAGGAAGAGAGGGATGGAGTGAGGGGGTGAGATGGAGAGGGAGGGGGTAAAATGGAGAGGGAGGGAGGGAGGAAGGGAAGGGGAGGGAAGTAGGGGAGGGAGGGAGAGAGACAGAGAGGAAGGGAAGAACGGAGTGAGAAAGGAGATAGAAGAGAGACTAAGAAAAATAGAAAAAAAAAAAAACTACACACATAGATAAACTGACCGAAAATACAAAGAGCAAGACAACAACACATGACATCTCCCCCTTCCCCCCCGAAAAAAAAAATGGTAACCAAAAGATGCCACACGATAGATCATTTTTTTTTCTGTCTCGGTTTCAGAAAACATCACGATAACGGACCAGACAGGAGCAAGATAACTGAAATATTATCAGAAGACGCGACTCTGCATGACAAATACGGTGCTGAACTTGACCGACACAGGACTGATTAACGTTTGGAAAAATGTGATTAAACAAGTGACGACGTAGGGATAATTAAATGAAAATAACAAAATAAAAAACGTGTATAGAGAAGTAAACGGTAATGCCCGGTGTGTATATATATATAGTCTGATGTATATTTAATTTTGTTAAAATACAAGTATCTGAATTGAAAAGGAAAAATACTGAAACCCTTTCGATGTCTCTGACGTCATTTTCCCACATGCTTGTGGTATTTTGGCAGTCTCTCTCTCTCTCTCTCTCTCTCTCTCTCTCTCTCTCTCTCTCTCTCTCTCTCTCTCTCTTACGGCATACCACGAAAATTATCTAAAAATCTGTAACTTCTAACATCTACTAACCCAATGAAATTATACCAACAACTAAATCACTCGAAGAACGGGATGGCAGCGCTTATACAACAGGCCGGCAAACGATTCAAGGAAACTTGAATCCATTCTAGGCGTGACGTCATATTACGGGATGAAGTTCCGAAGAATCAAAATAATCTCTCCCCCCCCTCCCACATACACAAATTCAATCATCCAATATTTCTTCTTATGGAGAGAGAAGGAAGGGTAACAAGAGAGAGAGAGGAAGAAAAGAATGGTGCGACAGGAGAGAGAGAGGGAGGGAGGAAGGGGGAGAAAGAGAGAGAGAGAGAGAGAAAGAGAGAGAGAGAGAAAGAGAGCGAGAGAGAGAAAGAGAGCGAGAGAGAGAAAGAGAGAGAGAGAGAGAGAGAGAGAGAGAGAGAGAGAGAGAGAGAGAGAGAGAGAGAGAGAGAGTGAGAGAGAGAAAGAGAGAGTGAGAGTGAGTATGCGGTGAGTGAGTGGTGAGTGAGAGAGAGAGTGAGAAAGAGATAGAGAGAGAGATAGAGAAAAAGAGAGAGATAGAGAAAGAGAGAGAAAGAAAGAAAGAAAAAGAGAGAGAAAGAGAGAGAGAGAGAGAGAGAGAGAGAGAGAGAGAGAGAGAGAGAGAGAGAGAGAGAGAGAGAGAGAGAGAGAGAGAGAGAGAGAGAGAGAGAGAGAGAGAGAGAGAGAGAGAGAGAGAGAGAGAGAGAGAGAGAGAGAGAGAGAGAGAGAGAGAGAGGTTAGACATAGATAGATAGAGAGAGAGCATAGAAAAACAAAACAAAACAAAAGGAAAGATAAGACCAGAAAAGAGTAGAACATAGAAGAAAAGAGAGAAAGAGAGAGGAGAGGATCAGCTTGACAACAAGAGAGCACGAAGTGGTATCTCGAGTTCCTTAGGTAGAATGGTCCTGCCACAAGCACCATCGCCTTCTCCCTTTTTCCGGTCGTTTTATATTTTATCGTTTTTTCTCTACCCGGATAGAAGGGGAAATATGATAACCCCACATAAAATGTATGTTTTTTTTCTTCTTTCCCTCTTCATCTACATTTCTACCCAGCTCCGTCAACTGTCTCTCGCTTTCTCTCTCTCTCTCTCTCTCTCTCTCTCTCTCTCTCTCTCTCTCTCTCTCTCTCTCTCTCTCTCTCTCTCTCATCCCTACCTCCCTCCCTCTTTCCTTTCTCTATCTCTCTCTCGCTATCCCTATTCCTCTTTCTCCCTCTCCCCCCTCTGTTTCTCCCTCCCTCTCTCTCTCTCTCTCTCTCTCTCTCTCTCTCTCTCTCTCTCTCTCTCTCTCTCGCCTTCTCTTTCTCTCTCTCTCTCTATTCATCTTTATCGTCCCTTTCCTTTCTCTCTCTCTCTCTCTCTTCTCTCTCTCTCTCTCTCTCTCTCTCTCTCTCTCTCTCTCTCTCTCTCTCTCTCTCTCTCTCTCTCTCTCTCTCCCTCC
>BOPN01000124.1:208731-216231 GCA_017312705.2 Penaeus japonicus
ATGATCTCTCCTTGAAAATACACGGTTTACATAGTTACGTATGCTATTAACTCATTGCAGTTACATTTGTTTATACACAGGTCTCTTGACTTGTGAAAATAATGTAAGAAAATACAGAAACCACCCTGTAGAATTGAGTGGGTGTTGAATGCTCAGAGACACAGTGTGACAGCGGACAGGGAGAGCTCTCTTGCTGGGAGGCTGTGCGAGCTTGTTGGCTTTCTGGCATAAATGGGTTTAAGTAACTTGGTGTTCACATTCCAGTGTCAGATCCAACACATAACTCCTTCCTTTGAAATGTGCTTGTTAAAGAAAAATAATTTTTTCACTTTAATTTTTTTTAACTGTAATAATCCTCTAAGCATCTGTGATTTCACAACTGGAATTTTTGACAGCTACACAACTCTTCCTTCCTTGACAAAGGCAAGTGTTTAAATATATATTTATTTTCATGTATACATCTTTCAAACGATACTGTGGTCAACATTAACTCACTCATGCCAGGGCGATTCCGGCTTTGTATGGTCTTAACCCACTCAGGACAGGGGCATTCCAGCCTTGCATGTCACAATGCCGGGGCTTTCGAACGCTTAGGCCTAAATCAATTAAATGGCTGGCACCATATTGTGCCGCCCGGCCACCGGGCTTTTGAATGAGCGGTACAGTAGTGTACCACCCGTCCAGAGAGGGTTAATGTTGGGGTTTTCAAACGCATAAGCCTAACACCTCGAGACTCTTCGGTGCACAAGCCGTGAGCCTGGGCTGCCTGCTCGCTCACCCCGAGCGCCAGCCTTGCCCAGATATCTCGTCACCGGTGACTGACGCAAAAACCACGAAAAGTGTCGGCACAAATTGTCTCGAGTGTCAAAGTTGTGCAGATTAGATACCAAGCATAGATTTTAGATCTACCAATTTGCCATCACCTATGGACCCCAGACTAAGCTCTTGTCTTGCCAGAAAACAAGTAATAAACGTTTGTTGGCCTTAGGAAGTAATGACAAGTGTTTAAACTGGTAGCAAATGCACAGGTGTGCTTGTAAGAGTTACTGATAACTATTTTAAATTTGAGACAATTGTGTCATAGAAGTAAAATGTCTTGGTAGTTCTTTGATTTGTTAATTCATATGTTATTTACCTTGTACTATATTGTTTACTGTGCAATAATTACAATCTATGCAATTTGTCAATCATGTGACTAATTTGTCATGTTGGTCATCATGGTCATGCATTAAGAAAAATAGGAAAGGACTCCAAGCTTCAAGAGTGTTGTGGTCAACAGCAGATTGAGCAAGGCTGCCCTCAGACTTACCCATTTAGCTTCCAATCGGTTGTCTCTGAGAGAGGAAGGCTAGATAATGTTTTCAGGACTTGTATTACTAATTCATCACAGTGGTGCAGTATAAGGTTAAGAGGTAGTCCATGTGGCAGTTTTGGTAAGATTTTTATGTCATATATGCCAGATGTATGTAATAGCATGTACTTCCAAATCCCTCATTTATATTATGCCTTTACTATGATTTTGCTTATCATAAAGTACAAATCACATGCTTCAATTTTTTATTTATTTTCATAAAGCTGGTAGGGTAATTTTGTCCCGTCTTCTTAAGTGAGGCTTATCCCTTTCATGCCTGGTGCCCTTTTAGTTAAGTTATGGTGATCTCAAAGTTTCACCCAGAATCAATGGGATATCTCCTTCCTACCCCACAAGAACATTGAGATTGCCATGATGTGTTTAGCAGTCACCCAACACCATGGCAATATGATTTTATTTTTAAAGAAGGGGTCAGTCCCGCCCCCTTCTTATTGCTGTACTTGTATACGTTATTTTATATCATCTATGGACACAATAACACACTATACATGTACTTGTAGGCCCACTATATATGCACCTATGTATTCCCCCTCCTTTACCAACCACTCACCATATCCGGTATGTGAACCACTAGTTTTGCCTCTTGTGACTGAAATACTTTATATGACACCAATTAGCATATAGTGCAGATACAAGAGTAGAAACAGTGGTTCACACACACTCACACTCACACTCACATTCACACTCACACTCACACTCACACTCACACTCACACTCACATTCACATTCACATTCACATTCACATTCACATTCACATTCACATTCACATTCACACTCACATTCACACACACTCACATTCACATTCACACTCACACTCACACTCACACTCACACTCACACTCACACTCACATTCACATTCACATTCACATTCACACTCACACTCACATTCACACTCACACTCACACTCACACTCACACACTCACACTCACACTCACACTCACACTCACACTCACACTCACACTCACACTCACACTCACATTCACACTCACACTCACACAGTCTTACACTATTACTCTTACACTCTTACACTCTTACACTCTTACACTCTTACACTCTTACACTCTTACACTCTTACACTCTTACACTCTTACACTCTCACAGTCACTCATTCCTCACCAATTTGTGTTTGATGTATATCATTAGAAAAATTATCCTTCAAATTACCCGAATAATATAAGTGCCCCCAAAAGAAACTGACAGATGTAAGTTTCTGTGTATTACAGATGTATATCTAAGTTTTCTAAATTTTGCAGGTTTGAATTTTAGAAATTCAGAGTATCGTAAGTATGAGATGGAAAAAATTACGTTGCAAAGCACATTATGATTTTATTGCAAATATGCAAATCACTAATATAAGGCATGTGTTACATAAAGCGACACACTAAAATAGCATTAGCTGTGTAAAGTATTTCTTGCAATTGCCTTGTTTTGTTACCAGAAAAGGTATAATCAAAGTGAATTTTATATAGTTGTTACAGACCTTTTCTGTTCTGTTACATGTGTTTATTTTTCATATATAAATATTGTTATAGATCTTGAGTAACCAGAACAAGTAATCAACATTTAATTAGGAACTGTCATTTGCACAGTATCTGTCACAATAAATCCAGTGTTAAACATTGCAAAAAGATTTATTTTTATTTTTACTAAGCTAAGCTTTTTCAGTGTTGTTAAAGCTTGTAACACACACCATGATTTTTAATTTTATGCCGCTCACTCCATAGGAAGATGAAGAGCAAATGATTTGGCCTTCCTTCTTTTTTTTTTTTTTCTTATTCTGTTGACTGACAAGATAGCCACACCCTGTTCATGAAATGTTGTATTGTACGTTGCTCCTTCACGATCTCACGTTGAACTTCTGATCATAAGACTGTGTAGTTTGAGACGTATCACATGTTTTGTTTTTTTTGTGAAATGGCAGCACTGAATATGGAGATGATATGCAGTTATTTTAAGGAGAGGCTTTTTAAGCTTATGATTCAAGCTCATATTGAGTTGAGATTTAATCGTTTTTGATAATCTATTTTACTGTGATATAATACCATTATTTGAAATCCTTATCTTCAAAGCACAGAAATCACTTTTGCTTGAGGATACTGTGCATGATTTCAGGCACGTACGACTTTTTCTAAGTTGTAAAGGAGGAATCTTGCGTAAGGCAGCTCTGAAAGGCTTTTTTTTAAGACTTCTTTGTTCAAAGTTCAAAATGTGTTAATTGGATCAGATGTTTTTGTTTTTCTTGGCACACTTGCTATTTTTTGTATCTTTTGAACATCATTAATAGAATTCTAAAAACATAGAAGAAAGTGATAAAGATTACAATGAATTGTTGTTAAAGTCTCTGTATTCAGTACTGTTATTAACATGTAATTAACAGAGGAAAATGTCCTGTGTGGATGCACAGAATTAAATCACATTTTGATTGCACTTATTATTATTATAATTATATTGTCATCATCATCATAATTGCTTGTCAAACAATGCCTACGGCTTTTGCTTGCTGATTCTATTTTACAGGTTTGTATGTTGTCATTATTTATGGTTATTCCAAAAGGGAAAGAAAAAAAACAAGTCCTCTTTGATAAGAGATTCATATTACCTTAAGATAATTTCTCTACTATATTAGTTCTTAAATTATTTTCTAATGATATTGGATTAATAAATTATTTACATACCCACCTAGAGGTTTAAACTGTCAATTATTTTTTCCCCACACACAAAGTATTACTCTATGAATACCCTTTACTAATGAGTTTGTCTGGATCGCCAGGTGTGAGCACAGGAGCCTCCTTTGGCATGGCCATTTTATGCTCCGTCTTGGTGTTTTCCGGCCTCCAGATGTACAAGAATCAGCTTGGCTCAACACGTCTCATGACCCTTGTTGCAGGCTATGTGGCCTCATGGCTCTTCATCTTCATGCTGACTGTATCCTTATATATGCTATGTGGTTGCTCCCTCTTCGGTGCTTTTATTTTGGGTGTTGTTGTGGTTGAAAGAGTGAGATTGTGTGTTTGATTTTGAGGTTCTATAGGGAGTGAGAGTAGGATAGGTGGGTGTGAAAATGACTTTAATTTTAGGAGTATATTTGAAATGGCATAAGGTAAAGATGAGAATTTAAAGTATAACGAAGGAGATTGAGTATGTCTGTGGAGTTAATGCAATTATTTCAAAATTATTCTTGTATGCAAACAGAATTGTATATCTAGGAAACAATGTAAAAAGTTTAAGAAGATTGAAGAGTTTCCATGAGAGTGAGTTGATGAGTGAGTGTAGGTGTCTCCTTTATTATCTCTCACCAGTTTTCTTTAACCACAAATAAACAGGCAATTAATAACCTGGAAAACATCATGTTTGGGAAAGGCTTCCAGGCTCGAGTCATCCCTGAGGTCACCCTGTGTCTCGTCCTAGCATGTGCTGCTGCTGGAATGGTCCACAGAGTTTCCATCACTGTGTGGTAAGTACTGTTTACTATTGGGTCTGGGCATGTTATGTAACAGCTGTTTCTTTTTGTTCATTCTTTCTTTTTAATATGTTATAATCATGAATTGAAGAATCTTTTAGAGTTATGACATCTAGTGTCATGGATAGAGGTGCTGTGGTCTTTTGTCAGAGCATTCGATAGGACTGTTGAAGAGCAGTAGTCATGCATCCCCAGTTTAAGATTAACGCTAGAGTTAAAAATTATTCCATGCAGTCTGAAAATATTTTGTTACAAGTTGCCAAAATATGCAATATTTGTTTGCTGTGAATTGATTAATATATGTCTATATTTTATCAATTCTAGCTTGCTGTGTTCAATAGTGGGATTATACTACATCAACAAGCTCAGCCAGTCATCTGCTTCAGCTCCAGTATCCCACAACGCCAATTACAAGAAGAAGAAATAAAGATTTAAGGAATTAAGAGAAACTTTAAAAGTCCAACTATCAACATTCTTAAACTTGCTTTCCTGTACTCTTTGTGTTAAGAATAGGAAGATGATATTCCTAAATGTAAATTGGAATTAGAATTATTATTGATATATTTTTTTATTCATTTTTTTTATTGTTTTACTATTATGTTGTTAAAAATCCATACAATTGCAGTGATGGCTATGAGATGGCTCATCATTGTGGAAGATGATTGTGCTCGGTATTAAATGTTGTTAAAAGATTTAGTTTTCTTGGTTATTAGATGTGAATGTGAGAGACACAGGAAACCATATTTCATTTCCTCATGACTGTTAAATGCACAAGTTTGCAGTGATTTTGTATTAAAAGTACATTGAATTAATATTTGTTGTTTCAATATATCCTACATCAAACTTTATCATCCTTTTATTTCGTTTTAAAGATAAAGGGGAAAAAAAGGAAGATTAGACACCTGTGTGTGTAAAACCCCCCTGTTAAGACTGATTCATAGACTTCATTAGATTGAAGCAAAAAATATAATATTCATTCAGAGTCAAAATTATATTAGGCTCTAAAGATTGCTAAATATATCAGAAAATATACTCAAAACAAATTGAACCTATAATTTTTTGGTTCAAATATATTAAAGAAAACTGGAATATTCAAAAACTTCCTCGAAAATAAAAGTATTGGCGATTTTTTTATATATCACACACCTTCGAAACATAATTAAGGATTTGGATAACATGCCCATTAAATATTTGAAAAAAAAACTTCAAATGACAAGATTATAAGATGCCGTTTACCATTGGTAAGCTTATGTTTCATAACAAGGATAAGCGCATGTATGAGACGGAGAATTCTTGATTATAAATTTCTGAAAAAAACAGCATGGGAATGTTACTGCCGACTGGCAACTTTTGTTATTGTTTACCCTGCAAAATTCCATTTTACCATTTTCTTTGAAAATAAAAGAAAACGGTTTATTTTTCTTCGAGAACGTTTTTAAGCATAAACTAACTCTCCGTCTTTTTCTCTTTCATTTCGTTATTATATTTTTTCACAATAAATCCTCCCAATATTGCCAGCATCACTATCATCTATATCCACTTTCGTAATAAATATCATTGCCATCTCTCTTTTTACGAACTGTGGAATCCGGCATGGGCATTTCTCTCTCTACACACACACACACACACACACGCACACGCACACGCACACGCACACGCACACGCACACGCACACGCACACGCACACGCACACGCACACGCACACGCACACGCACACGCACACGCACACCACACCCACACACGCACACGTACATGCACACACACACAAACACGCACACACACACACACACACACACACACGCATACGCACACGTACACAAACACGCACACACACACACACACGCACAGGCACACGCACACGCTAACACACGTACGCACACGCACACATTTACACTTACTCACTGACTCACTTTCACTCACTCAAACATTAAAAATACAAGATTTCAGCAAGATCAGTGTTATCACTGTTATTCTTATCATTGTAAGAAATTCCAAAATACGTTTGTAATAAAACATATATTAAGTTTTAAGCTTTTAGTTTTGTATCCGTTGCTTGTAATACGACACTGTTTTAAGGTGGACATTCCTTAAAGACACATATTTTGCAGTTGAATTTATTAAAAGAAAATGCGGTGTTTTGTTTTGAGATCTATAAAAACAAAAACAAAAACAAGACAAAGCAATACTGTGATTCGGTTTAAATGCGAAACTTAATATCCTATTACATATGTCATGTTTTCTGCAAGGTTAGACATGCATACTATAAAATCATAGAACACTGAAATAGACCTTTTTTCTTCTTTTTTATTCTTCTATTTCTATTCCTTCACTGTCGTAGAATAACCTGTCAAGTGCGTCCGTCAATATTTCACATGTAGTTCAGCACTGAGAGCGGTATCTATGCCGTCCTTTCACACTCAGTAAGGGCTTGGCAGCGGCCCTTTGACCCAGTCGACGACTTGCTTGTCATGCCACACGTAGGCACCCTTTGGCTCCTCGGTATCGGGAGGGAGGAGCGCTAGATAAATAGGGCACTCTGCTCCTTGTTCGACTGTGAAAGCACCCTGTAGGAGCGATGAAAGGAAAATGGTTAACTAATCTGCAACAATGCAAGGTCTTACAAAACGAAAAGGGCAATAGAACAATCTCGGTATGAATCAATAATAAC
>BOPN01000124.1:223731-231231 GCA_017312705.2 Penaeus japonicus
TGTTGTGTTGCACATTTTGGGAGGAATGTTAAGGAAACGGGTTCTTTTTCTCTTCATCTCTCTCCCCCTCTCCTCCATTTTGCCCCTCTTTTTCCCTCTCTATTTCCCTCCTCTCTCTCTGCATTAAAGTCTTTTCATGGATGAAGTATCATTGATACATACATACATACACAAAGGCACACACATGCATACACGTATGCACACGCGCGCGCACACATACACACGCACACACACACACACACACACACACACACACACATATACGCACACATACACGCGACACATTACCTTCTATACAATTTGTTCGTCGGGCATGCTGCATGGGCGTGAACTTTTACACTTTCGTGATATGACCAATGTCGACATTATCCTTGTTTGTTTACCTTTCCGACAATGCCCATGAAATTTGACACGAAGCTTACATGGCAATTTTGGAAGATTTATCATTTATTTATCATTTTATCATTTTTTGTTAGACTTCTGTTGACGGGTATGACCCAAACGTGCATATGTGCCGGTCAGACTGCATGAAATTCGGAACATTTTTTCGCAGTCACTGCATACAATAGACATGCCATGTTTGTAAATAATACACACATATATGCATTTATAAGTATATATACATATACAGATACATATTCACACACTCACACACAGGTATATGTGTGTGTATTTGTGTGTGTGTGTTTGTGTGTGTGTGTATGTGTATGTGTGTGTGTGTGTGTGTGTGTGTGTGTGTGTGTGTGTGTGTGTGTGTGTGTGTGTGTGTGTGTGTGTGTGTGTGTGTGTGTGTGTGTGTGTGTTATAGTTCAAAGGATTTTATCACTTTTTTGTCAATACACCAGTTGTGATATTTTAAAATTTCCAAAGAGAATCTAGTACGCATTTATATTTATTTCCATTTTGCATACGTATCATTTATATGGAATTGCAAGTTATTATTATATAAAGAACTGATAATCTCACTTGAGTTTGTAATTTGAATAATTTTCTTCATTAACAATTGATCAGCCTTTGCTACCAGATAAACAGATTTCTAAGGACAACTAAAAACATCCCCAATTTTACCAAAGTAACCCAAACTACAAACCAAAAAACCCACACCCAAAACCAAAACCCCAAACCACACCTCAAACCTTAATAACCAAACACACCCACAAACAAATAAAGACAAAAAACAAAACAAAATAACCCTCCAAATAAATCTAACGATCTAGCAACACCACGCAGCCTGAAGGTGACTCGTAAAAGAAGCTCCTTGTCTCCGGCGGCGCCACTTATTTCGTCTCTTTTCCAGCGATCACAGAGGTCTTTTCCCTTCCAATATGTCCAGCAAGAAGGCACTGGTTCTCCTGGCAGAGGGGGCAGAGGAGATGGAAGCTGTCATTGCTATTGATACGCTGAGGAGAGGCGGGGTGAGAGGAGACTTGCCTTTTTTTGGGTGGAGTCGAATGTTTTATTTTATTTTTTCTTAATTTTTCAGTGATTGTTTTGGGTGGTGGGGTTTCGTAACTTTTTCTTTACTTTTTGATAGGGTCTGTTTGTTATCTGTGTACAGGTTTTAGTGTGTCTAAATATCATGATGACCGGCAGCCGGTTTTGATTGAGATATATATTTAAGTTCTGTTATACTGATTTGTATTATTGTTGTGGACGTAGGAGTCATTGTAAATTGAACTTGAACTTGACACATTTACAGTGACTCATGTGATTGCCAGGAAATGTACACTCGTGGCACACTGGCAAAAGCCAACAAACTTTCATCACGTATATTCCGGCCAGACTTTAGTTTTCCTGTGGCGTGGGTAGCTCTGCATTTAAATACGCACAGTAGACTTCCCTTGGTAGAGCTTTATTAGTCTTTGCTTGGTTGTCAAAAATGCAAAGGTCATGTGTAAGATAAATAGCTCGCCCATTGGACTTCACCGACCCTTATGTTGGTGAAGATGTCTTTTCGGAAGGCAGCTGTCTTCAGATTTCCCCATAAATGTGTTTGGTTTCTTCTGATTTTGGACAGATTGCCCTGAATAATTCATGCTAATTTCATCTTGTTTTTTTGAGCATATATTTGAAAGCTAAGTGTTTCTCATTAAGCCATGCTAAAGGATAACACTTTAGCTGTAGAATTGTTGAATATGTCCCCATATAATGTTCTGCTCTAACAAGTGTGTCACAATAAATGCTGTAAAAAATATGAATTGTGCCCTGTGTGCCAAGAAGAAAGGAGGCAAAACTTCTTAAGGAAAGTGATGGCACTCCGTTTCCTTCCTGCAGAGCATCTCGGCCTCATGTTGGAGGGTTTGATAAAGGACGTCTTGGATCATGTAGCTATGTTCAGGGGATATGTTAAGAATACGTAGCTATAAAGTTCAATCACACCATGTGAACTAACAACAATGTTAAGGGCAAAAATAACGTATTTTTAACAAAATATATATATTTTTAAAATAACATATTGATTAAACTGACCAGTGACGCAGTGACCCCCTCCCACCACACACACGTTTATATCTTGCCACTTACCCTGTCTATATATATATTTATACATGAAATATATATATGTATGATGTATATATGACTATAGATTATACAATATATAATATATGTATAACCTAGAAGTATATAATTTATAGTACATATATAATATATGTCATATTGTATATATGAGTATATAGCATGTTATATTTTTTACAATATGTATGTATATTTTACATTTTTTACTTTTTACACACTTATTGTGAGACTAGAAGTCTCACTGTTTGAGGTCACGTACGGAGTTCCGCATTCCTGGTGAATGCAGCACATATGACACAATGCCACCTTGTTAATGTCACTTAGGCTCATATTAGTACTTAACTTTCCTAGTTGTTAAAGCGGCTATTAACGTCATGATGGATAGTGGATTTATATCATTGGTAATAGATTGCAAGCTTATTCATAGATGAGCAAAATTTTATATCAGTAGTGGAGTTATGATTATATATCATTAAGATATTATTAAAACATTTCATCTTTATTTTTTTAGTACACTTTAATGATAGATTCAATAATATTGATATCCCTTGGTATTTCATTAGTTCATTTTAATATTTTCCATTTATACTTTTTTTTGCTTCCTTGTTTGAATATTTACAGGGAAATCTATAAGTAATATGGAGAGATGAATACAGTGTGCATTATCTCTTTTGGGACGCTCCATATATGTAGGGATATATTGAGTATCATGTCTTTTACATTGATGAAATAATACCTTTTCTCATTCTAGTTTTAAGTTGATTTATATCTATCGGTATAAACCAAAGGACCCTTTATATTATGCTATCTGAGGAAGCAAATTAAGAACTAGATATTGTGTTATTTGAAAACTTGTATCAGTCTTTAGGGAAAGGAATGGGATGGATAGCATTTGAGTTATAAGTGTATCATTTATATGATTGGGTTACTTTTGCATTATGAGTAACCTTGTAAAATGTTATATGAAAGAATCAGTTTTTTAATGTCAATTTTATTGTTTCTTACAGTCAAAACTGTCGATATACTTTATAAGATATGAGAGTTATGTGGATTTCCTACCAAAAAAATACTCTTGATATTAACCCTCAGATCACATTGTATAACTTGTATGTTATACATGAAATAATGTGGTAATATCACCCCTCACATTGGTCTACAAGTCTACTTGGCCTACTATACTGTACCCTGTTATGTTCTGTGTGATATGGTGTCAGAGATTTGAACGAGTGCTAAAGAGAGTGAGAGATGGTGGGGTGATGGCAAAGATAAACTGAGAATAAGAAAAAGGAGCCAAAACATGAGCAACAGAAGGGGATAAGTTTACAAAGTACACAATGCAAGACATGGCAAAGTTCATGAATTATTAAATGATTTGTTATCATAGGAGAGGGATAGTTTTTAAGAGGTGAAAGGAGTTGGAACAGGATGGGATGAGATTGACTGTTTAGTATTCAATGGTTTATTAATTATTGTCACTTTATAGATTCCTAATTAAATTATATCTAAAAGAAGTAAAGTATGAACATTCAAAGTTTTATTATGGTGTCTATATATGTGGAGTAGAAACGGCAGGAGAAAACAAATTACATAAATAAGAGTTTATCCAAGACTAAGTGGCCGAGAGGAGCCAATATATTAACTTAATCTTGAATAGAACTTCATTGCAAAGAAGGTCAAAGAAGGAAAATGTGTAGCCATTTTAGTACATTTGATACAACTTAGGTTAGGAAAAGTTATTCCGAAGTTCCTAAAGAGGACCATGATGGAAATTGTGAGGCTTGAGATCTCTGTTTTTGATATTTGCTGAAAACAAAAAATGTTCACTGAGTTACAGCTTTAAAGGAATACTTGCTTAGTAGAAGTTTAGGACTAAATGCATGGAATATTTAATTGTATTTCTTATTTTTGTTTAAATGAGCTTGGAAGTTTTATTTGATTGCTAATTGATATCAATAAAAATTGATACAAGTAGTTCTTAAACCACATCCTCTATACTATGTTTGATAATAAACTAGAAGGTGGTTCATGTAAATTTCAATTTAATTATTCAGTACAAAAAAGTTTGAATAAGTGATTCATTTTATTTTATTCTTATTTAAGAAATATATCTGTTTGTTTGAGGTAAATTTGATTATCAAAGGATGAATAAGTATTCATGTAATTCCAGGAAATTATGATTGTAGAGAATATTTATTGTATCAAAATGTTAGCTTGGACCTATAATTTCTGGAAATTCTGAAATGTATTTCAAACCAAATGCCTTGCATGTTTAATTTTTCTGTACTCAATAATGAATTGGTCCACGACATTTATGTTCTTGGGCTGATGGTTCATTGCCTGAAATGACTTGAGAGCCCTTGCTCTAGTGTATTGTTGTATGAATGTAAATTATTTTCATAATTCAGGTTTAAAGCAAGAACGAAGTAGCTTTTTATCTGAAGATTAACAATAACCTAAAATCTGTTTTATTTTAAGTATGGTATTGAAATGATTTCAGTTGTCAACACTGACATCATAATTCTTAGGTTCTTTGTTAATATATAGTTTATTTACACTAGGGAAGTAACAGGTACTGGTTATTTAACCCCTTCACTATGGGCAGTAGAAAACGCCCCTCATGCCGTATCTGAGCTGCAGGCGCACGCCAAATTTTAAACGTCGCTACTGAATATAACAAGTTTTAAGCCAAAACCTCAACATAATCATCATGTGTTATATATCAAAATATGCATAGTTAACCTCTTCCCCCATATGCATGTGACAAGTTATTTACATGGGTTAGGAGGAAGATGGAAAGAATGACCTTGGTGGGAGGCCTCACTCAGATGACAAAAGAAAACGGTTGGAGTAGTATGGTAAACTAATCATAATAAGTTTTATATTCTTACATAATGTTCCATAAATGAATAATAAAATGATTGCTAGCAGGGCCCATCAATGCCTCCCCTGGTATAAGCGAATCCCACTCTTATGTAATAATAATGAAAGTCGAGTAATATATCGTATCATATCCGACCTCTATTCTGAAAGATCTCATACAGTATCTGGAAGAAAGAAAACTCAATTCCACCAGAACTCAGCCATGACGCAGTATGCGCGTCCTCGGGTTTGACGTGAGCGCTGCGAGGACGCAGTATACGCGTTCTCGTGTTGAAGGGGTTAAATGGAAGCCTCAGGAACTAAGACCATTGAGGAGACTTGGCTGAGAAGAGTGATTATGAAAGTGAATATTTTTGCAGATTGAAGTCACTGTTGCTGGGTTGACCGGTGCAGGAGCTGTCAAGTGCAGTCGGGATGTGGTTATCCATGCTGATGCCGCCCTAGATGATGCTGCGGGAAAGGGGCCCTACGATGCCATTGTTCTTCCTGGAGGTCTTAAGGGTGCCGAAAGTTTGGGCCAGGTAAGCTTGTTTTTTTTTGTTTTGTTTTGTTGAACAAAGATTTAAGCAGTCTTCTATTGTATTAGTGGTCATTTTAATGGTGTTACTCAGGTGTGTTTTTTGCATATTTGTGTGGATGTAAGAGTTTGTAGATGGTGTGGTGTACTTTGAGACATGTAGAAAAGGTATGAGTAAAGAGTGAATGAAATCACAAAGCAAGAGATGCAACTAATGTGTTTTATAATTATATTGTTAACAAAATTGTGTTCAAGCAAGATTACAAAGCTTATATATTATATATTTGTTGAGAGCTGAGGAGAAGTCCGATACTGATGACCTGTTACTATTTTTCTGCCTAATTAACTCTCAAAATGTGTCAATTACTTCTCATGCTTTGTGAAGTTATTCATTTTCATTCATAACTTTTCTACAAGTGGTGTGAAGATAAGTTATGACAAAGAGGACAGTGAATTATTAGATTTGTACAACTTTATACATTTGTCAATTAATTTACCCTGAATTGGTAACTGTGTATTTAGATATGTCATCAAAGGTTGTATTACTGTTTTCAATGATTACTAAGCATTCTTCATTTATCTTTTATCTCTCACAATTGATACTTCAAATTTTGATTGAACTTACTGGTTTTACATGGTATCTTTATCATTATAGTGAGAATGTGATCAGTTGGCTGTTGATATTTAATAACATTTGTGCCCTCCAGAGTGCTACTGTGAAGACCCTCCTTACAGAGCAACAGAGTGCTGGTCGTGTTATTGGAGCAATTTGCGCTGGTGGGTACTAAAGCTTAGTAAGCAGGTCTTCCTGTTGACCCAGTGATGATACATGGCATCCATACATATCATGGGGAGGGTAGACCGGAATTAAGATGGTACCTATACATGCTATGATAGTAGGGACTGCTCTTTGTTCTGAGCATTATATGCCCTTAGTTTTATGGTTCTGGTGGGACTAATTCTCAAGCTACAACCTTCCTTTTTTAATGCTTTTATTGAAAACTGTATTCTGCTTGTCCAGAATCAAAGGCAAGGGGGGAAAAAAGACATCATCCTTAACACTGAAATTTTTGGGCAACCCTGTTCATAATCCTACAGCATCCTGACGCCACTGGGTTATTATGTTTTATTATTAGTTTTCGTCATGACTGATAGTGAGTGATTATATTATGTATAGATACTTTTCTATGAAATTCTGTGGACCTTTCATCAGATAAAAGATAGATATCCTAATCTATGTTTCTCATCATCATTTATATCAGTCTACTTAACCCACACAGGACGGGTGGTACAGTACTGTACCGCGCATTCAAAAGCCCAGTGGCCGGGCGGCACAGTATTGTGCCAGCCATTCAATTGATTTAGGCCTAATAATTCGAACGCCCCGGCATTGGGACATTCAAGGCTAGAATTCCCCCGTCGTGGATGGGTTAAGCTATAGATAACCCATTCCCTCCTTAAACTCAACCCCTGACCTTGTTTCAGCCCCTGCCGTTTCCCTCACCGCCCATGGCATAGGGGAGGGCAAGAAGGTGACCTGCTATCCTGCCCTGAAGGGCCGCTTTGATGCCGGCAAGTACACCTACCAG
>BOPN01000124.1:241231-266231 GCA_017312705.2 Penaeus japonicus
TAAATGTATAGATATATATGTATATGTATAGATGTAAATGTATAGATATATATGTATATGTATAGATGTATATGTATATGTATATGTATATATATATGTATAGATGTATATGTATATGTAGAGATGTATATGTACATGTATATGTATATGTATTGATGTATACGTATAAATGTATATGTGTAGATGTATATGTATATGTATAGATGTATTATATCTATATGTATAGATGTATATGTATAGATGTATATGTATATTTATAGATGTATATGAATATGTATATGTATATGTATAGATGTATATGTATATGTATATGTATAGATGTATATGTATATGTATAGATGTATATGTATATGTATAGATGTATATGTATAGATGTATATGTATAGATGTATATGTATAGATGTATATGTATATGTATATGTATATGTATATGTATAGATGTATATGTATATGTATATGTATATGTATAGATGTATATATATATGTATATATATATTTAATAATTCCCATTTTATTATTATTTTGGCAATGGAATATAGACATTCTCGACTCAAACATTTAACTGATTATTGACTCTCTTTTTTTCACAGGAGAACTGATCACCTCCCAGGGCCCAGGAACAGCCTTTGACTTTGGTTTAGCTCTTGTAGAGAAACTTGTCAGTTCTGAGAAGTCTGATGAAGTTGCCAAGGCCATGCTGCTTAAGTAGAAGGGACACAACAGTAATAACAACAACAACAATGATGATGATAAACAGCTGTTAATATTGAAAGAAAGTATAGTTTACATTTGGTTATGGAGGAAGTGTTTGATTTGATGTTTAAGATTAGGTTTTTATTTGGTTAAATTAATTTTAGTCTGTGTCCATTTTTTTTTCTGATTCAACACCTTTAACAGAAATGTTCTCTGTCAAGAATAAATAGATGTTAGTTATCTCTGTTGTTTCTTGTTTTTTTTTTTCAAAAAAGATCTGTATTTGATTTCTGTGTAAATTGTCCCATTATGAAGAAACTGGAAAAGTTCAGTTATGTTAAAAGACAATTTTGAGATTTTCTCATTCCTCAAAAGAGAGGAAACTGTGATATGGAATTGAGTTTAAGACCATTTAATGATTGACTTTTATTTAATCCTTTTGATGGGAATATGTGGGGAATTATTCTTGTTAGTCTTTATTCAATTTGAAATATTTTGGTTTTATGAATGACTGACATGATAATATTGGTTATAAACAAAAGGAAAAGTTGTTAAACTAAGTTGAACCGTTTTACAGCCTCATTGAATGTTTGAAACAACTTGCATCATCTCTTTCATGGAGAATTTAGATGAAGGAATAATGTTCTTGTGAAATGACTGCAATGATCATCGCAAGTGTAGCCATTGTTTTTTAGGAGAAAACTTCATTGGCCTGGTTTCAGTGTTAATTTTTTTATTTACTTTTTTTTTTTGGAAAATTGCATAGAGGAAACTGTCCGAAAGTTTGTCTTTGGTTGACAGGGAAATGTGAATTTTAAAAGTAGTTGCGTTTGTATGATATATCTTGTTGGTTATCTTGAAAGTATCTTCAGTCTGGAATGATTAACTAGACTTTAAGTTTCATTTCTCTTTTTTTATATATTTTTTTTTGTAACCAGAAGAGGGGTTCAAATCGTCTTTTTGTGAAAGATTTAGGGACTGTAATATTAAAACTATTCCACTTGTACTGTTTGAGGTCTAATATAACAAACTTCAAATAGAATAACTTTTATAAGAAGGCTATTGTTGCATTTTCTAGTTCTAATTGTACAAGTCCATTATATAGGTACTCTCCCTGGTATGATTTCATTTTGACAACTTGTTTGATTCTTATCTCTGCATTTCCTTTCTATATTTCTACTCCGTGTCATAAGAGATCCTTATAGGCGATATCTTCCTTGTGTGAAATAAGATCCATGTAGAGCAAGTGTCAACTCGAGAGACTTATTCAGTGCTGTAGAATGATTGAATTTGGATGATTTTAGATACATCCCTACTTCTTGATTAATTTCAGATTGAAAGTATTATTTTCTCTTTTTTTTATACTTCCTTAATGGATTTCTAGTCTCAGTGTGAAAGGTCGTGAATGTTTTATTTTCATTAAGCTTTATTGCCAATTATGTTTTTAAATTTATAGGATGCTGATGTTTTTGCAATCATTCTTCATATGTTTCCAGTGATGAAAACACTTAATACTGCTCAGTATTTCTCAGTGTCATTGGTGATTTTATTATAGATTTTCTCTTTATTCTGTCATGTGCCTTTTAGTCATTTGGAATTAGTCTTAAACCTACTATTTTCTTTTACTATTAGAATCATTAGTTTGTTTTTATCTGTAATTGGTTTGTCTGTTCTTAACAAAATGAAATAAACATATTGATGTTATGATTGCTGATTTGAGTTTCTCACATGTAACATACATAATATATTAACTGTAGAATCTACAATTTGAATCTATATGGATGAGGCAGAAATCATATTTTCGAAATAACAGGAGGTTTGTGAGGTAGAGGTAAGCATTGGAATTTTGCAAAGAATGAAATAAAAGACCATTTACTATTGCTTTTTATTGTTCTGATACAAATCATTATCTACAAGTGGTACGATGTGGCATGTCTTATTTAATAATTATGGTATTAATAATAATATTATTGATAACCATAATGGCAATAATGATCATCATAACTTTCACTCCATAAGATCCACACACATGGAAAAAGACGTCCCTAGTGATATCTGGCACGACCTAGCGCACTACAGTACCCTCCCGGGCGATATGTTGGCACGCGTCCTCTGCCCGGGTTCCCACCGCCCCTCAGGGTCGCCCCCTCGGGCTCGCCCCTCGTGACCGCTCCTGAGGGCCGCCGCTAGGGCCTCCCCTAGGGCCGCCCCGGGCTGGCTCGGCAGCTGGGGCTTGCGGGTGGGCGTGCGGGCGGGCGGGCGGGCGGGCGGGCAGGTGGTGTGGGCGGCGGGGCACCTCCTCGGCGGCTGGGCGGCAGGCACTAGCATCAAGCGACGCAGGACACTTCCTATCTAGCAATTCAAGTTAAAATATCTAGTATAAAGTTTTGGATCATAAACTTGGTAACTTGGCGAGTAACAGGGGGCAAACAAACTTTGGCGGGAGTGCTGAGGCAGGCCAAGCCTTGTCATCCCTCTTTCGCGTGGGCTTAGGTCGCCCCTCCCGCAGGCCAGCGGGACCCCGGCCAGGAGAAATGGCAGTTGAAAGGCCCGGCGCAGGCGGCCCCGCCACGCTCGGGAACAGGCAAGAGAGGTGCTGGAGCGTGGGGGGCCGGCCCGCCCCGAGCCCCAGACAGCAGCAACACACGCGGCTCCTGGCGCCCTCGGTGCCTTCTTCTCACGCAGCTCTTGAAAGCACGAGTCGACCGCCCGGAGTACGGTCCTGCGTGGGCGGCTCGGTGCGCCCGGCCTGTGCAGCAGCAGCAGGCGGGCCGCCGGGTCGCGGGCTGATAGTCAGCGCAGCCGTGGACGCTCCGTTGTCACGCGGGGCCCTCCTGGGGCGGCCCGGCCCGGCCGACCGGCGGGGCAGCGGGGCCGCTCCAGGGGGCCGCTCCTTCTGTCGTAGGAAAAAAAACTTGCAGAAAAGCTGCTGTTTGTGACAACCAGCGTCCAGGGCGACATGGGTGTGATATGCATCATTCACGATTGGTTCAGGGAACTGTTCAAAACAAGACGTGATGGGTGTTCAATGTTCGGCTGGAATGTAACGCATGAAACTTCACCTGTAGGCAGTATGTTGGCTTCGGTAAATATTACGCTTATATTCCTCATAATGCTGTTTTATTATCATTATATATTTTTATCTTCTTCTAAACTTGGGTGCGAGTTGGATCAAATAAAAATTGTCACAGGCAAAACAAACAGGTAAGAGGTTTACACACACAAACTGCGGCAACACAATAAGTAGGCAAGACCCGTTGCGACAGAACGCGCAACAAACACTGTTCAATGGAGACAAACAACTTACAGACCTGTACAGTTAACAGTCATTTTTGTAAGCCACATTTTCGGTGCCCTGAGATCTTTCAAGCTTCCACGTGAAGAGTTGTCAAGAGCTCAAGAGCGTACAAAATAGCATAGTTACCCCGATCCACAGAGCGCCGCCCTCCCCAGAGAAACTAAAGAAAACGTTCTCGAAGTAGGGACGTGGGCGCTACCTTAGCTCCGCCATGAGAGCACACGAAGTACCCCGGCGAAGGCTGAGTATTGTCACTCCACACAGTGGAGTCTACTCTGCCGGTACTACACTGCTACTGAGAACTGCTCCTGCTATGTTACCTCCTGCTCAGTCAGAAGCTAATGTTTTACAAATGCATCTAGCGAAATTCACTCTACTTTTACAAGTATATCGGAAATGCCTTTGAGGAACTTTCTTAAACCTACTACTACTTTCTAGTTTTAGTGCCTTACAAGCAATGTTTATGTACAGCGTTTTGCAGATAATATGACTGGGGTGTCATGGCAGCTATAGTAATTCAACAACTTACTATTTATACATATGTAGATCGGGGGCAGAATTTTGATTTTGAGATTTTGATAACACTTTCCAGGTGGGCACCATATTCTTCTTGTTCCGACATACGAGGACACAAGTGGTAATAACAAAACTGACAACCATCACATAAAAGAGTCTGAGCATTTACTCAATACAGGGGAAAACAAGCCGTAATACAGAGAACAAATTCAAAAACAAATAAACAAGTTTTGCAGAAATCAATATACGTGGCACACCGCAATTGTACAACAATCGGTATTAATTTATTTGTTTTGTATCGGTGACAAGGTCCATTTGAAATCCGTCCACCAGCAAAAACTCGCATCTTCTACCGTTGAGTTGAGATGGTCATTGACAATATATTTACACGTTTATGGATCAAAATTGAGCGTGAGCTTACACGTCTCTATAATGCAATCGCTGACTGTTTATATAAGAGCATTATCTAATGAAATCTTAGAATCTTTTATCATTTCATTATTAAACGGCATTGAGGATGGATTTTTTTTTTCTTCTTCTTCATATACATTTATATCTGAAGGGAAAAAAAGGAAAGAACACTGCCTCGTTTTTCATTTGTTTTTTTGTTTTTTCTTCTCTACGACTAGGACTACGCCGGGTCAAGCAGGTGGCGCTGGTGGAAGGCAAACCATACGAACCTTGGGGGATACATGGTCGCAATGACAAGGCACACGAGGTGGTGGCTAGGAAGGCACAGCATTAACCGTGACCAGAACCTTCTAGCAGTGCCGCCACAGAGAGAAAAAAAAAAGAGTTGTATATTACCATGAAAACCTCAGGGTTTCTGATGTTGATCATTTGTTATTTCTTTCGTTATTGAAAAGTCTTATTATCATGTATTATATCTGCTTTATTATATATATATATATTTTTTTTTTCGGGTGTTCTTGTTTGTTTTGTTTTTTTTCGAAAAAAATATATAGGAAAAAAAAAGATCATCGATAGTTACATTTCATTGCGTCCGAATGTTCTGTTTCTTGCGTTGTGTGTGTGTGGGGAACTGCCAAGGCTTATGGTACGACCGCCTTGTCTCTCTCAATCGTTTATACATCTTGTATCTTTTCTTTATCGTCTTCAAGCCTTCTTTTTTTAAAATCTTTTTCTTCTTTGAAATATCATTTATCATCATCATCATTATCATTACTTCATTTTTTTTTTTTTTTTTGAAATTGTGAGTTCTCCACCGAAGCCCGGTTACCTTGTGTTACTCATAGGTTTTGTATTGTTGGCACCGTAACACACGCTGCCTGTCATAGGAACAAGCAATGTCAGTCTCAGAGCAGTGTTCCGTCCGGGCGTGTCTCACACTCCATGTCTGTATGTTTCGACAAATTATCATTGGGGGGGAGGAGGGGGAGGGGGGAGGGGGGGTTACGAAATTAAATGATTCTTTTATATGAAAGAGGTTTGGATGATGAATAGAAATAGGGCTTATCCTTAGAAATGGTGTATTAATAATATATTATTGGTATTCTTATCATTAATCATTATTAGTATTATTATTGTAATTATATTATATTATTATTATTATTATTATTTTATTATTATTAATTATCATTACTATGATTATTATATTTAGCATTATCAAAAAAACTGGCGCTTGACTGCGTCTCACCAGACAAAAGAAAAGAGAAAGAAAGAATGACAAAAAAAGTGGATTCGGGAAACTGTCAAAAACAACGACACAAAAACAAAAACCAAAAACAAAATCGTGTCTCGATGCGCACCGGCGACTGAGACAAAGGAGAAATTTCCCATTAATCATTCTCATAACGCAAATTGCAATGTCTGACATACTTTCACACGCTACTTATGACCCGGAAGGAGAAAGGGAAGAGAGAGAGAGAAAGAGAGAGAGAGAGAGAGAGAGAGAGAGAAGGAAAGATTCAAACAGGAAGGAATTTGTGAAACGATTCGGGAGGCAAAGGGAGTGGAAGACGGGAAGGCGGATAAAAGAAGGAGGTGGGAGGAACAGCGAAGGAAAGTATGGATACGAAGGACGGGAATAGGAGAGGAAAAAAGTGAAGGCGGGAAAAAAAAGAGAGAAGGGAAGACTAAAAAGGGAAAAAGAAGATAGAAAAGAAAGGGGCTGATTATAAAGAAGTGAAAATACAAGAAGGCGGACGAAAGGGAGGAAGAGAAGGAAAGGGAAAGGATATGACAATGATTATACATGTACCAAGGGATAAAGAGGTAATGACGTATGTGTTAAAAAACTACATATTATTGGCAAGATTATCATTACCTTAAAAACTCGTCATCACGTACATGACGTTCATGGATATTTACATGGACTAATCGCATGAGAGGAAGAGAGGATGGGGATGAGTGAGGGATGTACAGTGAGGGGAAGGAGGGGGAAGGGGCGGTAGCAAAGAGAGTGAGTGTACAGGTGTGGGGAAGAGAGGGGAAAAGCGGGCGGGGGTGGTGGGTGGAGGTGGTGGGTGGAGGTGGTGGGTGGAGGTAGCAAATTGAGTGAATAGACAGGGGGTAAGGGGTAGCAAAGGGAGGGAATGTACAGGCTGGGGAGGAGAGAGAGAGAGAGAGAGAGAGAGAGAGAGAGAGAGAGAGAGAGAGAGAGAGAGAGAGAGAGAGAGAGAGAGAGAGAGAGAGAGAGAGAAAGAGAGAGATAGAAAGAAAGAGAAAGAGAGAGAGAGGGAGAGAGAGAGCAGAGGGAGGGGGGAGAGGGGGTTTATCAAAAGGAGAAAAAGCAAGGTTATACAATGGTTTCCGTATAAGTACATAGCGAGTAATAACGAGTAATGACTTCCTATGAATCATTAACTCGTCCAAAGGCGGGCAATTATTGTAGGGCGTTATATCATCAGCTTCTTTTGCGGACGAAGAGAATGAGAGAAGAAGAAGAAGAAGGAGGAAGAGCAGAAGAAGAAAAAAAATGTGATAATTTTTTGGAACAGTAAAGGAAGGTGCGAAATTACATACAAAATGTATTAATGTTATTTAACCAAATGCGAGAGAAGTGAGAGAGAGAACGATGATGATGATGATAATACCAATAATTATAGTGATGATAATAGTAATAATAACAGCAATAACAATAGTGATAATATTAACAGCAGCAATAATGATAATAATAATGTTGATGACGATGGTGTGATAATAATAAAAATAATATCAGTGATAATAATGATAATAATAATAATGATAGAAATAAAAGTAATAATGATAATAATCATAATTATAATGAAAATAATCATGACGATAACGGTAATAAAGATCACAATGACAGTTAGAATAATAGCCTTAACAATAATGATAATGATAATAACGATAATAATCATTATTATAATTATAAGAGCAATAAAACATCAATTATGATGATAATAATAACAATAATAACAATGATGATACTAGTAATGATATTAATAGCAACAATAGTAATAATAAAGGTAATAGTTATAATAATGATAATAGTAATGGTAATAATAATAATGATAAGAATAATGATGATTATAATAATAATAACAACAATAATAATGACAATAATAATAACAATAATAATGAATAATAATAATAATAATAATAATAATAATAATAACAGAAATAATAATAATTATCACAATAGAAATAATGGTAATAATGATAATAATGATAATAAAAATAATAACAACAATGATAATGATAAAGTATAATAGAAAATAATAAAGATTGATAACATCAAAGCTGATAATAATACTAATAACGATGATGCTAATAATGAAAATGATAATGATAATAATAATAACAACAACAACAACAACAGCAACAACAACAACAAAATTCAAACAAATTAGGACACAGGGGCTGACTGTAGCCTCTGTACCGTGAAATGTGTGCAAATTTCCAAATGCTTTAAAATAACTAAATTTTTCTTTGATCTACTGAGAGATGGAGTTAAAAGCAATCGAGGTAATTATCAGGCATTATATGTTTGTTTGCTATTCTTTTTTCTTCAAAAAGACACGCTAAATAAACGTCATGTTGTTATTATTGTGATTATAACCCCAGTGAGGAGGTGAAGCCTGCAATCCCGGATGTAACTTGTGACGTCACGATAAATGGCTGTCCCGGATGTTGATGCGACGTCACTAAGCCGCAACGAACCCCCATACGATGAGAGAGAGAGAGAGAGAGAGAGAGAGAGAGAGAGAGAGAGAGAGAGAGAGAGAGAGAGAGAGAGAGAGAGAGAGAGAGAGAGAGAGAGAGAGAGCGAGCGAGAGCGAGAGCTAGAAAGAAAGAAACAGAAAGAGAGAAAGAAAGAGAGAAAGAGAATCACAGAACAAAAAAAAAATATATATCATAGAAGATGATCAAAAAGAGAAGGAATAGAAAAAAAAAGAGAGAAAAAGTTAGAGAAAGAGCCAAGGAAAATAAAAAGGGGGGAGAGGAAAAATGCCAAGTGGAAAGGAAAGGGCAGTGTGAGAGAGACCCGGGCGAGAGTATGCACCCATGCCTGCCCGTCGAATGTAAACAAGTGCCTACCTATAGTGTGTGATTACAGTGTGGTGGTGGAGTCATACAGACTAAATCAACAGAAAGGCACAGCGAGCAAGACGGTAAAAGCTATCGCCTCAAAAGCTGAGTGCGACACCAGCCAGTCTTTTTTTGTTTTTTGTTTTTTTTTAAAGTTGTTGGATTGCGGGTATTTAAGATATTTTGAAGAAAAAAAAAGAGAGAGAGAGAAAATAACTCGGCTTATACATCCAAGTGCACACGTTAAATGTGTTGTGTGAATCTGTTTATCTTTTTTTTTAATGAATGCTTGCATATTTACACTTAAATTTGCATACGGATTTTTAGATTTATCTTAACACATACAGAGGCACACACACACACACACACACACAGACACACACACACAGACACATACACACACACATACAAATATTTACACACCTACACACACAAGCGGAGACTGCCTGTTAAAGTGGCTGGTGCCGCGGGCGATAGCGTTGTCGTCTTTAGAAATGCATGTCATGAAAATAGAGTAATTAGCTGTAACATTTTTTTTTGGCCGCGAGGGTGTGGAGGCCCCGCCCCTGCCTGCTAGACCCCGCCCACAACCATGAAACGCGATACACAAACACGCAAACACGCACACAAACACACCACGCACAAAATATGTATTCTCTCCACTATCACGTTATACTGGGTAGTAACTACACCTCGAACCTTGTGGCCAACGGGAGGGTAGGAGCAGAGGGGGACGTAGGGGAGGGAAAGGGGTAGGAGGGATGGGAGGGAGGGGGGAAGGTCCTTAGATATTTGGGGAGAGAGGGAGGAGGGAGGGAGGGAGGGAGGGAGGGAGGGAGGAAGGGAGGGAGGGAGGGAGGGAGGAAGGGAGGGAGGGAGGGAGGGAGGGAGGGAAGATTGGATGTGGGTGGGTGGGAATTGGGTGGGCAGTGGGCATGGGGTGGGTGGGTGGGTGAGTGGGTGGGGTGGGGGAATCATCTCAATCCCTTCAGCCCACCATCCTCCAAGGGGCGGGATCTCCAACCATCGCTACTCCTCGTCGACAAGGTAACAACAGTAAAAAATAAAACAGAGATAGAGAGAGAGAGAAAAAAAGGGAGAGAGAAAAGGTTTCAATATAGTACCAGTAGTGATCCGTGACAAGACGGTCAATGCACGAGAGGAGAAAGGGAATTTATCTTACAGATCTTGGGCTCAAACAGTCATATTAATGGTAGTATTATCATTAAGGTGCATTTACATAGGTGGCAGTGCATAGATGTTATGTTATTGAAGAACTCTCTACAAAAGGTATTTATTGCTTTCTTTGTGGGATCACCATGCAAGACGGGTAGTCCTTGCAAGCCATACTTGCAAGAAAGGCTAGTCCCCTGTGCAAGATCGCCGTGCAGAGTGACCTCGCAAGGTGACTAGCCCTTTCAAACAGAATCTATGCGTATACAACAGCGAATGATATTAAAACGTACAAAAGTAACACAGCTCTCCAATCCCCAACCGACTAAATGCTAGCGGTAATAGAAGCAATTTAGCAACCTATGTTTTGTGAATGCTTATCCCACTAAACTACAAACTCAACAATGAATAGATTCGGTGCAGGACAAATGGAAAATGGCAGAGTTCTCAAGTTCTAAAATTACATTAGTTAACAACCGTGAAATAAACCTTAAGTAATTTGGCATCAGAACCAACCTACCCTCAAAAAACCTACAATTTATTTTATTTTATTTATGTATTTTTTTTTCTTCAAAAGCTTCTCTCTAATGGCCTTAGACGGCACCTAACCTGGTTGCAAGATTATGACCGGGTTTAGCCTCACCTCGCGAACCACGCACAGGTGAAGCCCGTTTTCCCTTGACTTTTTTTTTCACATACACAAACAACTCAAAACAAGCTTCACCGGGTCGTTGTCAGTGGGTGTCAGCGGCTGCCAACCCTGCCGTATATTGAGCAGCGAAAACAATACAGTATGACCTAGCGGCTCCAACTGGGTTTGTCTAATGGCGCTAAAATCTACGCTTCCTAAAGAACAAGAATCTGTTATTCTTTTATCATTATTTTTTTTAAAAATCATCTTTTTTTTTCCTTCTCATCAGCTGACCAATTATCATTAGTTCGTAGAACCTTTTTTTTTATTTTTTTTAAACAGTTCTTCAGAATAATAGAGAAATCTATCTTATTATTATAATATATTTTTTTCTTTCTTCTAAAACTGCGTAAAGTAAAAATGGTATCATTTCGGAAAAGAATTCTACTTTTATTCCACAAGTTCAAAAATCTGTCACAGAATGCCACACCGAATGACGAATCATTAAGATCTAGAATAAAAATTAAAAAAGAAAACAAGAATCGGACAAATATTTACAAATGTGGGAGATAAAATAAGCTTTCGTTATCAAGCTCAAACTTTTTTTTTTATGATTTAAGGACATTATCTTATTTTTTGGGTGGGGGGGTTGGGATGGGATGGGGAAGGAGGGGTGGGGGGGAGGGAAGGTAGGATAGGGGGTTGAGGGATAGGGAAAAGGATAGGGGAGGGCAAGGGTTTGATAATAATTCTAGGAGCCAGAAAACCATTCTGTACATATACGATTCACGAAAATATGAGAAACTGGGAACAAGAAAAGACTTCTGTATGTATATTAAGAACCCGAAAACAATAGAGTCCCTATAGTAAGCCTCGAGACACTATAACGGGGATGTGAAATACGAAACCCAGCTAATGTAGCTGGGTCCTCTTTGAAGAGCCTTTGGTGACCGCAGATCTCCAGGTAACCGCTGAAAATCCGGTTAACCGCAGATTTCCGGTTAGCCGCTGACGTCTTCCTCTTGACCCTCCTTCGAATCCAGCCAAAACCGGCTCCTCGCCACCATCTGCGGGGGGAGGGGGGAGGAGAAGGGAGGGGGGAGGTGTGGCTCCACTAACACACTTTACATCATTCGCGCTTGTCTGTCTGTCGCCAGTATATGCATTTATTTTTTCCGTTCACACCTTTGTGCATATTCCTGTGAACCAATGTTTGTGTTTTTCTTCTTTCGCTTTTTTTTTCACTCGATTTTGAAAACACGATATATCATTTTTCCCCGCTCACTTCTTCCTTGATTTGACTCGATATCGTTATTTTTTTATTTCTTTCTTTTAGAGCTTAATTGTGATTACTTAAGTTCTAGGAAAAAAATATCATAGCGTTTTGCCACATCTTTTTCTTTTTTTAAAACGAACAACTGTATATATATATTCAGTCTTTGCTCATGTTCAACCCAAACAAATACATATACAGTATATTTATACATTTATATCTCTCTTTTCTCGCACTTTCACGCACGTTTTCACACAGTCTTCTCTCGACCTCCTTCAAGGCAGCTCAGACGCACCTCAGACCGGGCAAGACTTAACACAGGCGACCTCTGCTTGCTATGACCGTCACTGCAGGGCTACGGTAGGAAAAGGCCTTCACTACCGGTACATATTGAGACAATTTTACATTCACGTCACTGTTACACTGGAAAACAAAAACAAAAAAAACAGTCACGTGTTTCCCTGCTGACTGATAAAATACCTGGATCACTTGCATAATTTATTTCATGTCTTTTATATATATTTTTCTTCATTTTCATTCATGTAGTTCTTTCTCTTTGTCTTTATTTTTCTTATATTTGTGTGTCTTGCCTTAGGTGAGAGGCGTGCATAGAAGCCCGGCGTCCTTGCATTGAGCATGGGTTTTGTGGGTATGTGGACTGACTGACTGACTGTGTGTAAATCTGCGGACTCTTGGATGTGAGAATGGAAGATGAATGGGGTGTGTAGTTGAATGTCTGGCTATGTATGTGTACAGCCAGCTAAACTACCCTAGTGTTCTTCTCGTGGGAAAATGGGTGTCACTGGTTAAATGACTTCGCTGATGTATTGCTAGGATATATATATATACAGTATATATGGTATAGAGATGATTATAATCCTTTCCTTGCTAAAGCGGTATTAGTCTCCTGTAGTCAGCAGGATGAGAGACTCCATCTTGCGGAATATATATATATATATATATATATATATATATATATATATATATATATATATATACACACATACATATATATACATATATATACATACATACATACATATATATATATATATATATATATATATATATATATATATATATATATATATATATATATATACATAATATATATATATATATATATATATATATATATATATATATATATATATATATATATTGTAAATATATATATATATATATATATATATATATATATATATATATATATATATATATATATATATATATATATATATATATATATATATATATATATATATATTATATATATATACATATATATATATTCCTTTTAAGACTAGCATCTAAGACTAGTCCGATGCTGCAGCCGGTCACTCTGACTAGTTATGGACTAGCGTGAAGATCCATGTATCTATTTTTTGTCGTTGATGTGACGGCCTGAGGAGTATGATCTGACTATAAACATTGTAAGGCTTTTGTGTTGAGTCCTTGAGTCAGACAGTCACTGGTCCTATTGGTGAGTCGGGAGGGAATGGGAAGGGCTGGAGGTAGGATGTGGGGGTTGGGGGTTAGGGGGGGGGGGTTAGGGGTGAAACGGGTCAGCAAGGTTATTCCAAAGGGATGGCAGCACTGAGTCACTTTTCAGTCTTTGCAGTTGGCAGCACTGATCCCCGGTTTCTGAGACGACTCTCTGTCGCCGCGGAGGTAAAGCTCGTAGTTGGCACATCTGGTCGATTACGTCATGTGTATACGTTATAAATTGGCAACACACTGTTTAAAACGTAGGCGAATTTAGAGCTTGCATTTATTTATCTTTTTGGCAACAGTAAGTCACTAAAGCTGCCTTCAGTGAGTTGTTTGTGTGTACTGGAGAGTCGAGGGTCGTGACGACTAAGATCACGATCGACGAGGGGGGAAGTGAGGACAGAAGAGGAATGGAGGAAGAGGATCATAAGGATGAGGAGGAGGAAGAGGAGGAGGAGGAGGAAGAGGAGGAAGAGGAGGAGGTAGTCGCGCCGCGAAACACTCGAACCTTGCGAGGCTGACACACATTGTGGCTAGCGCAGACTGGCTGACGGCGGTGGTGGAGGTGGAGCTGACAACAACAACAACAACAACAGAGTCAGACTGCGGTGGTGGAGCGAGGAGCTGACAACAACGTCAGGCTTGGTGGTGGTGGTGGTGGCGGTGAAGTCGGTGTTGGCAGGATCTGGAGATGCGTAGGAGGGGTCGCGATCTTCGTTGACTGGGACACTATCTGCGGGAGGGAGAGAGGCGTCAGTGGTGTGGAATTGCTAAGAGCCATGCTTAGTTTAGATTTTAAGTTTAGATCTTTATTTACCACCCTGGCTAACTGCACAGGCATGGGCAAGCTTTGATACATTTATGCAGTCATGACATTGTTGCTAACATTGTATTACGTCCGAAAGCAGAGATTGATAGATAGATAAATGTGTAAAAGATAAATTGAGGATTGGATTAGATAGATAAACAGATGGATATATATTCATAATCACATATTAAAGATGAGTTGTGCGAAAGAAAGCACTTGAAACCATATTCTTTCAGAAACATGTATGGAAAATGTCCTAAATTGCAGAGGATTCAAGGAAATATAAAAAAAATATTCTTTTCCAGACTAGTCAGTAACCGACTTTTGTGTTGTTTTCTTGCCTTTTTACAATCAATTGGTAAAAAAGGTATTCTTTCTATCGAACTTCTTGGCATTCCAGATACCAACATGATGCGGAAATAACAATTACGTCCTCTAAATGAATGCACTGTTGTTAGTGTAATGTGGGTTGTATTGTCCGCAGACTTTTAGAGGTCAGTACAAAAGCAGACATGAAATTAGAAGAGTATATGTTTACTCATTTAGGCCCAATTCACTTATCTAAAAGATGACGTTTTCTCATTCTCGACATTATTATTACCATCATTATTATTAACATCATCATATACCCATTACCAATATCATAATTATTCTTAGTATCACCATTTCTCCCACCATTACCCATTATCCTAAGCATTATCATTACCATCACCATTATCCCCATCACCATCATTAACCCTCAAAGCACCATCAACCCCGTTAATATCCTTTTGCAAATCAACTTTCTCAAGAAGACAAAACAAGGCAATTGAGGACTCCGGATGGCCCATTTCTTAACCGTCGACTCAGAAATAGAATCCAACGGACACTTAAGTGGTCGGAATTTGCTGGCTGGGTCGACGATTCGCTCTTTATTGAAGAATAATTCGATTTTCTCTCGCAATCGGATATCGGGTCTTCGTTTCGAGTAGTAGAAACTCTTTAAATCTTCGACTGTAATTCGCCAGAAAAAAAACCGAAAAAAAAAGAAAGGAAAAAAAAAGAAAGAGGAAGGTTGACCTGGATGTTCATTTTTGTTTATTTTTTTCCCGTTTTGTTTTATTTTTTGTTTATTTTTTTCCCGTTTTGTTTTCATTTTTGTTTATTTTTTTCCGTTTTGTTTTCACATTTTTGTTTTGTTTTCGTTTTACGGTTTCTTTACATCTTGGATTTCCATCTTCTACTTCTACGTTTTCTGGGGTCCTGGGTTGATTAGGGGGAGGGAGGGAGGGAGGAAGGGAGGGAGAGGGTAGGGAGGGGCTCGTGGATTCCTGATGGGGAGACGGTAGAAAGGGAATCGGAGAGGCTAATGAAGAGGGCTTCTAGGGAGTGGGACAATAGCAATGATACGCCCATATGTACAAATACAAACACACACTCACGTATACTTTTACACGGGTACACAGACACAAGCAAACACACACGAAAACACATACACAAACTCGCTTGCACACACACACACTCACACACACACACACACACACACAAACACACACACAAACACAAACACATCTTTTCATCATATCTCTCTCTCTTACTCTCTCCCTCTCTCTTTCTCTCTCTCTCTCTCTCTCTCTCTCTCTGTAAAGTATGCGTGTCTCTGTCACTCTTTCCCTTCTATCTGTCGCTCTCTTTCTCTCATTTGGCTAAGCACATAGACATAGACACAAACAAACAACAACAATAGGTTTTCCTATTTTTTGCTGCATAATCAGTCCTCTATCTAAATCGTAACTGAACACCATCCCATTTCAGTCATTGTATCACGAAAAAAACAAGACAAAAGGGAGGAAAAAATGTTAATTAATTCTTGCATCCATTAATCCCGATCTGTTCATGGTGAGAAGGTGATTTTTTGCTCCTCTATGAACCTGATAATTGTTTTGTGTGTGTTCGTCGCGTGTTCACTGGATCTTCTTTATAGAGGTGATTTGTTGGGGAAGATTACCTCTCTCTCTCTCTTTCTCTCTCTGTCTCTGTCTCTGGCTGCCTTTGCCTCTCTGTCTATCTGTCTCTTTCTGTCTCTTCCTCTCTCTCTCTCTCTCTCTCTCTCTCTCTCTCTCTCTCTCTCTCTCTCTCTCTCTCTCTCTCTCTCTCTCTCTCTCTCTCTCTCTCTCTCTCTCTCTCTCTCTCTCTCTCTCTCTCTCTCTCTCTCTCTCTCTCTCTCTCTCTCTCTCTCTCTCTCTCTCTCTCTCTCTCTCTCTCTCTCTCTCTCTCTCTCTCTCTCTCTCTCTCTCTCTCTCTCTCTCTCTCTCTCTCTCTCTTTTTCTATCTCTCTCTCTCTATCTATCTATCTCTATATCTCTATCTCAATCTCTTTCTTTCTTCCTTCCTTCCTTTCTCTCTCTCTCTCTCTCTCTCTCTCTCTCTCTCTCTCTCTCTCTCTCAATCTGTCTCCCCCCCCCTTCTCTCTCTCTTATGTATTCATGTAAACTTATGCGATACAAGAAATATCCTGATCATATCTTGGAAATATATAAATTTCCTCATTTTTTTTCTCTCTCCAGACGAAAATAATCATCCCCAGGGGTCTCATCTGGCTGGGCTTGGATGCTTCTCATTAGGCCGGGAGAGGATCTGGTACTCCTCTCCCGCGCCAAAATGGGGTCAGCGGCTCGGACTGCGATCGTGTTTTGTTTATCTCCGACGCGCCGTGGACGGGGTTTCGTAATCTATAATGATAAGCTGCGAGGGTGGATTTCCTTTCATATTTTTTTTTCTCTTTATAGTTTCTTCGGTCGTTCTTACATGTGAATAAAGTAGAGACAATGGAGGAAAAAGGAGGAAGAAGAGGAGGAAGAAAAGGAGGAAAAGGGATAACAAGCGAGGAAGGGAAAAGGGAAACAAATGACGACACAAGAAACACATATAAGATGACAAAAACAAGAACTGAAGAATAAAAGAATGTCCAGTCAATTCGTTATTCATCCCTTCCCCTCATCTCCCTTTCCTTCTCCCATCCTCCTACCATCTCCCTCTCCCTCCTCTCCTTCCCCTTCCCTTCCCCTCCCATTACGCCTTCCCATCTATTCCCTTTCCCTTCCCCTCCCATTACGCCTTCCCCATCCCATCTCCTCTCCCTCCCCTCCCCTCCCATCCTCCTCTCTTCCCCCAACTCTTCCTTCCCCATTCCCTCTTTCCCCTTCCCTCCTCTCCCTTCCCTCCCCTTCCCTCCACCACCCCCTCCCGCTCTCTCTAAGGGATCCTCCCGCTTGCCTCCTACTTAACCTGTCTATTTCAAAAAAGCCAAGAAGACCACAAGAACCAGCCTCCGTGCCTGCGTGCTTGCTTGCTAATCTGCTTTCAGATGCTAGTCCCCCCCCCCCCATTCTCTCGTTTTCTTTTCCTCTCATCCAACAGCTGCCTACATGCCTGCCTGCGTGCTTGCCTGGCTATTTCCTCCGACTATGATTTCAACCTCTCCTCTCATTCTCTTCTTCCTCCCTTCAACCTCCCTTCCCTCCTTCCCATCTCCTTCCTTCTAACCCCCTACCTCCTCCCTACCCCCTATCGCCATCTCCTCTTCCCTCCCCCCTTGCCCTTACCCTTCCTCCTCCTCCTCCTCCTCCTCCTCCTCCTTCCTCTACCCACCTCCTCCTCCCAACCTCCTCTACCCACCTCCTTCTTCCTCCTTTCCTGTCCACGCTACCCACCTCCTCCTTCCTCCTTTCCTTTCCACACTACCTCCTCCTCCTCCCACCTCTACCTCCTCCTCCTCCACATCCCCCCTCCTCTCTTCCACCTCTTCCTCCCCTCCTCCCCTCCCCTCCCTCCCCTCCCTCCCTCCCTCCTCCCAAGACACCAGCCAACACCTGCGGGAAATGATGAAGTATTTCTCAAAAGGAAATGACTGCGGGCGTCCATCTGCATATGGCAGGTTGTGGGAATACAGAAGGCATGTGTTCGTGCTTGGGGATCATGGAGTTAATGGAAACCATGAGGTTCGGAATCATGGGAGTGATGGTGGTAATGGTGGTGATGATGACGTTGATGGTGATAATGGTAATTATGGTGATGGGGATAATGATGGTGATGATGATAATGATAATTATGGTAATGGTGGTGATGAGGATGAATAACAAGAGTACTTTGCCAATCAAGAAGAGACTCCACTCTATCAAGAGGACGACACACGTGGTAATCGTAAGTGTAAAACCTTCTTCCTGCTTCCTTCCTCTTTAAATGGAGGGGGAGAGGGAGGGGAGGGGGAGTCAGGGAAGGGGGGAGAGGGGGAGTCAGGGAAGGGGGGAGAGGGGGAGTCAGGGAAGGGGGGAGAGTGTGTGGGTGGTGGATTGGAAGGGTAGGGGGTGTCTAAGGTTGGGGAGGAGGTGGCTAATCTCATATACATTAGGCTCTCCCCTCCTCCTTCTCCTCCTCTCTCTCCTACCTTATTCCCCTCTCTACTTTTTCCCTTTCCCCCTCCCCTTCCCTCTCCACCTCCCTTCCTCCCTTCCTATCATCCTCCCCTCCCACCTCCCTTTTCACCTGCTCCCTCATACCTCTCTTTTTTTCCCTCCTTCCCCTCTTCCCTCTTCTCCTCCCTCCTTCCCCTCCTCCTTCAATCTCACCTTATCCATCACTCCCACTCACACACCTCCTTCTTCGGCCCTGTCAGGAGTCTCCTATCTATGAACGCATTACCTGTTATCGAGACAGGTATGGTGGTGTCCTCCTTACTCCGGTATCTCTCTCTCTCTCTCTCTCCTTCTACTACTATTTATTTTCTATATATAAATCTTTTTCTTAATCTCTCTTTCTCTCTGTCTCTGTCTGTCTCTGTCTCTGTCTGTCTCTCTCTCTCTCTCTCTGTCTCTTTTATTTCTCTCTTTCTTATTTCTTTTCTATTTTTCTCATGTTCTGTCTGTCTCTTTCTTTCTTTCTTTTTCTCCCCATTTCCGTGTTTTCTTCAGTCCCTTTTCCCTTACCCGTTCTTTTATCAACAATCCTACCTCTCCCGAAATTCCTTTCCCCGTTCCCTCCCCTATCCATCACCTTCCACCCCACCTCCCTCTCACCTTCCCTCCTCCTTCCCACCTTCCTCTCACCTTCCCTCTCCCCCCCTTACTTCCCCCCTCCTCCCCCCTTCCCCCTTCTCCTCTCCCTCCTCCCCAGATTCCCCCCTCCCTCTCACCTTCCCCCCCTCTTCACCCTCCTCCCCACCTTCCTCTCACCTTCCCCCTCCTCCCCACCTTCCTCTCACCTTCCCCCTCCTCCCCACCTCCCTCCCTCCTCCCCACCTTCCTCCCCCACCTTCCTCTCACCTTCCTTCTCCACCTCCCCCCCCCCAACCCCGCCTAATCTGAACAACCTGCCCTGACGTTTTACGAGAGCGTGGATGTGAGATAGAGAGCATAAGTTAGTCGGGAGAGACACAACCTATATATAGGTAACCCCGACGGTGCCTGTGCTGACGAATAGCGTGTGAATGAGAGACTAAATGGGTAGGAGGGATGTGTGATAAAGTGAGTAAGAATGAGGTAGAGATGAAGGAGAGAGAATGATAGAGGAGGGGAAGGGGAAAGGAATAGAGAGAGTGAGAGAGTGAGAGAGAGAGAGAGAGAGAGAGAGAGAGAGAGAGAGAGAGAGAGAGAGAGAGAGAGAGAGAGAGAGAGAGAGAGAGAGAGAGAGAGAGAGAGAGAGAGAGATAAATAGATAGATAGATATATAGATAGATAGAGAGAGAGAGAGATAATTAAGTGGAAAGAGAAAGAGAGAGACAGATTGATTAATAGATGCACAGATAGATATATAGAAACCAAATTTGCTTACCAGTTAAAAGTACTTTCGAATTTCTTGAAAAAATGCGAAATAGAAAAACAATGATTAATCTACTCGTACCAGTAACCCCCCCCCCCCCAATCCTCCCCTCCATCTTCATCCATCCCGCCCACATTCCACTCCAGTCAACTCCATTCCACCCCCTGATTACATCCACCAACACTCCACCAACCACATTCCCCTACCAACCCCCACCCACACAACCTCCACTCCACCCTTCCACCTCCCACCCCCACCACACAAACCCCATTCCACCCTTCCACCTCCCAACCCCCACTCCACCCTTCCACCTCCCACCCCCACCACACACACAAACCCCATTCCACCCTTCCACCCAGATAATCCCCACTCCCCCCTTCCACCTCTCACCCCCACCACAAAGACCCCAATCCACCCTTCCACCCCGATAAACCCCACTCCACCTTTCCACCTCCCCCCTCCAGCCCCCTTCCCCTATTCCTCCTTCCCTCCACTTCCCCCATTCCACCCTTCCACCCAGATAATCCCCACTCCACCCTTAAGCCTCCCTCCTCCAGACCCCCTTCCCCCCTCCACCTCCCCGCTCCACCCCTCCCCCCTTCCTCCTTCCCTCCCCCATCCAGCCCCCCCCCCCTTCTTCCTCCTTCCCCCCCTCCACCTCCCCCTTTCCAGTTTCTCTTCCGGTACTGGCAGCTGTTTGATAATTGGGGTTAATTCAATTTCACTAAAGTGCGTTTCAGCTGAATCCATTAATGACTTTCATTGTAGTTCGGCGCCCGTGTCTGTTGCATGAGTGAAGGTTCGGGCGTGGGCGTGGGCGTGAAGAGTAACTTTGTTTGCTGATGAATGTTTGGAAATATGCTGATACTAATTTTATTCCTTTATATATCTATCTATTTTCTGCTTATTTATTTATTGTATCATATATTTTTCTTTTCCTTCGTTCTTCACTTTCCCTTATCTCTCTCTTTCTTTCTCTATTCATTTCACTCTTCTTTCTCTCCCGCATTTTTCTCATCTTTCTCATCCCTCCTTTTTCATCCCTTCGTTCCCCTTTGGCATCTATTTCCTCCCCTCTGCATCTCTCTCTCCTCCTCCTCTTCCTTCCTCTTCCTCCTCCTCCTTCTCCTCATCCCACACCCTATACTCTTCCCTCCTCACCCCTCTCCTTCTATCCCTCTCTCTCCTTCTCTCCTTCCTCTCCATCTCCTTCTCCATTGAAACCGGTCCCATGGGACACTCCCCAAGATCGTGATGCAGCATCCTACACCAAGGCATCAGACAGACCTCAGGTGTAGCGAGATGAGGCCCCTGTTATCCCAAGGTCCCGCAGCATCACCGCATTTCCGTGTTTCTTTTCTTTAACCTACATTAACGGGATACAGCTTGGATGGTCGCTATGGTTCTTATTGGTGGAAGGGATATGAGCCTATGATTTAATGTTTTGCTAATGGACTGATTCAAATATATACACATAAACATATTAACATACGCGCACGTACACATACGATACATAAACACACACACACACACACAACAACAGACACACACACACACACAACCACACACACACACACACGCACAAACACAGACACACACCCACACACACAAATACACACACACACACATACACACACACACACAACAACAACAGACACACACACACCCACACACACTCACACACACACACACACACATAAGCACACATTCAAACATACAGTAACATACTATAAAAACATATGATCACATATCAAAACACACGCGAAAGTAACACCCTCTACATATTGAACGGAACCATTTCAATTTGTGTTGTTATAGCTCTTTTGTTCCGTGTTCTGTTGTGTTGGTCGGTCAGAAAAATGGGGCGTCGACATTTTTTTCGGTTTCGGAAAAGGGGTACGTACGTACGTTCACTCAGGCACGCGCAAAATGATGCCAAATGTCCGTTCCTTTTGTGAAACCTAGAATTCGTATTTTTCCTCTGTCTCTGTCTCTCTCTCCTGCGATAAATGGACCTCTTTTCATTTTTTTTTTATATAGCACATTTCGATATCCGATGCAGTGAAGGTGGTTGGTTGGTTGCTGGAGACCGTTGCGTATATATACACACACGGAAAAATCTATAGCTCGTCGGGTTCGTACGCGGCTCGTGACGTAAGACTGCACCACTTGTAGTCCGATGTCGCGAGGGTAATTTTAGATTTAAAACTTTTTTTGTCTTATTCCCAGATGATGGTTTAAACTCGGCAAAAGATCACGGGTTCCATTAAAAGTTTATTTTTTTCGGCGTAAGACCCCAATAATCGGAACCCATTTAGGAAATCACGGGGAGAGAATCAGGGTACAAAGACGAAATATTTCCTCTATTGAGACATTTAGCAGATGCGTCACGCGTTGCCAGATGTAGGGTGAAAGCATCCCGTTTAAAGAGCAGGAAGAGCAACTCTGCTGTTCCCCTTTTTTTTTTTTTTATATGAAGCGAGGAAATAGAATTACGAACATGAAGGAGAAAGGAGAATGTCGGATTGACAGCGACATTAGGAAATGTTTATCTGTTTGTATGGCTGTTCGAGAGCGCGATCGACAGGAGAGCAAAAGGGGTATGAATGATGCAAGCGGCGGCCGTTTTCGAGCCTCTGTGTTACACAGTTATGACGTCATGGCGCACTATGCGAACGCTGCTCATTGATCACCGCACGGCAGCGCAATTTGTGTCCAATTATGGAGGAAAAGGATTTGCATTAAAAAAAAAAGAGGGAAAGAAGGAGACATCAGGAGGCTAAAGTAGAATATACGTAATGCTGGAAGTAGGTCAGCGCTGATAAGGACACAATGGTATGCTGAAAGAAGGGGAAGTGAGCATTATGAACGTGGCACAACAATGACGCAGGGGTAATCTGATTAATGGTAGTCACTCGCACTCTAGTTTACTGCCGCTGCATATACGTACACATTTGTATGGTACAAGCCTTTTACACACACACACACACACACACACACACACACACACACACACACACACACACACACACACACACACACACACACACACACACACACACACACACACACACACACACACACACACACACACACACACACACACACACACACACCGCAGAAGAATATTTGCGAATTTAAGAACACAATATCACAACAACTGTAGGGGCATTGCCGGCTCTCTCTCGCTGTTTAGGAAAGGGAAGTGCAGAGAGAGACGTAGAGGGAAGATGAAGGGGAAGAAGAGGATAGGAAAGGAGGAAAAGAGGAGGGAGAAGAAAAAAATAGAAAGAGTAGGAAGAGAGGAATTATCAGTAGGATGTATGTAATAAGGTGGAGGGGAAGGATAGAGGGATGAAGAAGTATGTATGTGTGTGTGTGTGTGTGTGTGTGTGTGTACATAATTACATATTAATCTATATATATGAACAATACCGGAAATGGATTCATTTCGCATGCACTCCAGTCCAGAGGAAGAGATCCGCAAGCACACGCGAGGAGGAGAGAAGGCGAAGGGAAACAGCAATCAAACTTGCAGTCACTCGGATGTCATTAACACTAAATCGTAATGATCTAAGTTGTAATAACCTCACTGCAGTTCCAAGAATTTGCTTCCTCTTCCATTATGGAGAAAAGGAAAGGGAATTGTAATGTCTTCGTATCCGTCTTTTTTGTCTGTTTTGTGAAGGTTTGTATATATATATATATATATATATATATATATATATATATATATATATATATATACATACATACATACATATATATATATATATATATATATATATATATATATATATATATATATATATATATATATATATATATATATATATATATATATATATATATATATATATATATATATATATATATATATATATATATATATATATATATATATATATATATATATATATACACACACATACATACATACATATATATATATATATATATATATATATATATATATATATATATATATATATATATATATATATATATATATATATGTATATGTATATATATATATATATATATATATATATATATATATATATATATATATATATATACATACATATATATATCGCCTCTCTCTTACTCTCTCTCTCTTTGTCTTATTCTCTCTCTATCTCTCATTTTCTCTCTTCCCCGCCCTCCCTCTCTCTCTCTCTCTCACCCACTCCCCCCTCCCCACACTCTCTCTATCTCTCCTATCCTTCCTCTCTTTCACTCTCACTCTCTCCCTTCCCCTCTCTCCTTCTATGTGCATATCACACGACCTTCCCGATGGCGCCAGCAGTTCCTGATAGTTCAAGAGAAGACGAGCCCCCAAGACTCCCTTCGTGCCAAGCATCACTATGCTAGTAGAGATGAGTATTAGCCAGCATTATCCTCTTTGAGTTTAGAGATTCTCTGTTAATTACGTTTTCTGTGACATTCTGGGTTCAATAAGGACAATTCTATATATCTATGGTGGCTAAAGATAAGTTTTCAGACTCTTGATTCTATATGCGTTGAATAGAAAAAAAGAGTTAGCTGTAACTTTTCAACGATTAACGTTAAATTGACGAACGTTCGCAGATCCATCAAAAAACGTTTGCCAAAATCTCCTTCCTCGACCTTACCAAGACGACCATACTCTCCTTAAGGCAACCACCGCCTTACAAGAAACATTTCCATTAATGAAATGAGGAAACCATCACGTTTTTTTCTCCCCTCTTTTTACGTCGAAAACTTTTGGCAGAGTTTCAAGTAAAAATGTTCCAAAGGGAAAGTTTTGCGTGTGTGATGGCAGGG
>BOPN01000124.1:271231-273731 GCA_017312705.2 Penaeus japonicus
TCACAAAAACAGATTTCACCATCACCACCACCATCATCACAAAAACAAATTTCACCATCACCACCACCATCCTCATCACCATCATCACAAAAACAAATTTCACCATCACCACCACCATCATCACAAAAACAAATTTCACCATCACCACCACCATCATCATCACCATCATCACAAAAACAAATTTCACCATCACCACCACCATCATCACAAAAACAAATTTCACCATCACCACCACCATCATCATCACCATCATACGCTTATCCAGCCATCCGCCCCTTGCCAATTATTCATGCATGATACCAATCTACTGGAATTATCCGTCACCGAAGCTTCTAAATTATATCTCACAGCGGGATGGCAGCGAGATGAAATTGCGAAGGAGGGAGGTGGCGAGACGTGATAATGCATGGCAAAGAGGGGGTCGATTAACTTCGAAAGGTTGACAACTCATTTTGAAGTCTTGTGATCCTTTTCTGGGCGTAGATGGAGATTCTTTGATGTAGATGTGTGGGCTTGTGACTTTTTTGTTGGTGTCATTTTTGTGGGACGAGAGAATCTATATGTTGGTGGGTCTATCTATCAACCTTCATATGTCTATCTATCTATATTTATCTATCTATATCTATCTATCTATCTATATACATGTATATATATATATATATATATATATATATATATATATATATATATATATATATATATATATATATATATATATATAATATATTTTTTTTTGATGTGTATGTGTCTCTCTCTCTCTCTCTCTCTCTCTCTCTCTCTCTCTGTGTGTGTGTCTGTATGTGTGTATTTGTGGGGAATGTGTAGTAAATCACGAATGACTACCAAAAATTCAGGTTACAAAATTTCTTTTCTCTCCAAGAATTCAGGTCGTATTAAACAACACCACAATCCCATTAATGCAAGCCCCTCCAGCTACCTTCCCCCCTACTTTCCCCCTACCTTCTCCCCAACTTCCCTACCCATTCCCCAACCCCTTCTCCCTCCTCCTTCTTCCCATTCCCCTTCCCTTAGAAATTAGTCAGAGTGTGAAGGACGGGATAAAAGCTCTTAAAGAAATTAATGTTTAATGGTTTCCAGATGCTTTTTTTTTGCCGAGGAACCGGAAGTGACGGCCGATTTAGAATTAGTTTCAGGGAAACTTACCAGGTCGAGTCCTGTCTCTGCATGTCTGATGTGTGCGCGCATTCTGCTTCTCTTTCTTCTCCCTGTTCTTTTATCTTTCCCCCTCCTTTCCCCTCTTCCTTCTATCCCGTCTTGTATGATTCTCGTCCCCCATTCCTCTCCTTCCTGTTTCCTTTCCTATTCTTCTCACTCTCTCCGCTCACCTCTCTCCTCTTCCACCTCCTTTCTCCATCCCTTCCTTTTTCCCTTCCACCCTTTCCCTTTACTCTTAACCCATACCTCCTTCTCCCATCCCTCCCCTCGCCTCCTAGTCTCCTCTCCCCTCGCCCCCCTCCCATTCCTCCCCTCCCACCTAAGTCTTCTCTCCCCTGCCCCTCCTCCCCTCCCCCCCTCTCCTCCCCCCTCCCCCTCCCATTCCTCCTCTTCCCTCCTCCCCTCCCCCTCCCATCCCTTCTCTCCCCTCCGAGTCTTCTCCCCTCCCCCTTCCCCCTCCCCCTCTCATCCCTCCTCCCCTCCCCTCCCCCTCCCATCCCTCCTCTCCCCTCCTAGTCTCCCCCCACTTGCCCCCCCCTTCCCCCACACCTCCACACCTCGTGCTGATGCAATACTAATTTGATAATGAAGGTATGAATTATTTTTTTTTTTTCATCGAAACTTCTGGTTGGGTTTAATTGGTGATTAATTTACACGACATACTTTTTTTGTTTTATCATTTCATACATTTCTATTTCTGAGCGTCATGCACGAGAATAACATGCGTAAGTAAGCGCACATACATAACACACACACACACACACATCCAGATCCGCACACACACACACATATATCCACACCCCCCCCCCCACCCTCCCCCCCCCCCACACACACATTCCCCCCCCCCCACACACACACACCCTCACACCCACAAAACGCACAAAACGCACAAAGTAAAAACTAAAAGAAAAAAAAAGAAAGAAATCCCTCAAACGCTAGAAAAACAACAAAATAGAATTGAAAAAAAAAAGAAAAAAAGAAAAATGCATAATGCATCCTCCTCGATCCTTACCCTATGAAAATTTATTCACAAACATCCGAGCATCGACATGCGCATCGATTGGAAAACTCACACGAGTTAAATTCGATAAATTAAACATGAAATTTTCCTTTTTTTTTTACAGAATAATCCGAATAATCCGAGAGCGGTTGTTGCGAATCATCATGAAATATTGCGCATTGCAATCGACAGCAGATCATTCACACGTGAGGTTCTCCCTCTTCATGTAAAGGGTATTAGTATTTTCTGTCATACTTTGTCTGTCTGTCTGTCTTTCTCTCCCACCTCTCTCTCTCTCTCAAAGGAGGATATATATATATATAT
>BOPN01000124.1:281231-283731 GCA_017312705.2 Penaeus japonicus
TATATATACACATACATATATATATATATATATTATATATATATATATATATATATATATATATATATATATATATATATATATATATATATATATATATATATATATATATATATATATATATATATATATATATACGTATATATATATATATATATATATATATATATATATATATATATATATATATATATATATATATATATATATATATATATATATATATATATATATATATATACGTATATATATATATATATATATATATATATATATATATATATATATATATATATATATATATATATATATATACACACGTATATGTATATATATATATATATATATATATATATATATATATATATATATATATATATATATATATATATATACGTATATATAGTATATGATATTATACATATACATATACATATACATATATATATATACCTATATATATATATATATATATATATATATATATATATATATATATATATATATATATGTATATATACGTATATATATATATATATATATATATATATATATATATATATATATATATATATATATATATATATATATATATACGTATATATATATATATATATATATATATATATATATATATATATATATATATATATATATATATATATATATATATATATATATATATATATATGTATATATATATATATATATATATATATATATATATATATATATATATATATATATATATATATATATATATATATATATATATATATATATATATATATATATATATATAGAGAGAGAGAGAGAGAGAGAGAGAGAGAGAGAGAGAGTGAGAGAGAGAGAGAGAGAGAGAAAGAGAGAGAGAGATTAAGAGAGAGAAAGATTTAAAAAAATATATGGACAGATAAAAAGAGGGAGTAATAGAGCGAGAGAGAAATTAAACAAAGACCTTCAACGCTTGCTTAACACTACGAGAAATTACCCCCCCCACCCCCCCCCCCGAAAAGAGAGAGAGAGAGAGAGAAAAAAAAAGAAACATACCCAAAAATAGAATCTGTCCAAAAAAAATAAAATATGCAACACATTTTTATAATTCAACACGACACTTTACAAGTCTATTACCAACACACCAATAATCACCGAAAACCTCACTGTCACAAATTTATTTCCAAATAACCCCCCTCTGCCCCCGCCCCCAGAGAGAGAGAGAGAGAGAGAGAGAGAGAGAGAGAGAGAGAGAGAGAGAGAGAGAGAGAACGTTGTGTAAAACGGAGGCTAAGATCTCAGTTTATGGCCATTCTTACAAGAGCCATAAAACCAAGATTGAGACGTACCTCCCTGTTGTTTCTTATATTCCAAAAACGAGCGTACTACCACTCCTCCCCCCACCTCCCCACCACCCCCCAGCTTTAACTCTGCATCTGTTTTGCAAATGCACACACGTGCAATTAACTTTCGTTATCCTCGCTTGCACTCTCGCTATCATTAAAGTTGAAGAGGAAGCGAAAATGAGCTCTACGGTCGAACGAATGTACTAGCGGACGCGGCCGTGTTAAAGTCGGTGAGAAAACTTTCGCAAATACTCGTACTATCATTATCACTATTATTACTATTACTGCTACTGATGTTATTCCTTTGTTATGGTTATTATCATTCTTCTTATTGTTATTATTGTCAAAGTAATGATAATAATAATGAGAATGATTATTATTGTCATTATTATCATCCTCATCATAATTGTCATTTTCGTTGTTATCTTTATTTTTATTTTTATTGCTACTATTATCATATTCATTATCATCTTTATCATTTGATTATCATTATCCTTATCATTATTATTATAATTTTTATTACTGCCATTATTATTATTATTGTTATTATTATCATTACTATTGTTATCATTATCATTATTATCATTATCATTATTATAATCATGAATATCATCCTCATATCATATTTAATATCATTATGATTATCATTACTATTGTCCTAATCATTACTATCATGACTGTCAATTTGTTATGATCATTATCATTATCACCATCATGAATATTATCATCATTATGATTATCACTATCATCATTAGTATCATCTCACATTATCCTAATCATCATCGAAAATAAATCATCATCCTTATAATCATCATTATCATCATGATTACGATCATCATTAATTCTACTCCATCGACAAAATCACATAAACACGTAAACTACAGTGTTGTTTATGGTGACCTGGTGTTGATTCTGTTCCTGTGTTTCCTTTTCTTAAGACGTTCATTTGTAAACAAGAGATTACGGTCCGTGTTTGTTTACATGGATGTGACTGTGTATTTGTTTCTTGCGCTCTCTCTCCTGCTGTTTGTTTACACGCATGACGGTTCTCAAACTTCGAATGGGAGGTAACCTTTTCTTTGTCTGTGGGATATGTATGTATGTATATGTATATATATATATATATATATATATATATATATATATATATATATATATGT
>BOPN01000124.1:286231-288731 GCA_017312705.2 Penaeus japonicus
AGGGGGTGAGAGGGGGTGATAGAAGGTGAGGGGGGAGAGGGGATGATGAGGGTGAGAGGAAGGGAGGAGTTGAGAGAGGGGTGAGAAGGGGAGAGGGGGAGAGGAGAGAGAGAGAAAGATGGGGAGAGAACGAGAGAAGAGGTGAGAGGGAGGGTGAGAGGGAGTGATAGGCGTGAGAAGGAGAGAAAGGGAGAGAGAGAGAGAGAAGGGGAGAGAAAGGGAGAGGTGAGAGAGACATAAGAAAAAGAGAGAAATGTAGATAAATAGATACAATGATGGATAGATGAATTAAGCAGAAGATAAGAGAATAGACAAGAGAACAGATAGATATAAAGAAAAGAGAATAGCTACCACAGGCAAAAATAAAACAGCCATGTATCTTATATCAGTGAAATACCATTCTTAATTAAAGTGTTCTCCCCCTGCCCCCCCTACCTCCTTCCCCCCCTTCACTCCCAACCCTCTACACCCCCACCCTTCATACCCCCCCCTCAAAGAAAGAAAGAAAGAAAGAAAAAAAAAATCGTACGCCTTCAGATCACAAACAACGTTGATTCTCATTAGCGGAGACAGTTGACAGGCTTCATCAGTTCTGACAAATTTTCGTTTCGTTTTTTTTATCATCAGTTATTGAAAATAACAGACAACTTTATCATTAATTCTTGAAAAAAAAGTTATTATCAATGCTATTATTTTATATATATATATATTTTTTCCTTCGTACACTTATCTTTCATTTTGTTTTTTCCGTTTTCTTTGTATTCTATGATAACATTTTATTTTTTCTACTTACACCAGTAACTTATCAAATTCATATTCTTATACATCGTTTCACTTTTTTTTTTATAATAACCTTAAACATTTCTAACAGCACAGTAAAAAACCCTCATATATCGATTTAATAAAAAATCTTGAACCATCACTAACTATTATTAACTGACTAACGACTATCAATCCAAACATCGTTTTTCTTTAAAATCTTTATATTCTTTTTATTCCTTTTTACTTTTGGAAAAGTTTTCGGGTTAAAAGTTGACGCCTCTTGGCCTTATCCCCCCCTCTATTTTTTTTTTTTATTATTTTTTTTAATCAGAGAAATCGATCCTTCTTTCTCTCCCTTTCTTTCCTTTTTATATTCGCTTTCATTTTTCCTTTTTCGTTTTTTTTAAATCTAAAAAAACCGAACACTCCCTCCTTTTCACTCCTTCCGTGTCTTCTCTTCTTCCTTTTTTTTCTTTAAAGAGAAACCAAGCCACTTTCTCCTCCTCCTCCTCCTCCTCCTCCTCTCTCTCTCTCTCTCTCTCTCTCTCTCTCTCTCTCTCTCTCTCTCTCTCTCTCTCTCTCTCTCTCTCTCTCTCTCTCTCTCTCTCCCTCCCTCTCTCTCTCTCGACTCCCTCCTTCCCCACCACCTTTTTTTTCTTTTTTTAAATAATTTCTCACTTCACCTGCCCTGGGAATCCCTCGTTAAGCCGTATCTTCATGCCTATTAGTTCCCTCTTCGAGTTTCTTCCCGAAATACGGTCTATCCGTGCCTGGCCATCACTAATAACCTGAGTGTCTCTCTCTCTCTTTCTCTCTCTCTCTCTTTTCTCTTTTTTTCTCTCTCTCTTTCTCTTTTTTTCTCTCTCTCTTTCTCTCTTTTTTTTCTTCTCTTTCTTTTTTTTTTTTTCTCTCTCATTCTCTCTCTCTCTCTCTATTTCTCTCGTTTTTCTCTCTATCTTTCTCTTTTTTTCTCTCTCTCTTTCTCTTTCTTATTTTTCTCTTTCTCTCTCTCTCTTTCTCTCGTTTTTCTCTCTATCTTTCTCTTTTTTTTCTCTCTCTCTTTCTTTCTTTTTTTCTCTCTCTTTTTCTTATTTTTTTCTCTCTTATTCTCTCTCTCTCTCTCTCCCTCTTCCTCATCCCCTTCTTCTCCTCTCCCTCCTCCCTCTCCCCCCCCCTTTCACATCTCCTCCCTTCCTCCCTCCTTATAGCAACCCTAATTTTCGTAATAACTATAATAATATCGCATATTCTATGGCGTCTTTTGCTATGATATCATATATTGTTGCAATGTCAGCTTCCCGTGGCTTCATTTCATTGATAGTTGGATTATCTCTTGTTATGGTTCTCTTTCTCTTTCTTTCTGTGTTTCATTATTTCTCGTAATAATTTTTCTTCCTTATCTTTCTCTATTTTCTTTGTTTTTCTCTTTCTTTCTTTCTCTCGTCATTGGGGTTTTCTCACTTTCTCTGTTTCTCTTTCTCTCGTCATCGGGGTTTCCTTTCTGTCTCTCTTTCTCTCGTTCCCTTATTAGTTCATCTCATTTGGCTTCTTCTTCCTTCGTTTCCCTCTTTTATTATGGTTTCTCCTCTTCCTCATTACATCCTAAACCTGACATGTCCTTTTCCTCCTTCTCTCTCTATCTCTGCTCTTTATCATCCTTCTCTTTCACCTCTCTTTTATTAGTTTCTCTTTCCCCTCGTTTGACCTCGCCTGAAAAAAGTGGCACCAGCTTTCAAAA
>BOPN01000124.1:303731-306231 GCA_017312705.2 Penaeus japonicus
GCCATCTTGGTGGGTGTTGGAATTCAGTTTCTGATCGGTTTAAGGAAATTGGCGGAAGAGGTTGGCGGCTGGCGGTGGAGGAGGCGGGTCTGAGAACGCGCTGGAGTGGGGCGTTCTCTAACATGCACGGCGGGAACAAATCTCTCTCTTTCTCTCTCTTTCTTTATCTCCCTTTCTCTCTCTCTCTCTCTCTTTTATCTCCCTTTCTCTCTCTCTCTGTCTCTCTCTTTCTATCTCTCTCTCTCTCTAGCTCTCTCTCTTTCTCTCTTTCTCTCTGCCTCTCTTTATCTCCCTTTTTCTCTTTCTCTCCTTTTCTCTCTTTCTATCTCTCTCTCTCTCTCTCTCTCTCTTATTCTCTCTGTCAATTTCTCATTTACTCTCTCTTTTTCTTTCTCCCTCTATGAAAATCTCTCATTCTCTCTCTCTCTCTCTCTCTCTCTCACACACACACTCTCTGTCTGTCTGTCTGTCTCACTTTCTTTCACACACACACAAACACACGTACAAACACACGTACAAACAGACACCGCCACCATATTAAAAAAAAAATACCGACAAGAAAAAAAAACAACAACATATAATTAAATGACCATCATCATATAAAAAAGGAAGAAAATCCAGACTTACCTTAAGCTAGGTGCGTTAGAATCACAGACGTTCGTGGTAAACACCCTGTGGCTATTTACACGGTGCTCAGGGCTCGCCGAAGTCTTTGGATGCATGACCCAACCTCTTCGCCAGCTCGTGCATGACCTCTTTGAATATGAGCGTGTCCACATTCTGGCCGAGCATGTAGAAGAGAAACCAGTCCCCCATCTTGCTTTTCCTCACTATCGTGTTGATCACCTCCTTGTTAATGAGGCGAAACCGGAGGCACAGGAGATACGCCCTCATCCTCGGACTCAAGATGATCATGAGGCGGTACAGCAGGACGAAGAAGGTCAAGAACACCAGCAGGAGGAACCAGAACCACAGGAAGATGTAGATCTTCTCGTTGACGATGTTGATGGGCAAGATGCACAGCGAGTCGTACCGCTCGAGCTCACCCGAAGTACCAAACTTGCTAAACGAGCACTTGGTCATGCGCGGGAAGACGAAGATCATGGGGTCCACGCGCACCTCCTGGTCGTCCTCCATGAACTTGATGACATCCAGGCCGAAGGTCAGGAACGTCCCGCCCAGGAACCGGTCCATCAGGAACATCTGACCTGCGGGCGGAGGGAGGGAGAGACACGGGGTTAGATTTCGGGAAAGTGCTGGGACTCTGGAGATGTCGGGCTTTCATTAGTTTTTAGGGAGCTTTTGTATAAGGATTTTTTTTTTGTTTCTTGGATTTTTTGGTAGGTAATTAGAATGTACAATTATGAATTATATATATGTATATATATATATATAAATAAATAAATATATATATATATATATATATATATATATATATGTGTGTGTGTGTGTGTGTATGTATGTATGTATGTATGTGTGTACATGTATGTATGTATATTCATACACAAACATCTAAATATATATATATATGTATATATATATATATATATATATATATATATATATATATGTATATATATACATACATATATATATATATATATATATATATATATATATATATATATATATATATATATATATATATTGAGAGAAACCGGAACGAGAGAAATAAAGACAAAGACATAAAAAGACATAAACAGACAGATATGCGAGAAAAAAAAAAAAAAAAAAAAACGCCACTTGATTACTCACCGGCGCGGTTACCAACGCATGTATAAATCTCTTCACTCATTAATTCCTTCACGCAAGCTCATCAAGACCACAATTCACAACCCAAAACGTGCATTAATTACTTTACTTAATGAACTTCAAGCGCGGAGAATACATCTTTGATAATTCTCTCGCAAACCAGGCGGGAAAATATGTCTGTTTATGGTGCTATTATCATAAATATTAATTTTTCCCTCCTTAGCCAAAAGCCCAGCTAACTTTGCTGTGATTAGTATGCAGTGCGAGACGGAGCTCTACGGAGACAGGCAGAGAGAGAGAGAGATTGAGAGAGAGAGAGAGAGAGAGAGAGAGAGAGAGAGAGAGAGAGAGAGAGAGAGAGAGAGAGAGAGAGAGAGAGAGAGAGAGAGAGAGAGAGAGAGAGAGAGAGAGAGAGAGAGAGAGAGAGAGAGAGAGAGAGAGAGAGATCAATGCAATGGCAACACCTCTGATGAATTTTTCATCATCATGTTTTCCCCGTTGTTACTGTTGAACGGTAATAGCAACAACAAACAGTAGATGAATAATGATAAACACGATGATAATGATGATAGAGGTATAATGAGTTAGGATAGTATTACAGCTACATATACATGATAATAAAAATGATATTTGTTATAAGCAATAAAAACAAAGAATGATAATGATAATATTAATGATAATAATGATATTAATAATGGTGAAAATAACGATGATAATAATAACAATCACTGCCATCATTATCATCATC
>BOPN01000124.1:316231-333731 GCA_017312705.2 Penaeus japonicus
TTTCCCCTTTACCTCCTCTTCTCATCCCTCCTAACCCCTCTTCCCCCTTTCCCCTTTACCTCCTCCTCTCATCCTCCTGACCCCTCCTCCCCTCTCCCTCCTCTTCCTCCTCTTCTCATTCTCCTGACCCCTTCTCCCCTTTCCCCTCTACTTCTTTCTCCCGTCCTCCTATCCCTCTTCCCCCTTTCTCCTTTACCTCCTCCTCTCATCCTCCTGACCCCTCCTCCCCTCTCCCTCCTCTACCTCATCCTCTCATCCCTCCTAACCCCTCTTCCCTCTTTCCCCTCTACCTCCTCCTCATACCCCTCTACCCCCTCCTCCTACCCCTCCTTTCCCCTTTACCTCCTCCTCACATCCTCGTACAAGTCTTCTCTCTCCTCATTACCTTCTCCTTCCTTCCGCTTTCTCTCCCCTCATTTCCTCATATCCTTCCTCTCTTTCTCCTTTCTCCTCCTTCCTTTCCATTCTCTTCCCTTCCATTCTCTCTCTGTTTTATCTCTTTTCCCGTCCTCCTCTTTGCTTCTGTTCCTCTCTCTCTTCTTTCTCCTTTCTCTCTTTCTCTCTCTCTTTTCTTCATATCTTTTCTAACCTTTATTTTTTCTCTCTGTCTCTCCCTTTTTTTCTTTCCCTCTACTCTTCTCTTTCCTCTCTTTCTTTCCCTCTTTTCTTTCCTTTTTCTCCCTTTTTCCATTCTCTCCACCTTCTTATTCTCTCTCTCTTTCTCTCTCTCTCTCTCTCTCTCTCTCTCTCTCTCTCTCTCTCTCTCTCTCTCTCTCTCTCTCTCTCTCTCTCTCTCTCTCTCTCTCTCCCTCTCTCTCTCTCTCTCTCCTTCCCTCTCTCTCTCTCTCTCTCTCTCTCTCTCTCTCTCTCTCTCTCTCTCTCTCTCTCTCTCTCTCTCTCTCTCTCTCTCTCTCTCTCTCTCCTCTCTCTCTCTCTCTCTCTCTCTCTCTCTCTCTCTCTCTCTCTCTCTCTCTCTCTCTCTCTCTCTCTCTCTCCCTCTCTCTCTCTCTCTCTCTCTCTCCCTCCCTCTCTCTCTCTCTCTCTCTCTCTCTCCCCCCTTCTCTCTCTCACTTCTCCTTCCCAATCCTATGATTTATTTTTTCTCTTTTTCTTCTTATTTCTTATCTAAGCGTAAGGGCGAGTTAAGCCTATTCACATATAGGCCTATTTTTTCCTAGAATTTACTTTTTGGATTTGTAGCTGATTCGGCGTTAATGTGAATGATTAATAAACGTCACTGTTGATAACACCATTTGCATATTGCTTTTTTTTGTTACTTTTTATTCCCTTTTTTTATTTTTTATTTTTTTCTCGTTTTTTGATGATTTTTTTTCTCTTCTCTTTCTCTTAAGTGGAATTATTTTGCTTTCTTCTCTTGATGTTTTTTCCCCTTTTACTCTTCTGTTCTGTCTTTTATTATTTTTCCCCTCTTTTTTTCCTTCTCCTTTTTCTTATTCTCCCTCCCTCCTTCTCTCATCCTCTCTTCTCTTCTTTCTTTTCTCTCCCTCTTACCATCACTCATTTCGTCTTCTATTTCATCTTCCTCATTTCCCCTCGTTCTCCCAATCCTCCTTCCCCTCCTTTCCCACTCTTCTGCCTCTTCTCTCCTTATTATTTCCTTCTTCCATCTCCCTCTCCCTCTCTCTCTCACCTCTCTCCCTTTCTCACTTGTCTTCTGCCTCTCCTGCTCCCCTCCCCCCCTTTTCTCTCCTTCTTCTCCCTCCCTTCCCCTCGTCTTCTGCCTCTCTAACCCCCCCTTTTCTCCCCTCTTCCATCCTTCTTCCCCCTCCCTTCCCCTCTTCTCCCCTTCTCCCTCCTTCTTCCCCCTCCCTTCTCCTCTTTTTCTCCCCTCCTCCCCCTTTCTCTCAACATCCTCCCCCTTCCCCTCCCTTCTCCTCTTTTTCTCCTCGTCTCCCCCCCCCCCTTTCTCTCAACATCCTCCCCCTCCCTTCTCCTCTTTTTCTCCCCTCCCCTCCCCCCTTTTCTCCTCGTCTTCTCCCCTCTCCTCTCCCCCCCTCTTTTCTCCTCTTTTTCTCCCCTCCTCCCTCGCCCCTTTTTCTCCTCTTTTTTCCCCCTCTACCCTCCCCCTCCCTTCTCCTCTTTTTCTCCCCTCCCCCCCCCCCCTTTTCTCCCCTCTCCTCTCCCCTCACGCCACTGGGTACACAGGGGACGCCCTCATCTCAGCGTGCGAATATATGGCTTCACGGATTCACCTCATGTGGAATCAATTTTGCATCACAATGGTTGCACGACCGGCACTTTCGTGTGTGAGGATAATCGTGTTGATGATGGTGAGGATTGATGATGGTGATGATGTTGGTGATGTTGGTGATGGTGATGGTGATCTTACTAGGGTTTTGATTTTTTTTGTCGTGGTTATGGTGATGTTGGTGATAGTGATACGATGGAATGTATAATTTCAGGTCATCAAGGATATTCTCATCATCACCATAAGTAACATCACCATCATAGTCATTCATCACAATCATCATACACCCTCACCATAACCACTGCAACCGTCATCACAACATATACATTCTAACTCATCGTCACATCACAACTAGTACAAGCATCACCATAGCATTCATCATAATCACCATAACCATCTTAACGACATCCACTATAATTAGACATCCCCCCCCCCTATTTTCCCCCATTTTCCCATCTCATTTCTGCACGGAAGCGCGGCCTCGTATGAGCTACCGGAGACACAACACTGGCTATGAGTCGCTTAATGGATTCGTCTCTCTTGTTATCTCTCTTTCTCTCTCTCTCTTGCTGTCACTTTCTCTCTTGCTGTCACTTTATCTCTCTCTCTCTTTCTCTTGCTATCACTTTCTCTTTCCCTCTCTCTCTGTTTTGCTATCAATTTCTCTTTTTTTCTCTCTCTTTTTCTCTCTTACTCGCCACCTCTCTCTCTCTCTCTCTTGCTATCAATTTTTCTTTTTTCTCTCTTTCTCTCTCTCTCTCTCTCTCTCTCTCTCTCTTGCTATCAATTTCTCTTTTTTCCTCTCTCTCTTTCTCTTTCTTACTCGTCCCCCCCCACCTCTCTCTCTCTCTCTTCGTACCCTTGTGACCCCGTGACCTTACATCCTTTCCCCCCGGATGACCTATGATTATCTAGCCTTGTGGGAACAGGTCATGGAGGAAGGGTAAAGAGAGAAAGAAAAAAGTCGAATTTTCCTGTTTGGATACGAGGTCAAAGGTTATTTTTAGAGGCAGCGAAGGATAAAGGAATGAAAAACTGCGTGTATGGGTGGGTGGGGTGTGTGTGTGGGGGGGAGGAGAGAAGAAAAGAGGGAAATGACATAAAAGAAATTTAAAAAACAGATGAAGAAAAGGAGGAGGAAGGAGAATAGGAAAAAGGGAATGAAGGTTTCACTCACGAAACTAGTTGACAGTTAGAGATATTGATAGCACGACTGACCACCAGCTAGGTACGACACTTCTCAGGACCACGATACGACAGCTGATTGGACGACCGCAGACGATGATGGATTGGTGTACGATAATTATCGGAGGGAGAGAGATTCAGAGATAGATAGATAGATAGGTATATAGATAGATAGATAGATAGATAAATAGATGGATCGATGGATAGATAGAGAGAACGAGAAAGCAAAAGAGGGAAAAGCAGAGAAAGAGTAAGAGAAAGAGAGAGAGAGAGAGAGAGAGAGAGAGAGAGAGAGAGAGAGAGAGAGAGAGAGAGAGAGAGAGAGAGAGAGAGAGAGAGAGAGAAAGAGAGAGAGAGAACGCGAAAGCAAAAGAGGGAAAAGCAGAGAAAAGAGAAAGAGAAAGAGAGATAGAGAAAAAAAAATAACGTAAAATAATAACCAGCGTATCACAATAAAAATAAAAATAAGTAAGAGGAGGAGCAAGAGAAAAAAAAGACTATCAAGAAGGAGAATGGAGAAGAAACGACACGCAGGAAAGAATTACGGGCGGAGGGCGAAGGAAGAATGGGCGTGTGGGCGTGGGGGAAGACGCGGAAAGGGAGTGTCGCAGAAAGTACATAAAATTGGGAATAAAAGTGTGCGGGCGGAAGGAATGGATGATGGGCGGAAGAGAGGGAAAGAGGGGAGGATGGGTAAGGCGGGAGGCTGGGAAGGAGAGAGGAGAGACAGCGAGAGAGAGAGAGAGAGAGAGAGAGAGAGAGAGAGAGAGAGAGAGAGAGAGAGAGAGAGAGAGAGAGAGAGAGAGAGAGAGAGAGAGAGAGAGAGAGAGAGAGAGAGAGAGAGAGAGAGAGAGAGAGAGAGAGAGAGAGAGAGAGAGAGAGAGAGAGAGAGAGAGAGAGAGAGAGAGAGAGAGAGAGAGAGAGAAGAGAGAGAGAGAGAGAGAGAGAGAGAGAGAGAGAGAGAGAGAGAGAGAGAGAGAGAGAGAGAGAGAGAGAGAGAGAGGGAGAAGGAGAGAGAGAGAGAGAGAGAGAGAGAGAGAGAGAGAGAGAGAGAGAGAGAGAGAGAGAGAGAGAGAGAGAGAGAGAGAGAGAGAGAGAGAGAGAGAGAGAGAGAGAAGAGAGAGAGAGAGAGGGAGAGAGAGAGAGAGAGAGAGAGAGAGAGAGAGAGAGAGAGAGAGAGAGAGAGAGAGAGAGAGAGAGAGAGAGAGAGAGAGAGAGAGAGAGAGAGAGAGAGAGAGAGAGAGAGAGAAAGAGAGAGAGAGAGAGAAATCAGACAGATAGGTAGGTAAACAGATAGATAAATAGATAGAGAGATAGATAGAGAAATACAAAAGAGAAAAAGAGAGAACGAAATAGAGAGACAAAGAGAGACAGAGAAAAGACGACTGAGAGAGCGCAAGGGAGAGTGAGTAAGATTATAGAATAATGAACCACAATTGAGATTCATTATAACATCTAAACAGAATCTGCTATTAACATTTTCCCAACGAAATGCTTCAGTACGACAAAAGAGAAGGGAAAAAAAAGAAAACGGACCGGCCTTTCGTTAGAGCGGAGACTAATGTAAATAAACACAATTTGATCTTCCTCATTAGTAGAAAGGATAACACCTCACTTGCGTCTCGCTTTTCATCATCATTAACTGGACAAATAATGGCCTCTGTATTGACTCTGAGCTCTCTAAGATCTTGGGGGGGAATCTACCTCGTTATCACTCTCTCTCTCTTTCTCTCTGTCTCTTTCTCTCTCTGTCTCTCTCTCTCTGTCTCTCTCTGTCTCTCTCTCTCTCTCATGCACACTCTCTTTTTGTCTCACACACACTCTCTCTTTTTCTCTTTCTCTTTGTCATTTTTGATGCATCTAATCGCTATTTCCTCCACCCCCCCCCTTCTATTTCCCTTTTATTAACATTTTAAGACACAAACACAACAGACAAACAGACAAACAAGCAAAAACACCCAAACACGCACACAAAGACTAGGACTATTATTTCTTCCTTGATGACGTCACCGCGTTCAGGGGTAACGTGATATAATTTTTTTTTCCTTTTCGAAATTATATCCCGCCGTCTGCAGTCTCTGATTTTGTGCCTTTAGATCTTCTTTCGTTTTTTATCTATTGTCTTCTTCGAAATTCTCGTGTCATTTCATTTTTATCAATTTCCTTAATTCTTTTCTTTTATCGTTCATTTCTATTTTTATTTTTATTATTTTTTTATTTTGAAAAATCTTTTTATTCTTAATTTCTCTCACTTTTTTTTAATAGTTTTGCTATATCTTTATGTGAATTTGCTTCTATGTCTGTATGATTGTGTGTGTGTGCATGAGTGTCCGTGTGTGTGTGTGTGCGTGTGCATGAGTGTGTATATATGTGTGTGTGTGTATGTGTGTGTGTGTGTGCATGAGTGTTCGTGTGTGTGTGTGCATGAATGTTCGTGTATGTGTGTGCATGAGTGTCCGTGTGTGTGTGTGTGTGTGTATGTGTGTGTACATGAGTGTTCGTGTGTGTGCGTGTGCATGAGTGTTCGTGTGTTGTGTGTGTGCATGAGCGTTCGTGTGTGAGTGTGTGTGCATGAGTGTTCGTGTGTGTATGCCTATTTATATACACATTCTGTTTTCCTTTTTTCCTTCAACCGACCACGGAAAATCGTAGGTCACGCGCCATCACGCAAGGATCTCATTGCACGAATAAAAGAAAGGGAGAGAGAGAGATTGTTACAATAACCGATGAGTAATAAATGACTGGAAAACGAAAAACAAAGTAAAACAAGAACAGGAACGGGTATTATATCAGGAACAAAAGAAGAAGAAGAAGAAGAGGGAGAAGAACGAGAGGTAGAAAGAAAGAAAAAGAACCAGAACAAAATTACACTAGTAATGATAATGATAATAATAATAATAATAATAATAATAATGATAATAATAATTGTAGAAGAAGCACAAGCACAAGGAGATCAACAAAAAACAAAAACAAAAACAAATCAAGAACAAAAGAAAGAACAAAAAGAAAACAAGTACAAGGACAAAAATAAAAACAATTACACGAACAAGAACAAAACAAAACAAGAACATGAACAAGAACAAGAACTAAAACAAGAAAAAAACAAAACAAGTACAAAACAAGAATCCTAGCATATATTGGGAAATTAGATTAGAGACAGAGAGAGTAACATTTTGATTAATGAACAGATAAACAAATAAAAAGAGATATCCAGAGGCAAAGAGAGAAAGAGCAACAGAGTAAAAGAGGGAAACAAGACAAAGTAAAAAAACAAAAAGAAGAAAAAGAAAACACAAAGATAAGCAGAAGAGAACAAAATCCTAGATCAGTTATCTGAAATATCATTTGCATCCCTGACTGGTTATACTTTCTTTCTCCTTCTCTTTAACTTTCTCTTTTTTCTGTCTCTTTCGCTGTCTATGCGCGTCTCTCTCCGTCTCTCTCTTTCTCTCAATCTCTAAATATCTCTCTTCTCCCCTCCCCCACGCTCTCTTTCTCTCACATTGTTTCTGTCTCTCTTTTCACAGAAACAAAGGAAAAAATAAACAATTATCACGTAATTTCCTTTTCGCGTGCAAGTGAAAAAACACGTTAATAAAATGAAAAAAATGAAAAAATGAAAAAATGAAAAAAAACGTATAATTTTCATTAATACTTAAATGATAAACTGTCCTTAGGTCACCAAATAAGCATAAATACTAAATATTACCTTTTCTGAAGAGAGAAAAATATAAGTCAAAGGAACTCTTAATTTCATTAATTAGTGGACTCATCTATTGTCTAAACAACTTTGATACTATTTTTATTTCCTAATTGATGATATCACAATATTTCTTTTTATACACACTGTTATCATTTATTCTCCTCTCATGACGATAATATTAACGATATCCTGATGGCAGTCGTTAGCATATTCATAACATGATAAACAAATCATCAATAGTCATGACACAAAGAAAAATGTCTATTATCATGGACGATTTTCGGTTAACGCAGGAAAAAGAGGGAAGAAAATATGATAGCATTGTATGACTGTTCTTTTTTCAAAGCAGGGTTGATTCATGGTTTCATAATGGAGGCTTTGTTGTTTACCGAATTGCAAGAAAAAAACAATGATAACAACGATAACAACAGTCTGTCTTTTTAATAATCTTGTCTCTCTTTATATTCGTGCATATACGAATGCTTCCTCTCCTTCTTTCTCTCTCTCTCTATCTCTTTCTCTTTGTTTCTCAATCTCTCTCTCTCTCTTAGTTTCTCTCTTAGTCTTTCCTTTTTTCAGATTCTCTCATTCTCTATCAGTTTACTCGTCACATTCTCTGTTTTCCTTCCTCTTCTTCTTCTCCTCTCTCTCTCTCTCTCTCTCTCTCTCTCTCTCTCTCTATCTATTCCCCCACCTTCTCATCCTCCTTCTCCCCCTCCTCCCCCGCCTCTTCTAAAACCATAAAACATAATGTATCTGTAACAGGTCGATACGGCTTACGAAAGCTAATAACCTGAAACTGTTTTGTTTACGTTCCGAGACACGACAAAAACTCTAGCCAAGTTACCTCATTCAATAAGGTGATTACACAACCCGTGTTTACAGAAGAAGGAAAATTATGTTTGTTTTTTTCTCTCTATCTTTAGAAGAAAAAAATCCTCTTCTTCTTCTCCTTTTCTCTCCTCTTTCTTCTTTTCTATCAAGCAAAACAGAAAGGAAGAGAAAAAAATCCAAAAAACTTCTTCTTCTTCTCCTTTTCTCTCTTCTTTCTTCTTTTCTATCAAGCAAAACAGAAAGGAAGACAAAAAAATCCAAAAAACTTCTTCTTCTTCTCCCTTTCTCTTCTTTCTTCTTTTCTATCAAGCAAAACAGAAAGGAAGAGAAAAAATCCAAAAAAACTTCTTCTTCTCCCTTTCTCTTCTTTCTTCTTTTCTATCAAGCAAAACAGAAAGGAAGAGAAAAAAATCCAAAAAAACTTCCTCTTCTCTCTTTCTCTCCTTTCTTCTTTTCTATCAAGCAAAATAGAAAGGAAGACAAAAAAATCCAAAAAAACTTCTTCTTCTCCCTTTCTCTTCTTTCTTCTTTTCTATCAAGCAAAATAGAAAGGAAGAGAAAAAAATCCAAAAAAAGTCTTCTTCTCCCTTTCTCTTCTTTCTTCTTTTCTATCAAGCAAAATAGAAAGGAAGAGAAAAAATCCAAAAAACTTCTTCTCCCTATCTCTTCTTCCTTATTTTCTATCAATCAAAACATAAAGGAAGAGAGAGAAAAAAAAACTTCTTCTTCTCCCTTTCTCTTCTTTCTTCTTTTCTATCAAGCAAAACAGAAAGGAAGAAAAAAAATAAAAAAAAGTCTTCTTCTCCCTTTCTCTTCTTTCTTCTTTTCTATCAAGCAAAATAGAAAGGAAGAAAAAAAAATCCAAAGAAAGGAGCTATTTTTGTCATCTGGTCGGGGAATGGGATTCAGGAGGGGGAGGGGGAAGGGGGGAAGGGGGGAAGGGGGATGGGGGGGAGTGGGGGTTGGTAATGACGTTGTTGATAATCAAACGAAGTCGTATCCGATACAACGAAGAAACGTATTGCCATAAACGTGTGAAAACGTTTCCCAGAAAACGTCGATCGGAGAAAACGGGTTCTAAGAAACGGTAAAGAAAGAGAAAGGAGAGAGAGAGAAAAAAACAAAGAAAAATGGAAAGAAGGAAAAGAAAGTGAAAGGGAAATATCAACAAAAAGAATTCAAAAAGTAAGAAAATCGAGATAAGTCGTTGCTGGAGTCTCAAGAAATGTCTGAACAAGGAGGAAAAGTGAAGGAAAATGAGGCAGACAGACAGATAGATAAATAGATACGTAGAGTGAAAGCAAGAGAAAGAGAAGGAGAGAGAGAGAGAGAGAGAGAGAGAGAGAGAGAGAGAGAGAGAGAGAGAGAGAGAGAGAGAGAGAGAGAGACGAAGAAAAAGAGAGATAGCCAGAGAGAGAGAGAGAGAGAGAGAGAAAGAGAGAGACGAAGAAAAAGAGAGAGAAAGAAAGAGAGAAAGAGAGAAAATCAAACCCAGATACAGAGACCAAGAGACACAGACACACACAGAGAGAGAATCCAAATCAAACAATCAAACAAACAACCAAACAAAACAAACAAAAATCCACAAAATCCACGCAAACAAGAGCTGATCCTTGTGTGCCTTCGACCGGCATCGCATTAACGGATTGGTAAGCTGGAGCGTTGACAAGTATGATTGATGCCTGATGCTTGAAGGCGGAGTTAATATCAGCCGTGATTAATTATGGTTAGGCAACCGCAACATACAGTATATTGCCTTCCGGAGAGAGCGCGGGAGGGGGGGAGGGTGGAGGGTGGAGGGTGGAGGGGGGAGGGGGGAGGGTGGAGGATGAAGGGGGAGGGGGGGAGGGAAGAGGATGGGGGTGAAGAGGGAGGGGAGAAAGATGTTGGGGGGAGGTTGGGAGGGAGAAAGAGGGAGGGAGGATGAAGAGGGAGGGAGTATAGGGAAGGAGGGGAAAAAAGAGAAAGTGATATGGTGAGGGAAGGAGATAGGATGGAGGGAGGGAGAGAGGATGGAAGGGAGGGAGGGAAAAAAAAGGAAAGGAGGGAATGTGGATGGAAGGAAAACGAGAGGGAAAGACGATAAGAGGAGAGGATATGGGGGAAGTAGGAAGTACGAATGAGAAGGAAGGAGATAAGGAAAGAATAAAAGAGAATTATATGGAAAAAAAGAAACCGAGATAAAAAATAAAAAAAACGAGAATAAAAGAATAAAAATAACAAGTAAAAGAAACTAAAATCGACCAAACACACAAGCAAACAAACACACAAAAAAACACCCACAAAAATAAACATAAACATTCACACAAAAAACAAAAACAAAAAAACAAGGAAATCCTCTCCTGTGTATTATCTCCGAACGACTCCAACCGTGACTCGTATATCCTTTCTTATGGACACTACGAGTCCGGCAAAGAAAGTGCGCGTAAGTAAGTTTACAAGTGACCTCGCGTAGGACATACCACTTACACGGGGACAGAATTGAAAGGGAAAAGTGGAAGCATAAAAATGTTTTTTTTTTTTTTTTTTTTTTTTTTTTTTTTTTTTTTTTTTTTTTTTTTGTATTTCGTATTTTTCTGGTGGTGGTAGGGATGGGGATGGGGAGGGGAGGGGGAGGGGGAGGGGTAAGGGGGGTATTGGTATGAGTAATAAATATTTCGTTGATTTTATTTTCTGTGACTGTCTGCTTATCTTTCTTCTGATAATTTGAGTATCTAGGGATCGGTTCTATCCTGCACGCTTCACCATCTTATATCAAATCTTATCTTATATCGAAATGGAGAAAAAAGGTCATACTAATCGGATTTCTTATCTACCTATAGATAAAGATATTGATAGATTGATAGAGATATAAATAGTTGGATGGCTGGATGGATCATCCCTTCCTTACATTTCTTAAGAACTCCACTCACTCTCTCTCTCTTTCTCTCCCATCCTTCCTCCTTCTCTCTCTCTCTAGTTTCCACCGTCTCTCTTCCTTTCTTCCTTCCTATTTCCCCCTCTTTTCCCTCTCTCTTTCTCGCTCCTTTCCCTCCTTCTTTCTCCCTCTTTCTCTCTCTCCTTCCCTTTCATCCCTTATCTCCCTCTCCCTCCCTTCTTCCCTTTCTCCCTCCCTCCATCCCTCTCTTTGTCATCCCTTCCCCCTCTTTCCATCTCTCTCCCTTCCCTCTCTCTCCGTCTCTCTCCCTTCCCTCTCCCTCTCCCCCCCATTCTCTTTCCCTCCCTCCATCCCTCTCTTTCTCATCCCTTCCCTCTCTTTCCATCTCTCTCCCTCCCTTCCTTCCTTCCCTCTCTTTCTCTTTTACCCTCCCTCCCTTCCTTCCCTCCCTCCCTTCCCTCCCTCCCACCTTCCTTCACTCCCTCTCTCCTTTACCTCCCATCCTCCCTCCCTCCCACCTCTCCTCCCCTCCCCCTTTTGTTTACACGTCAGGAGGGATTTACATAATTGTGTACATAATTCACTGGCCGTGACCGCTGTAGAGTACATCATCTTGGATTTGTCTTCACCTTCATTTTCTTTCTCTTATTCTTGGAGATTTACGGAATAATTGTGGTTGTTTGTAGTGCGAGTGGGCGGGGGCGGGGGGGGGGCGGGGGGGGGGGGGGGTGATAATGCTCTTTTGTCTTTTCTTTTATATTTTTTTTTTATCTTCCTCTTTCTCTTTTCGTCTTTCTTCATCATGTCTTCTTTCACCTTTCCTCTTCCCACAACCCTGTTTCCCCTTTCCTTCCTTTTTTTCTCCCTTTCTCTTCCTCTTTTCTCCCCCTCGTTCTTTTTATCTTTCCCCCACTCTTCTACCGCCCCCTCCTTCTTCCTTCCTGTATCCCCTAATCACCCCCTCCCACCTTTCTTTTTTTTTACCCTCCCTCGTTCTCTCTTTCCCCTCCCTCTTTCTCTCTTCCCCCCGCTTTCGGAGGAGAGAGGGGGGAAGGGGAATGGGGGAGGAGAGAGGGAAAGTGGGTGGGGGAGGTGGAAAAGAGAGAGAGGGTATATGGGGGAGGGAGAGAGAAAGAGGGAGAGGGGAAGGTGGAGAGAGAGGGGGTAAAGGGGGGGTTAAGAGAAGGGCCTATCAGGGTATGGGAGGGTATGAGGAGGATATTGGAATACAGAAAAAAATACCCCCACATCTAAAAAAAACAAAAACGAAAACACCAAACGAAACAACAAATAACAAATAAAAGGCAAGCAAGAATCCAATCCACTCTCCCCCCACCAAAAAAAAAAAAAAAAAAAAAATCGAAGTAAAGAAAACGGACCGAAAAGAAAACGTCGGCTACTGAAGCCCCGCCCACATTCGGATGTGGCGAATGGCGGGCAAACGGACACACAAATATGGTTTTAATTACCGGTCGAATCTACGCCTGTTCTTAATGACTGACCTCGTCGAAATGTCGGAAATTGAAAGAAATGAGAGGAAGAGAGAGAATATATATATATATATATATATATATATATATAAGAGAGAGAGGGAGAGAGAGAGAGAGAGAGAGAGAGAGAGAAAGAGAGAGAGAGAGAGAGAGAGAAAGAGAGAGAGAGAGAGAGAGAGAGAGAGAGAGAGAGAGAGAGAGAGAGAGAGAGAGAGAGAGAGAGAGAGGGAGATGAGAGAGAGAGAGAGAGAAAGAGAGAGAGAGAGAGAGAGAGAGAGAGAGAGAGAGAGAGAGAGAGAGAAAGAGAATGAGAGAGAGAGAGAAAGAGAGAGAGAGAGAAAGAGAGAGAGAGAGAGAGAGAGAGAGAGAGAGAGAGAGAGAGAGAGAGAGAGAGAGAGAGAGAGAAGAGAGAGAGAGAGAGAGAGAGAGAGAGAGAGAGAGAGAGAGAGAGAGAGAGAGAGAGAGAGAGAGAGAGAGAGAGAGAGAGAGAGAGAGAGAGAGAGAGAGAGAGAGAGAGAGAGTAAGTGAGAGAGAGAAAACATTGTTAATTTTCCGATTGACTTAACGATCGGATGGCCGTAAGAGAGAAAGATTGACTAATTTAAACCTTCCCCTCCCCTGCCCCCACCCCCCCTACTCCTACACCCTTCCTCCTTCCCTATCCCTGCCTCTCCCATCCCTCCTCCTATCCTTCCTTTCCTCTCTCTCACTTCCCTTTTCTTAACCCTGTCCTTCCATCTATCTCTCCTTCCAATCTTTACCCTTCTCTCCCCCCTCCCTTTCCTTCTCCCTTCCCTTCTCTGACTCCCTCCATTCTCCCTTCACACCCTTCCCTCCCCCCCAATCCCTCCCTCCTCCCTTTCATCCCTTCACCCCCCCCCCCCATCCCCTCACTCTCACCCATCCCCCTTACTCTCCCCATCCTCACACCCCCTCCCCCTCCCATACCTATCATCCTCCCTTCCTCTATCACCACTTAACTATCACTCCCCCTTCTCCCCCCCCCCTATTCCACTCCTCCCCATTCCCCCTCCCCTATTCCACTCCCCCTCCCCCCCACCTCCATTCTTGTCTCGGTAGCGACGTCAATTCCTAAGACCTATTACGAAAATTGGAAAGTCTGCCGGCAATAAATCGACCCAATTACACACGTGCCGGCTCCGCTACGGTAGACGGTGCTGGAAAATGGGTCAACGAATGAGGGGAGGGAGGGAGGGAGGGAGGGAGGGAGGGAGGAAGGGAAGGGCAGAGGGAGGGAGGGAGGGATGGAGGGATGGATGGGAGAGGGAGGGAGGGTGGGAGGGAAGGGCAGAGGGGGAGAGGGTTGGATGGATGGGAGAAGGTGGGAGAGGGTGGGAGGGATGGATGGATGGGAGAGGTTGGGAGGGATGGATGGATGGGAGAGGGGGGAGGGAGGGAGGAGGAGAGGAAGGGCAGAGGGAGGGAGGGGGAGAGGGAGGGATGGATGGGAGAGGGTGGGAGGGTGGGAGGGAAGGACGGATGGGAGAGGTTGGGAGGGAGGGAGGGATGGGAGAGGGTGGGAGGGTGGGAGGGAGGGATGGATGGGAGAGGTTGGGAGGGAGGGATGGATGGAAGAGGGTCGGAGGGAGGGGAGAAGAAGAGGTAGAAGGGGGAGGAGAGAGGGAAGGATAGGAGCTAAGGGTGGGAAGGAGGGGAGAGGGAGAGGTAGAGGGGAGGGGAAAGGGAATGGTGGGAGAGGGGGGGAGGGGGGGAGAGGGAGAGGTAGAGGTAGAGGGGAGGGGAAAGGGAAAGGGAAAGGGAAAGGCGGGAGAGAGGGAGGGAAGGGTATAGGAGATAGGAAGATGGAAGAGATGGAGAAGTGAGTGAGAGAGAGAGAGAGAGAGAGAGAGAGAGAGAGAGAGAGAGAGAGAGAGAGAGAGAGAGAGAGAGAGAGAGAGAGAGAAGATGGGGGAAGGGGAGATAGAAGAGGGTGGAAGGAGGGAAGGGGGAGAGATGGAAAAAGGAGAGATGAGAAAAGGGAAAATTAGGGGAAGGAGGAGAAGGAAGATGGATGTAAAAAAATCATCAAATGAAGAAAGGGAATGAGGCAAGAAAGAAAGAAAAGAAAGAAAGAAGGAGAGAAAGCGAAAAAAAAACGAAAAAAAAGAATATAAAGAATAGGGAGAAAACGAAAAAAAAAAAAAAATAAATAAATAAAAAAATAAAAACACGAACAAAACTAATCAAGAAACGCAAAAGTCCCCTAAACACTAATTAAGAATTGAACGAAATACAAAGAAATGAATAAAACAAATCACGAGCGAAAATAAAGAGACATAAAAACATGGCGTAAATTCCGTTAATGAAAGTAATAATTTTCTCGACCGGAGATATTGATGACGTCATAATATTGGGTAATGATAATGCAGTATTTCAATAAAATACGGATGCATTAATTACGAAGATTTATGTTTTAATCACACACACAATAACGACCATAATGACATTGGTATTTGTAATAAAAATAAATAGAAATAGAAAATGAGAAAACTGTCGATAAAAGATAGTAATAATGAAAAGGTAATAATTTGGAAATATGGAACGGATATGGTAAGGAAGAAAAGAAGAGAAACACAATTTGAAAACAAATATATCATAAAAGAAAGACGCAGGAAACGACATTAAAAAAGTACAAAAGAGGAAGGAAATATATATAAAAGACAAGCAGAAGAAAATAAAAACAAATAAAACAACAAACGCAATAAAAAGAGAAAAAAGGAAAGGCTCAATAAAGAAGAAACAAGGAACAAAACAAAAACAAGGCAACCAAACAAAAAAAAAAGAAAAAAAAAAGAAAAGATTTAACATGAATACAAAAGACAACGAAACAAACCAACACAAAACAACAAGACCCACTATAACACACGAACAACAACAATAACAAAATCAACAACACCAGCACCAACACCACTACCACCACCATCACCATCACCACCACCACAACCACCACTATTACCACCACCACCACCACCATCACCACCACTATCACCACCAACACCACCACCACCACCACCACCACCACCACCACCACCACAACAACAACCACTACCACTACTACCACCATCACCACCACTCTTTTCCTTTCCTCGGCCCCGGAACAAGACCCTTTCTATTGGCGTGCCTTGTGATGACAACTCGTGGAAAACAGGAACATTTTCCTGGTTTATTGTCTCGGTAACGGACAGTCTTCAAGACGAGGCAGAAAGCGAGCTGTAGGAAGGAGGGGGGGGGGTAGGAGGAGGGGGGAGGAAGGAGGGGGTAGGATGAAGGAGGAGGGGGAAGGATGGAGGGGGGTTAGGGGGGAGGGGTGAGGAGGGGGTGAGGGAGGGGGAGGGGGTGAGGGGAGGGAGGAGGGGATAAGAGGGAGTGGAGGAGGGGAGGGGGGAATGGGGTTGAGGTTGGGAGTAGGAGAGGGTGAGGGGGAAGGAGGAGGGAAGGGTAGGAAGAGGGTAAGAATAGGAAAAAGGCGAGAAGCAGAGACAGAGAGCTAGGGACATGGGGAGGAGAGAGAGAGAGAGAGAGAGAGAGAGAGAGAGAGAGAGAGAGAGAGAGAGAGAGAGAGAGAGAGAGAGAGAGAGAGAGAGAGAGAGAGAGAGAGAGAGAGAGAGAGAGAGAGAGAGAGAGAGAGAGAGAGAAATGGAAGACGATAGAGGGACAGGGAAGAGGAGCAGGAGGAGGAGGGATAGAAGAGGAAGAGGCAGAGAATTAGGGAGGGTTTGATAAGGGTAAGGGAGGGGAGAGGATAAGGAGAGGAGTTAGAGAGGAAGGGGGAGGACGAGGAGAGGTAGAGGAAGGAAAGGGTTGAAGGGAACAGTGTGTGAGTGGGAGTAGGGAGGGGATTGGGGGTTGAGAAGGGGGCATTTTTTTTGGGGGGGGGGGGTAGAGGAATTGTTTCTTAGGCTAGGGGGATGAGAGAGGCAATGGGGGGGGGGTAGAAGGGTAAGGGAGGGTAGGAAAGGAGGGCTAGTAGAAGTCTCTGGTTACATAAGTAGATAGACAGACAAACAAATAGATAGGTAGGTAGATTTCTTTTCTCTCTTTTTGATTCTCTTTCTTTTTCTTTCTCTTTCTCCTAAGGATGCCTTGACGCCTTCTAGAGTGGCTTTCAGCACCCCATTTACTCTCACTCTATATCTCTCTCTGTTTCTCTCTCTCTCTCTCTCTCTCTCTCTGTTCTCTCTCTCTCTCTCTGTCTGTCTCTCTCTCTCTCTCCCCCCACTTCTCTCTAATTTTAATTAATTTCTCTTTCTCTTTTTCTCCCCCACTCTCTCTCTCTCATGCTTAATCAGTTATTCATTCTGCAATAGTTTATTTGCATTGCCTATCTAATTATCCAATTACGTGTTAATTTAGTGATACATCCGAATCTCACTGACAATCATTTACAATATATAATCGTTCATAATTATTCCTCTGATTAATCTGCAACCTTTAAAATGATAACGAACTCATAAAATTCTCTTCTTTCTCTCTCTCTCTCTCTCTCTCTCTCTCTCTCTCTTTCTCTCTCTCTCTCTCTCTTTCTCTCCTCTCTCTCTCCCTCCCTTCCTCTCTCTGTGCACATGTACGTATGTGTATACGCGTCTTTCTCCATAAAAATAAACAAATACACAAAAACAAAATACCGGAAAACAAACACAAAGCCCACACCCACCTAAAAACAAACAAAAAACAAAACAAACAAACAAAACAAGACTTCGATAACGAAATGAACATCCAGGTTTCCCTTTTCCCTCACTATTGAAAAGGTCACTTGGATTATATCACACCGTGTACAAACGAACGAGAGAGAGAGAGAGAGAGGTGAATGATGGGAGAAGAAAGGGAAGGTGAGGAAGAGGGGAAGGGCGGGAGAGGAGAAATAGAGAGAATATATTTAGGAAGGGAAGAGGGGGCAGAATAATAAAAGGAGGAGGAGGGGGAGGAGGAGGAAGAAGAAGAGGAGCAGGTGGATCATGTAGGGAGGATGGGAGGAGGAGGAGGAGGAGGAGGAGGAGGGGGAGTGTGTGTGTTAGGGGGAAGGGGGAGACGAAGGAGAGATAAAGGTGGAGGAGATATCGAAAGTGGAGGAGGGAGAGAAAGAGGAAGGAGCAAGAAGGTAGAAAAGGAAGAGAGGGGACGGATGAAGAGGAAGAGGAGAGTGAGGGGGTGATGGTAATACCCTATTCCCTCCACATAAT
>BOPN01000124.1:343731-348731 GCA_017312705.2 Penaeus japonicus
AAATAAAACTTGGCCGAACCACATTACGGAAGAAGTTACCTGCGTCAGCTAGCATGGTGTTTCGGGAATTAAAGATCTCTTTCTGGGGAAATACATGCGCACAGACACACACGTAGACATACATATGTAGACACATATATTTAGACACGCATACACACAAACACAAACACAAACACAGACACACACTGACACACAAACACACACACACACACACACACACATAGACACACATATATAGACACACACACACATACAAACACAAACACAGACACACACAGACGCAAACACATACTCACACAAACTCAGACACAGACACAACACACAGACATACAAACACAGATATACAAACTCACAAACACAGACACACACACACACACAACATAGGTGTCTTTCTATATAGACAAATACATACATACAAGCAAATACAGACGAAGACACACACAACATGTTCACACAAACGAGGGCACACAATTATATTAAGGCACAAACGATATAGATATAAACATAAACACACAAATGAATACACATATAACACACTAACACAAACACAAACGAGAACAAACACAACAAACTGACTTACAAAAACCACCCATACACCCCCATATACAAGCACAAATATACAAACACGCACAAACACCACCCATACACAAGCACAAATATACAAACGCACAAACAGCCCCCCCCCCCCATACACAAGCACAAACATACAAACACGCACAAACACCCCCATACACAAACACAAATATACAAACACGCACAAACGCCACACATCTAATTGTTAGAAATGTCCTCGCCCGTATCTTGCAATGTGTCATGAGGAAGTGCCTGATGATAATGCAAGGTCATGCACTCGTGTCTTATTTAGCCCAGGAAAGGTCAAAGGTCAAGACTAGAATGAGAAGAGAAAAAGAAGGATGGTGATGATGCTTGATGATAATGGTGATAATGATGGTGGTGATGATGATTATAATGAGGATGATAATGATGATGACGATTGTGATGGTGATAATGATGATGATATAATGATAATGATGCTACAGATATGATGATATGATTATTAATAGATGAGAATACGTAGCAATATTTATAAAGAAATATAAAAATATGCTTCTGGTAATAATAATGATAATGATAATAATAGCAACAATTGTAATAATGATGTTGACAAAATGATATCAGTAATAATGATCTTAATGATCATAATGAGGATACCAGTGATGGTAATCATAAAAGTGATATGGAAACAGCATGAGAAAAGGAAAAGAAAGTAAAGGATAAAAACGTTCCGAAAAAAAAAGTATTAAAAAGAAAGAATTAACTCAATTTTCTTTGATCTAACGCCATTTTCTCCCTCCTCTCCTCTCCCAACCTGTCTCTGTTTCCAATCCTCTCGCCCTCTCATCTCCCTCTCCCCCTCCCACCTCCTCCTACCTCCCCCCATACCCCTATCTCTTTCCCTTCCTTATCTTTCTCTCTATTCTCACTCTTTCTCCTATTCTCCCTTTCCGTTTCCCTTCTTACTCCGTCTTCCCTCAGTTTTTTCTTCATTCTCTATCATCTTATCTTATCTCCGTTTCTTTTCCTTTCTCTCTCCCTATCTTCCTACCTTTCTCTCCCTCCCTCTTTCCCTTCATCCCTCTCTCTCTCCTTTTACCTCCCTCACCCCCCCCATCTTCTTCCCCACTCTCATCCCCCGTTCCCCCTCTCCCTCTTTCCTTTCATCCCTTCCTCTTTCCTCAGTCTCCCCTATCCACAATCCCCTCTCTCCTTCATCAAACCCTTTCTCCTATTTCCCCTTTCTCTCCCTCACCCTCTTGTCCAAACCTCCTCCCTCCCTCACCCCCACCCTCCCCTTCCTCTCCCCCAGTTCCCCCCCCCATCCTCCCCTTTGCCCTCACCCCCCCCACCAGACCAAAACCATCTGGATCTATTAAATCCAGGATTAAATTCGAGGTTAGGATCTCACTGCGGCAAGGGATGAGAAGAGAGAGAGAGAGAGAGAGAGAGAGAGAGAGAGAGAGAGAGAGAGAGAGAGAGAGAGAGAGAGAGAGAGAGAGAGGGGGGGAGAGAGGGAGAGAGAGAGAGAGAGAGAGAGAGAGAGAGAGAGAGAGAGAGAGAGAGAGAGAGAGAGAGAGAGAGAGAGAGAGAGAAAGAGAGAGAGAGAGAGAGAGAGAGAGAGAGAGAGAGAAATATATATATATATATATATACATATATGTATATATATATATATATATATATATATATATATATATATATATATATATATATATATATATATGTAGAGAGAGAGAGAGAGAGAGAGAGAGAGAGAGAGAGAGAGAGAGAAAGAGATGCGAAGAGATAAAGAGTGAGAGACACAGAGAGAGAGCGAGATAGATAGATAGATGGATAGATAAAGAGAAATGAGAAGAGAGAAAGAGAGCGAGAGACAAATATAGAGATAGATAAATAGATGGATCGAGAAGAGAGAGAGATGTGTCTTTGATCTTGAAATGAGTGTTCCTTTTGGGTTTCTGACGTTTCCTGACACCGGGTGTGTGGTGGGTGCTTCGCGGTCGCTCCCAGCTGACTCCTCCGGGTTATGTAAGGTTAGTTGTTAGTTCATCGTGCCAGTTGTAGAATTGAGGCATGAATGGGCGTGAATGGCTTAACTAATTGTAATTTAAGTGCTTCAATATTCATCGAAATGTCTTGCCTCAATTATATCTTTAGTGTGATTCATAATTACTCTTATTTTCTTTTGCTAAGGTTAGCGTTTTTTTCTGATATCGTAGCGGGTCGGGAGTCTCATCTTCTAAATGAATTTCCTTGCAGTCAGTTCATAAGATCATATCTAACATCTTTTTCGTTTCCTTACATCTTAAAAAATAATTATTATCCCCTGATTTCGTTTTAGTTTTTTTTTTTTTTGGTCTCATTCCCACTCCTTATTCTACCTCGTAAAATCAAGCCATCTCTGTGCGATGCCTCTTAGTCACCTCTTTCGTCCTCTTTCTTTTTAAAACAAACCGCTCCTTCTTCAAGATTACTCAAGATTCCCGAACACGATCGTCTTTTTTTCACAACAGGATCAAATTCTCCTTAACACCAGTATCCTAAAAGGTCGCCAAGAAAGTATAGGAATGTAATCCCTTGTCCATCAGTACACAAGACACGTAACTGATCGGCTGTAGTGGGGATTATGCCTTTTAGTTGGTCTATTGTTATCTTGTGGTCGTCGTGCTGTAAACGTGATGTCATCAAATTTTATATCTTTTGTGTGGATTTTTTTCTTTTGCCTGGTCTATTTTTGTATATATTTATTTGTTCATTATTGTAAATTGTTGCCATTAAGGTTTATTTTGTTATTGGCTGGAACCATGATACTAAGTACTCATTATCTTTATCAGACTCCATGTACTGTGCTGTATTATCTCCAGTAAGATTATCAGTGAGTTAATCAGAAAGAAACATACTGTATACACACACTCTTTCCTTCGTCAGACGCTATTCCCACGGCCACCTGGCAGGATCCCACCATTTCGCCCACGCCCTTACGACTACCACGCCCCTTTCCTACGCACCTTGGATCTCCGTACGACCTTTAACGACCTAAAACGACCCCCTCCCCCAGTCTGACCGCCGTTCGGAGATCCCACAGACGCAAAGCGAGTTCAGGAAGTGAGTCCTTGGTCAAAGGAGGGTGGCAGAGTATCCATCTCCCTGCGCAACGGAGGCACGGGATTGGTCGGTTTGTTTTCCGGGTTAACGGTTGGAGGTCGGTGATTGGTTAGATTAAATTGTCAGTTACGGTTTGGAGCTCGCTGGTTGGTTGGATTTGTCTCAGGAGGTTAGCGGGTAACTCTGAATTCCAGATTGTGTTTTGTATTGTAACCGACGTGAACATGCCAAAGTTCGACAAAAGAAACTTCTCTTGTTATGGTTTTCTTAGATGAAAATTGACTGTTTCACCCTTTTCTTATCTTCGTTGTTCTTACGTTTGCGTGAACCCTCGCTTGTTGTCGACGCGTTTTATCCAACTGTAAACATTTCTTGATATTCAGACCAACATTCATTTCTATTAAACTTTTTCCGCATCTGTTTAAATTCGTATTACTTTGTCACAATCCAGTTTTACACAGATTTTTTTGTGTATGTTTTTCTATATTCTTGGTTATCATGTCTTATCTGCAATTCCTTTTTCTCCCATGCTTTCCCATCAGGATCATTACAGTTAGTATCGCCAAACAACATTTCTAAACACACACAACACACACACGCAAACAAACAAACAAACAAAAAAACAAAAAAACACACAAATACTCGACATACTGAAAAACAACAACAAAAAAGACAACAACAACAAGGATATAAACAAAAAAAGAAGCCATTTATAACTTTCCATGCTCTTTTTGCCTTGGCGTTTTGGCATACTTAACATACCAGCGCCGCCATATGACCTAGTTTGGGGTAAATGGCCGGAGATATATCAGAGGCGAGGTCAATGAGCCGTGTTTTCTCCTCTGTCTTTCGCTCTTTGTCTCTCTTATCTCTCTCTCTTTCTCTCTGCTTGATTGTTTGTCTATCTATGTCTGTCTGTCTGTCTGTCTGTCTGTCTGTCTGTCTCTCTCTCTCTCTGTCTGCCTCTCTCTTTGTGTCTTTTTCTCCCTGTCTGATTCTCTCTCTCTCCCTCTCTCTCTCTCTCTCTCTCTCTCTCTCTCTCTCTCTCTCTCTCTCTCGCTCTCTCTCTCTCTCTTTCTCTCCCTCTCTCTATCTCTCTATCTATCTATCTCTCCCTCTCACTCATCCTTTCTCTCTCTCTCTCTCTCTCATTCTTGCTTCACGCGAAGAAGAGAAAAAAAAGAGAAAACAAAGAAATAAAAAAGACAAACGAAAGACGTGGAAAGATAAACACTAAAAATCAACAATCAACTTAGAAAGAGAAAGAAAGAAAAACGGAGAAGAATATTCCGCCGTAAGTCCTTTCATTATTATTATTATCATTTTTTTTATTGTTT
>BOPN01000124.1:353731-358731 GCA_017312705.2 Penaeus japonicus
AGAGAGAGAGAGAGAGAGAGAGAGAGAGAGAGAGAGAGAGAGAGAGGAAGAGAGACAGAGATCAATAGAGAGAAATAGATAAAAAAAGAGATTGGCACAAAATCAAAGAAAGTACAAGAGAAACAGGAAGAGAGATATTGAAGAAAAAAAAAACAGAAACACAGAGAAAAAGGAAAGAGAAAATGGGGGAGGAGAGAGAGAGAGAGAGAGAGAGAGGGAGAGAGAGAGAGAGAGAGAGAGAGAGAGAGAGAGAGAGAGAGAGAGAGAGAGAGAGAGAGAGAGAGAGAGAGAGAGAGAGAGAGAGAGAGAGAGAGAGAGAGAGAGAGAGGGAGAGAGGAAGAGAGACAGAGATCAATAGAGAGAAATAGATTAAAAAAAAAAGAAATTGGCACAAAAACAAAGAAAGTACAAGAGAAACAGGAAGAGAGATATTGAAAAAACAAGAAAAAACAGAAACACAGAGAAAAAGGAAAGAGAAGATGGGGAAGGAGAGAGAGAGAGAGAGAGAGGGGGGGAGAGAGAGAGAGAGAGAGAGAGAGAGAGAGAGAGAGAGAGAGAGAGAGAGAGAGAGAATAAGAGAAAGTGAAAGAGAGAGAGAGATAGAGAGAGAGGGAGAGAAGAAGAGAGACATAGATCAATAGAGAGAAATAGATAAAAAAAGAAATTGGCACAAAAACAAAGAAAGTACAAGAGAAACAGGAAGAGAGATATTGAAAAAAACAGAAAAAAAAACAGAAACACAGCGAATAAAGGAAAGAGAAGATGGGGGGGAGGAGAGAGAGAGAGAGAGAGAGAGAGAGAGAGAGAGAGAGAGAGAGAGAGAGAGAGAGAGAGAGAGAGAGAGAGAGAGAGAGAGAGAGAGAGAGAGAGAGAGAGAGAGAGAGAGAGAGAGAGAGAGAAAGAAAGAGAGAGAGAGAAAGAAAGAGAAAGAAAGAGAAAGAAAGAAAGAGAAAGAAAGAGAAAGAGAGAGAGAGCAAGAAAACCCAAGAAAGAAGACGAAAAGCCAAAGAAACAAACAAACAAACAAACAAACAAAATACAAAAAAAGAGACGAAAATCAAATATCAAAGACCCATAAACGTATAAGTGAAACACCATTTTCTGCATGCGAGGGACACACTTGCCACCCGGGTGTTTAAAGCTGCCTCCATCACACGCTCTATAGAAGGGGAGGTGGAAGAGGAGGGAGGAGGAGGGAGGAGGAGGTTGGGAGGGGGGAGGAGGAGGTAGGGAGAGGAAGGAGGAGGAGGGAGGAGGGAGGAGGTAGGGAGGAGGAGGAGGTTGGGAGAGGAGGTGGAGGGAGGAGGAGGAGGTAGATATAGAAGGTAGATAGAGGAGGGAGGAGGAGGTAGATAGAGGAAGGAGGAGGAGGAGGAGGGAGGAGGAGGTTGGGAGACGGGGGAGGAGGAGGTTGGGAGAGGAGGTGGGAAGTGGGGGGAGGAGGGAGGAGGAAGAGGGAGGAGGAGAAGGGAGGAAGAGAAGGGAGGAGGAGGAGGAGGGAGGAGGAGGGAGGAGGAGGTAGATAGAGGAGGGAGGAGGAGGGAGGAGGTAATTAGAGGAGGGAGGAGGAGGTTGGAAGAGGAGGTGGGAAGTGGGGGGAGGAGGGAGGAAGAGGAGGGAGGAGGAGGTTGGGAGACGGGGGAGGAAGAGGGGGATGAGGAGGTAGGAAGAGGAGGGAGGAGGAGGTAGGAAGAGGAGGGAGGAGGAGGAAGGAGGAGGAGATTGGGAGAGGAGGAGGAGGAGGTAGGAAGAGGAAGGAGGAGGAGGTAGATAAAGGAGGTAGGAAAAGCAGGGAAAAGGAGGTAGGAAGAGGAGGGAGGTGGTGAGTGGGAGAGGAGGGAGGAAGAGAAGGGAGGAGGAGGTTGGAAGAGGAGGGAGGAAGAGGTAGGAAAAGAATGGAGGAGGAGGTGGGGAGAGGTAGGGAGAGGTAGGGAGAGGAGGGAGGAGGAGGGAGGAGGAGGAAGGAAGAGGAGGGAGGAATAATAGGGAGGAAGAAGAGATAGGAAGAGGAAGGAGGAAGAAGAGGGAAGAAGAGGAGGGAGGAAGAGGGAAAAGGAGGGAGGAGGGGGAGGAGGAAGGAGGAGGATATAGGAAGTGAAGGGAGAAAGAGCAGGGAGGAAGAGGAGGAAGAAAGAAGAGGGAGGAAGATGAAGGAGGAGGAGGTAGGAAAGGAGGGAGGAGGAGGTTGGAAGGGAGAGAGAAGAGGAAAGGAGGGGGTGGAGGAAGATGAGGAAGAGAAAGATGGAAAGAGGAGGAAAAGGGTAAATAAAGGAGATGAGGAAGATGGTAAAGGATGAAAAGAGAAAAAATAGGAGAGGGAAGATTGGTAGATAAAGATAGATAAAGATAGATAGATAGAAATGAAAAGACAAATAGATACATAAAAATATCTACAGAGAGAAAGAGTATGAAATAGAGATACATAGGTAGACAAATAAAGATACGTAGAAAGAGATAGATACATAGAGAGAGAGAATAAAAGAGACAGAGATAACTATTAATAAAGAAATAAATAAAGAATTGAAGAGACACGAATAGAAAAAATAAAGAAAATGAAGAGAAGGACAGGATTGTTAAAGAATTCTACACCTGTTCTAAGTGCATGGGGGGGGGGGGGGGGAGAAGAAGGTGAGAAGGGAAGAGGGGAAGAAGAGAAGAGGAGGAGAGGATGAAAGGAGAGAGAGATGAGAGAGGGATGAAGGGGAGGTAGGTTGAAAGAAGAAGAATAGGTGATGGGAAGGGGGGAAGGGGGGGATAGGTGAGGGGATGGAGGGGGGAGGGGAGAGAGGAGAAGGAAGGGGGGAATAGAAGGGAGGAAACTACGAGGAGAGAGAGGGAGAGAGGGAGAGAGGGAGAGAGGATTAGGATGGGGGAGGGGAGGGGGGAGGGGGAGGGGGGGAAGGAGGAGAGCAAAAAGAAAAGAGGAAAATGGAGCCACGAAAACGGGTTGAGACAAGAGGGAGAATAAAGCAGGGAAGTGGAAGGTGGAGGAGGGTACAAGTGGATAAGTGGAGAAAGGTGTCGAATGGAGTGGACGGACCCGGAAGGACGCGGGGGAGGAGGAGGGGGGAGGGGAAAGGGAGACTGAAGAGTGATACGGTCGGGAGGGAGTGGGGGGTTGTGGGGGTAGAGGGGGCTGGTGGTTCGCTGAGTGACCTCACGCGCAGCCAATCAAGGTCTCGCTAACTTGACCTCGCCTGAGCGTCAAGAAATAGCCGGGAAAGTTAAGCTTTAATACTGAGAAGTAAAGTGTTGGGGGAGGGGGGTGGAGGGAGAAGGAGGAGGAGGTGGAAGAGGGGGAGATGGAGGAGGAGAAGGAGGGGGGGAGGTAGAGGGAGTGGTGGAAGGGGAAGGAAATGTTGGTGGAAAAGAAAGAGGAGGGAGTGGTGGAAGAGGAAAGAGGTGGAGGAAGAAGAGGGGGAAGAGTAAGAGGAAGAGAAGGTGGATAAATAAGAGGAGGGAAAGGAGGTGGAGGGGGAAGGAGGTGCTGGAAGAGGAGGAGTAGAGGAGGAGAGGGGAAAGATGGTAGATTGAGTGGTGAGGGGGATGGAAGTGGTGGAGGAGGAGGAGGAGGAGGAGGTGGAAGAGGGGGAGGAGGGGGAGGAGGAGGGGGGGAGGTAGAGGGAGTGGTGGAAGGGGAAGGAAATGTTGGTGGAAAAGAAAGAGGAGGGAGTGGTGGAAGAGGAAGAAGGGAAGGAGAAAGAGGAGGAGGTAGAGAAATAAGAGGAGGAAAAGGAGGTGGAGAGGGAAGGAGGGGCTGGAAGAAGAGGAGTAGAGGAGGAGAGGAAAAGGTGGAAGAGAGAGTGGTGAGGGGGAAGGAGGTGGTGGAGGAGGAGGAGAAGGAGGAAAGGGAAAAGGAGGTGGAAGCGGGGAGAGGGGTGGAAAGCATTACCAGAAAAAAAAATCCTTTTCCCCTTCCTTCTCTCCTTCCTCTCTTCTCCCCTTCCTCTCCGCCTTCCTATTTTTTCCTCTCACCCATCCCCCCTTCCTCTCTCAACTCCCCTACCCCTTTCCTCTTACCCCCCTCCCCTCCCCCCTTCCACCATCCTCACAGACTCCGCAAGTCAGAGAGATATTTCGCAATCTGGGTTTATGCCTGCGAGCAAATCAGCTGATCTGTCTCCTCTCGTCATCAGATCATTTAGAGATTTTCTTTGCTGCTTCGGAGGGTCTGTCTATATGTCTTTCGGTGGCTTAAGAAAGAAAGAAAGAAAGAAAGAGAGAAAGTGGGGTTAAAGGAAAAAAAGCGATTCATTACTGCTTGAAATTGTTTTGAATATGTCGGTTTGTATTTTTTTATGCACATTTCGGTGTCTTAGGAAAACAAAGGATGTATCTTAAGGAACAAAAAATGTCTTTCACTACATCTCGACATTTTCTTGATGACGTTAAATGTCTTTCAGTGTGTCTTGCGAAACAGAAATTGTAAAGAATATCATCCACATGAGTTCCGTCTATCTGTATCTTAAGGAAACAGAAATGGAAGCTAAAAATAGTAAACAAAATATATCCGTTGATACTAGAATGGCCATTCTATCAAAATAACCTTTTTATTCAATTACCTCTTCGAAAACAGCTATCATATCTATGAGGCTCATTCCATGGGATCGGTTAGATATTCCCTTCTAATAATCTATTTGCTTTTATAACTTCCACATCGCAAAAGAAAATAGACAGACGAGCGCAGCATCCGCCTCCGTATCAGCAATGTCTGCACGAGTCAAGAACGAGCGGCAGTTAAGGGAAAACGAGCACCCATCACCAACAGTAATGTAGTGATGGGACCCGTGGCGTGGGCTGGGCGAGGGGTAGGGGGTAGGGACGAGAGGGGGAAGGAGGAAAGAAGGAAGGGTGGAGGAAAGAGGCGCGGGAGGAGGAAGGAAGGAAGGAAGGGAGGAGGATGAGGGGGGAGGGGGTGAGGGGAGAGGGGATGAGGAGGTGGGGAGAGGGGATGAGGGGGGGATGAGGGGGGAAGGGGAGAGGGGATGAGGGGGGGAAGA
>BOPN01000124.1:363731-368731 GCA_017312705.2 Penaeus japonicus
TTTCCCAGACTTGCATACACACACACACATACACACACACACATATACACACACACACATATACACACACACAAACACACAAACACACATACACACACACACACATACACACACACACACGCCCGCATTACACGAAACCATACGAGAGAGAGAGAGAGAAAGAGAGAGAGAGAGAGAGAGAGAGAGAGAGTGAGAGAGAGAGAGAAGGAGAAAGAAAGAGAGAGAGAGAAGGAGAAAGAGAGAGAGAGAAAGAAAGAGAGATAAAGAGAGAGATAGAGATAGATAGAGAAAGAGAGAAGTAGAGAGGCAGAGAGGTAGAGACAGAGAGAAAGAGAGAGAGCGAGAGAGAAAGAGAATGAGAAAAGAAGCAGAAAGACAGGAAGTCAAACAGACATACAGAGGGTCAAACAGACAGACATGAAGTCAAACAGACAGACATGAAGTCAAACAGACAGACAGGAAGTCAAACAGACAGACAGGAAGTCAAACAGACAGACATGAAGTCAAACAGACAGACATGAAGTCAAACAGACAGACATGAAGTCAAACAGACAGACAGGAAGTCAAACAGACAGACAGACATAGTTCAAGTCGGAAAGCGAACAGCAGAGAGACAGGACACATTGTTTCTTCCTTCCGCATTGCGCCTTTGCAAGTGAGCCATGTCCATCACGGGAAAAGGAAGGAGAAGAAAAGGATGATATGAGGAGGGGGAGGAGGGAGAGGAGGAAGAGGAGGAAGAGAAAGAGGCAGAGAAAGAGGAGAAGGAGGAGGGAAGGAGAGGAAGAAGAGGGGCAGAAGGAGGAAGAGGTGGGAGAGATAGAGAAGGAGGATGAGGTGGAGGGTGAGGGGGAAAGGAAGGAGAAGGATAGGAGGAGGTGTAGGGGGAGGAAGGAGAAGGAAAGGAGGAAGGGGAGGGGGAAGGATAAAGAGAATGAAGAAGAATAGGCAGAGAAGGAGGAGGAGGGAAGGTGAGGGGAAGGGGGTGAGAGGGGAAGAGGAAGGAGGAGGAGAAGGGGGAAAGAAAGGGGGATAGGGAGGAGAGGGATGAAGAGGGAGGAGATAAAGAGATGTCTTCATACATGTACATGTTGTAGTAGAACTGTCGTGTCGCAAATAAAATCTCCGGATGTCGTTTGCCAGCTTTTGTCGAGCTGTTACATTGTTAACGGTGATGGGACAGACTTGGCATTGTTTGTGTAGATGCTGCAGGCGAGGGCGGTAGAGAGAGAGAGAGAGAGAGAGAGAGAGAGAGAGAGAGAGAGAGAGAGAGAGAGAGAGAGAGAGAGAGAGAGAGAGAGAGAGGCATGGAAGGAATGAGGGAGGGAGGGAGAGAGTGAAAGATAGAGACAAATAAGGAGATAGATAGATAAATAGATGAATAAATAGATAGATATAAATATATAGGTAAATAGATAGATAGATAGATAAATATATAGATAAATATATTGATAAGTAGAGAGAGATAGAGATAAAAAGAGAGAGAGACAAGAGAAGAAATATGGAGAGACAGATGGAGACAGATGAAACGAGGGAGTTAGCCGGGTAAAGGAGTCATATAGACAAATATATTACGACAGAAAGATAGAGAGAGACAAGCGTATACACAGATAGACTGGTAGACACAGTTAATCTATCTATCTATCTATCTGTCTACTTACATTACCTATCTTACTGAACTGTCTATCTACCTACATACCATCCTACCTACCCACCTATCAATCAAACTATCTATCGACCAATCTACCCCCTTACCTACGTATCCATCCATCCCTATCTATCGATCTATCTATCAAACTGGAAATGAGACAGAACGGAATGAGAATCCTACACATGTTCCTCCATCTTGTGTATTCATTCCTTCTTTCTTTCCATCTCAACCTGCTTCTATCTTTCTTTTTCCTGCCCTGAGAAAGTGTACTTGCTGTTGCGATGACTCGGTGATAAGTCGAAAAGTTGACTCGTATTATCTTCAAGAAACTCTATTTTTTTTTTTTTTTTTTTTTTTTTTTTTTTTTTTTTTTTTTGCGAAATCTTCCTTTTGTCGAGGGTATGATAGCATCATATCCAGCTGATTTTAGTCTCTCAGAGTCTTCGATGCCTGGGTGGACTCTGTCTTTTCTCTCTTCTATCTGTTTTTTATTTTCTGTCTCTCTATCTGTCTCTGTCTGTCTGTTCTACATTTCTGTCTGGTCTGTCTTTGTCTGTCTGTATGCTTCTCTCTCTCTCTCTCTCTCTCTCTAGATATATCCTTCCTTCTATAACATCCTATCTCTTCCTCCCCTCCCTCCTACCTCTCTCTCCCTCCAGATCTTCCTCTCTTCCCTCCTTCCCTCTCTCCCTCCCTCAAATTCCCCCTTCCTTTCTTCGAGAAATAATCGCCTTAATATCAATACCCAATGAAATCATTTCGATAAGCAAAAATCACCATCAGACACCATAATCCAGAGGGAATGATGTGAAATCCATATGTCTAATTTCGCTCTAATCTGTCGATTTTTCAAAAATGAGGCTATCTTTGAAGTCGTGTTTTTTTTGTAAACAATATTGTTTTTGAAAATATTTCCTATATGTGATAGGTAATAATAATCGATGAATTAATGGTACGAAAAGGAATGCAGAAACTAAAAAATATGAATAAATACAATGAAAGAGAGAGAGAGAGAAAGAGAGAGAGAGAGAGAGAGAGAGAGAGAGAGAGAGAGAGAGAGAGAGAGAGAGAGAGAGAGAGAGAGAGAGAGATAAGTAATAGCAGTACTGTTGAAATAAAAAATAAAAAAATATATATTAAGAAACAGTCATTCCCTCATCTCCCTATCTTTCCCATCATCTCCCCATCTATTCCCTCACCCCCATCTTTCCCCTCATCCCCCCATCTCGTCCTCCTCATATTTGTTCTCATTCCCCATCCTTCCCCTCATCCCCCCATCCTTCCCTTCATCCCCCTATCTTTTCCCATCCTTCCCATCACCCCCCATCCTTCCCCCTTCCCCCACAACCCCAATGACCATTCCGGACTCCTAAAAGACACCGATTCCTAGCCGCTCTGTTATAGGATCTCCCCATTTGACATTGTCCAGAGTGGCAGGATGGCAGGATGGCAGGAGCGACACACAATAGATGGATGACAAGAACCCTTTGGAAATTAAGGAGGGTGAGTAAGGGTGGGTAAGGGTGGGTAAGGGAAGGTAAGGGTGGGTAAAGGTGGGTAAGGGTGGATAAGGGTGGGTAAGGGTGAGTAAGGGTGGGTAAGGGTGGGTAAGGGTAAGGAGGGGGTGGGTGAGGATGGGTAATAGTGGGTAGGGTGAAGAGGGGATGGGTAAAGATGGGCAAGGGTGCGTATGGGTGGGTGAGAGTTTGTAGGGGGGGAAAGGGGTGGGTGGAGTGGATAGTGGGAGAGATAAAGAAATAGACAGATAGATAGATAGAGAGAGAGAGAGAGAGAGAGAGAGAGAGAGAGAGAGAGAGAGAGAGAGAGAGAGAGAGAGAGAGAGAGAGAGAGAGAGAGATAAAGATAAAGATAGAGATAGATAGAAAGAGATAAAGCTAGAGACAGTGATAGAAAGAGAGATAGATAAATAGATAACAAAATCATGAAAAGAAAGGACGAAGAAAGTAAGCCACATCCAGAGCTACCGACCACACCTCGAACACCCATCCAGTGACGTCACGAATGAAATGACGTCACTGAGGCTTCGGTATGACGTCAGCAGAGTACGTTAGCGAGATTCTTTCCTGTTTCGGTATATCTTTCCCCAAATTATGATAATGCATTTTACTTTTCCGTTGCAGCGTATCTTTCCTTTCACTAATGTCTCTGATGCTTTAGCGAGAAGGTAAATTTGGAAAACAAGAATTCAGGCCAAAATATTTTATCTTGGCGGGAGAAAAAAAAAAAGATAATTCAGAAAACATGATGCTTCTAGAAAAAAAAGAAAATTGGTTGAGACATATTCTCGAGAATATGGATAATGGCAATAAGAAAAGTGAATTTCTTCAAGAGGAAGGAAAAGATGAAGAAAGAAATAGAAATCTACAGATTTTTTTTTGAGAAGAAGGAGCGAGAATAAAAGAGAGAGAGAGAGAGAGAGAGAGAGAGAGAGAGAGAGAGAGAGAGAGAGAGAGAGAGAGAGAGAGAGAGAGAGAGAGAGAGAGAGAGAAGGAAAAGAAACAACATGCAATAAGAATGAATATATCAGCAACATCAACATGGACGTCCGCATAATCGCTGCAATAAACAAATTCCTTTCCTCTCCCTCCCTTCCATCAGCCCCCTACCCCCTCCCTCTCTCTTCAACCCCTTCCCCTCCTCCCCCCTTCTCTTCCTCCCCCTTCCCTTCCCCTCATCCCCCCCTTCACCCCTCCCCCTTCCCCCTTTCCCTCCCCCTCCCTTCAACCCCCCTTCCCCTCCTCCCTCTTCCCTTCCTCTCTCTTAAACACCCTTCCCCTCCTCCCCCCTTCAACCCCTCACCCCTCCCCCTCCCTTCAACCCCCCTTCCCCCTCCCCCTCCCCTTCCCCCTCCCCACCATAAATGAGGGCATATGTTAGTCTGTTTACTAACTCGATGTAAACACTGGATGTCTGCCATGGGATCGACGAAGGGGTAGGGGTAAGGGGGAAAGAGGGGAGGGGGAGAGAGGGGAGAGAAAGAAAGGAATGAGGAAGAGGAGGATTTGAGGAAGTGAATGAGGGGAGGCAAGAGAAGGAAGAGGGAAACGAGAAGGGGAAGAGAGGAGAGATAGAGCAAAGGGAACGCAAAGAGGGGAGGTAAAAAATAAGGTGGAGGAAAAAAATGTAAAAGGGAAGTAAAAGAAGGAAAGAAGGAGGAGAATTTAGAAAACTGAAAAAGAGAAATTAGGAAATAAAAAGAAGAAGAAAAAAGAAAATATAGAAAATAACATAAACAGAAATACAAAAGAAGTAGATGGAAGGAAAGGAAAGAAGAGGGAAACCAGAGACCAAAGAGGAAAGAAAAGGAAAGCAGAGAAAAAAAAGAGGG
>BOPN01000124.1:371231-386231 GCA_017312705.2 Penaeus japonicus
TAAGAGGAAGAGGAGGAGGAAGAGGTGAAGGAGGAGGAATAAAAGGAAGAGGATGAGGTGAAGGAGGAGGAAGATGGGAAGGGAAGGGAATAAAAGGATGAGGATGAGGTGAAGGAAGAGGAAGAGGAGGAGGAATAGGAAGAGGAAGAAGAGGAGGAGGAATAGGATGAGGAAGAAGAGGAGGAGGAAGAGGAATAAAAGGAAGAGGATGAGGTGAAGGAGGAGGAAGAGGAGGAGGAAAAGGAATAAAAGGATGAGGATGAGGTGAAGGAGGAGGAAGAGGAAGAGGAGGAGGAGGAGGAGGAGGGGGAGAGGGAAGAAGAGGAATAAAGGGATGAGGATGAGGTGGAAGAGAAGGAGGAGGAAGAGCAAGAAAAGGAAGAGGCTGATAAGAAGGCTAAATAGGTGGAGAAGGAGGAAATGGCTGGACAAGTAGAAGAGGAGGAAGAGGAAGACAAAGAAAAGAAGGAGGGCGGGGAGGGGGAAGAAGAGATGGAATAGGAGGAAATGGATGGAGAAGTAGAAGAGAAGGAAGAAAAGGAAGAGGGTATAACTATGAAGAAGTGGAGGATGGGTATGAGGAGCGTGAGTCTAAGTATGAGGAAGGAGCAGTTTCAGATGCTAGATAAACTCAACACGAAAGCTGTGAGGTTTGATATTTTGTTTTTCCTTAACTCTTTCAGACGCGCCGCCCCTCGAGGTCAAAGAAGGTAGGAGGCAAAAGAGAAGAAGAAATACAAACATACACACACACACACACACACGCACACACACACACAAACACACACACACACTCACAAACACACACATTGAAACACACACACACTCACAAACACACACACACTCACAAACAAACACACACACACACACACAAACACACACTCACAAACACACACACACAAACAAACACACACACACACACACACACACACACACACACACACACACACACACAATAACACCCGCAGCCCAATCATATTCATGGTCTTTAAAAACCTAACAAGGCTATAAAAAGACACGAAAATTCCATACACGAATCTCACAATAAAGCCGGAGACTCTAAGGTATTTTTTCATAATTCTTCGTCTAATTAAAAGGTAATGTACATTGAGACTTTGAATGATGATTTAAAGGATTTTTTTGTTTTTAGTGGTATAAATTGGGCCAGATTTTTAACATTAAATTGTTGAAATAGGGGAGGGGGAATAAGGGAATAGGGGTTGGAATAAGGGGTAAGGGGTTGGAATGAGGGATAAGGGGTAGAAATAAAGGTGAAGTGAATGGGAATGAAGAGATGGAGTGGGAGGGGGGGGGGTGAGGGGAAGAAGGTAAATGAGATGAGAGGAAGGGGGAGTGAGGAGGGGGTGAAGGGAATTGGGGGGAAGGGGTTGGAATGGGAATGGGGTAAGAGATTGAGATCGGGAGGAATGGGAATATGGTGGGGAGAGGGGGGGGGGGGGTATAGGGAGTGAGGAAGATGGGAGGGGGGGGGGGGCAAGGGATAGAGCACTGAGGAATAGCTGATCGAGTGACTTACAAGAAGAAGAAAGAAAGAGAGAGAAAGAGAGAAAGAAAAAAAATCTAATTTAAAATGAAATAACCAAATTCGCAAACGTAAACCCGAATACATACATACACACAAACAAACACATTCAACCACCTATATTACAGCCTTACTGTCACGGGGGAAATATGTGTATGTGTTTAGGGGAAGGGGAAAGGGGGGGAGGGAAGGGGGGGGAGGGACGAGGCAAAGATGGTGAGAAAGATGGTGTTCTCAACCATACTCTGTAAGCTTCTCTGACTGTGCTCAACCATGAAGATGCGTTGCCATGGCGACATCTAAAGGCGGATTTAAGAAGCAAACAGGATGACGTTTAAGTTGCAGAAACGGTAGGGAAGTGTGTGATGTTGGCGATGAGCAAAAAAATTGAAGTGTGGCGAGATTTGATTTTTCTGTCTGTCTGTCTGTCTGTTTCACTCTCAAGCTCTTTCATCCTCCCCCTTTTTCTCTTTATTTCTCTCTCTCTCTTTCTCTCCCTCTCTCTCTCCCCTCTTCCCTCCCCCTTTTTTCTCTCTCTCCCCTATCCCTTCCCCTCTTACCCCTCTTGGACTCACTCTCTGTCTCTCTCATCCCCTCTCTCTCCCTCCCTCCTCTCCCCCCACCCTCTCTCTCTGTCCCCTCCCCCCTCTCTCTCTGTCCCCTCTCCCCTCCCCCTTTCCCCCTCTCCCCTCCCCCTTTCCCCCTCCCCCTCCCCCTCTACCATCCTCCCATATAGACTCAGTCCCTAATTCTGAAACAGATCTTAAATCCCTGAGTGGCATCGGTGCCAGGTGGTGCCAGAGCATGGGGGTCTATTTGTGCTGTTGATCTATAAGAATATCTTGTTTTGATTTCAAGCATATGGTTAAGATTTCGTTTCTATAGGTTTTTCTTTACCTTGTATGTTGTGTTTATTGATTCATAGAATACGTTTTTTTTTTCTTCTTCTTTTTTTCCTTTATTCATTTTCTATATCTGTTGAGTGGTGCTATTTTGAATGTTATTTCTTTTATATACATATGACTTAATACTCTAACATTAGGAAGTTTGCTTGTAGTGGCTGGTAATGTATGGTTTTATAACAATCTATTAATATTATTGCAAAATTTAATCACTGATGATAAAATACAAGTACACGCGCGCGCGCACACACACACACACACACACACACACACACACACACACACACACACACACACACATATATATATACACACATATACAGAGAGAGAGAGAGAGTTGGAAGAGAGTGAGAGGAAAGGTTGGAAGAGAGTGAAAGAGGAAGAGGAAGAGAAAGAGAGACAGAGAGAGAGAGAGAGAGAGAGAGAGAGAGAGAGAGAGAGAGAGAGAGAGAGAGAGAGAGAGAGAGAGAGAGATAGATAGATAGATAGATAGATAGATAGATAGATAGATAGAGAGAGAGAGAGAGAGAGAGAGAGACAGAGAGAGAGAGGGGTGGAGAGGAAGTGAAGGAGGAGGAGGAGTAGGAATAGGAGGGAGAGGTTGAGAAGAAGGAAGAGGAGTAGGAGGAGAAGAAGGAAGAGGAGGAGGGTGAGAAGGAAGATAAGGGTGATGAAAAGGATAAAGGTGAAGAGGATGAGGAGGAAAAGGATGAGGATAAGAATGAGGAGGAAAAATTACGTAAAAAACATGAAGAGGCTACGGAGTGAGGAATGAAAAAGAACAAACACACACAAACACACACACACACCCTTCTCCTTTTTTTTCCCGCATCCTGGAATTCGTACAATCAGAGCCCACCCATTCCCTCCATCGTTAATGCTGTTTATATGAGGATTACAACGTAACACTGAATTAAATTGAACACACACACACGAACACAAACACACACACACTGACACACACACGAACACACGAATACACACACGAACACACACACACACACACATATACACCCCCCCACACACAAACACACACACGAACACACACACACACACACACAACAACTACGACCCTAATATCCGTGGATTACAATGTAACGTAAAGTACTACAGGTACACAGCATAGGAGAGAAAAAAAAAAAGAAAAAAAAAGAAAACAAAGAGAGAAAAAAGGAAAAAAAAGAAAAAAAGTACTGTACTTCAATCCCGTAAGATATCACGGGTATAAGCACAGGAGGATTTATACAAGGGATTACAGTGCTCTGGGATTTTCTGGGTCTCTGCACAGACAGATGTACCCGGATTACAAGGGATCGAGATATGTTGGATTGCAGTTCACCAGGGTTCAGCGGTTCACTGAGTCGTGCGATTCGGAAGTGAACTGCATCACAGAAAGCTCAATGTCTATAAGCATTCGAGAATATGATTGATCGTCTTGTTGCTGTGATATGAATGGATTTTCGTCTCACTTACGGGAATCGGGTTGAGTGTTTTTGCGTTAGGGTTTTTTTCTGTTGTGGTCTTCCTGCCTTGTGGTTTCAAGAATTTTGTGGAATTTTGTGGATTATCCAAAATAAGAGGTATCAGTTTTATTTATTTTTTTAAATTTCTAGTGTTGTTAATTTTTTTAAGGATGTATATATATATTTTTTTTTCTTCATATTTCTACAATCGTTAATTAAATTACCACAACTCGTTCTACAATTTCCCCCCCCATCATTGCAATATTAGCAAGCTATTCATTTACAGATTACATTACGATATGTAAGTCATTAACAATTCCTAATGACTTATAATGTTTAAAAAGAACTGAGGTAGTACACTGTAACATTACGAATATAAAACCCCACCTGCAGTGCAGTATCCGACGGTATAATTGCCATGCAGTGCACCAGTCATGCATCTGAGCGAAATTACCGACTCCTATCACACTTTCTTCGCCCGAGAAGACGTTTGAAATTCAGATCATATAAAAAGGCCGAGCTCCTTAAGGGAAAGCCTCGCGTGACAAGCCCTTTTCGAGCACGCATTAATCCCGCCCTTGATGGCTTAGTCACTTGTAACAAGCTTGTAAACTTTGGGTTCCCTCTCAGTATTAGGAAAATTAATCATGCACGAGATATATAGTTTTCCCTCGGGGAGATTTAATTTCCCCTTCTAAGTTTCGAGGCAGAAATTTGAATGTTTTCCTTATCATGTATTTTTTTTTTTTTTTTTTTTTTTTTTTTTTTTGAGAGAGAGAGAGAGAGAGAGAGAGAGAGAGAGAGAGAGAGAGAGAGAGAGAGAGAGAGAGAGAGAGAGAGAGAGAGAGAGAGAGAGGTGGGATTTTTTCCCCCCTGTGAGCGGATGGATGTGTATGTGGGAGGAGGGATGTGTATGGGCGTGGAGGTGGGATATATGGGCGTCGGACATGTTATGGTAAGGGCGGGGGTACAGGTGTGCACATGTTTAAGCACTCCCACGCATACAAGAACCGACACACATACACACACACACACAGACATACACACACACACACACACACACACACACACACACACACACACACATAAGCAAACCAGGGGACACAAGGTAGGGTAGGGTAGGGTAGGGTAGGGGAGGGGAGGGGGAGGAGGGCGTCTAAAGTGCACGCTTAAACCTCCCTCCACCCCCCCTACCCCTACCCCTACCCCAAGCCCCCCCACACACCCATTTCCCCCCTCCCTACCCCCCATACCCCCCAATATTCATGAGAAGAGGCAGGAAAAGTCAAGGTTTATATCCCAGAGTCAAAAAGGGTCTCTCATATTTTTTCGCTGTAGTCTCGTCATGAGGGAATACACTCTGACGTTTTCTGTGATTACTTTTCGAGGTTATTGTAGAGAACTGACGGGTCACTCTGGGGGGACAATAACACTTTAGAATTTAGGAGTTTTTCGACCCTAGAGATTCTCAATGCACGTGACTCTCTACTACCTATAGACGCGTGGCCGATGTGACATTTTCCCAAAGCGCGAGAGGAGATTAAGGAATGGAGTCGAAAAGAGAAAGAAAGATAGAAAAAAATAAATAAAGAAGCGAGAGAGATAAATGATAAATGAATCGAATGATAGAAAATGAGGATTTTTGGCTCGGCAGACAGGGTTCTTAGCTTTCCTGATTTTCGTCGGGGTGTGTAAGGTCCTCCCGCTCCGTTTTCTTTACGTCGTTTTCTTTAGTAATTTTTATTATCATACCTTTTAGCTTCACTTTCTTCTCATTCTTTTGCAATATTTTCTTCTTGTTATTATCATTTACTTGTTTTTTCTATCTATCTTTATTTTCGTTTTCCCACTTCCCCTTTCTTTTAAAAATAGACGAAACACAGAATAGAAGAAATAAGAAGAAAGGACAAAAGGGATGAAAAAAAGTGAAAAAAAAGAAAAGAAAACATTCACCCGAAAACCTCTCGAAAAGAAGAGAATATTTAGAAGTGTGGGCGTCCCTCCCGCCCTTCCTACACACCAATTCTCGCGCCCACTTGCCAATTCTCTCTTTCTTTATCTCTCTCTCTCTCTCTTGCTTTCCCTTTGTCTTTGTGTCACACGGTCGCTTTCCCTCTTCCTCTCTCTCTCTCTCTCTCTCTCTCTCTCTCTCTCTCTCTCTCTCTCTCTCTCTCTCTCTCTCTCTCTCTCTCTCTCTCTCTCTCTCTCTCTCTCTCTCTCTCTCTCTCTTTCTCTCTCTCTTCTCTCTCTCTCTCTCTCTCTCTCTCTCTCTCTCTCTCTCTCTCTCTCTCTCTCTCTCTCTCTCTCTCTCTCTCTCTCTCTCTCTCTCCCTCTGTCTCTCTCTTTCTTTTACCTGAATTTCCTGTTTGTTTCACTTCGGTCTTTTGTGTAGATCTGAGATGGGGGGTAGGGGGTAGGGTAGGGGGTAGGGAGTAGGGGGTAAGGAGTAGGGGTAAGAATTAGGGGGTAGAAGTGAGGAGTAGAGGGTAGAGGTAGAGGTAGGGAAGGGTTAGGATAGGGAGGGAGAGTTGGGTTTGAGAAAGTGTGAGTTCTTAGTCTATTGTTGTTGTATTTCTTGTATTTTCTTTTTTTTTCGCTAATCCGATGTGGATTTGCGGGTTTTATCAGACGGAAGAGAGCCATAATTCGGCGGGTGATTTTAGTGTTGGGGGTGAAGGGGAAGAGGGTAGGGAAGAGGGGGAATGGGTAGGGAAGAGGGGGGAATGGGTAGGAAAAGAGGGGGAAGAAGTTAGGGAAGAGGGGGAATGGGTAGGGAAGAGGGGGGGGAGAGGGTAAGGAGAGGGGGAATGGGTAAAGAAGAGGGGCAGAGAGAGGGGGGTGAGGGGAAAATGGAAAGGGAAATAGGGAGATAAGGGGAGAGAAGAAGAAGAAGAAAAAAAAAGAGAAATGGGAGAGGGTTGAGGGGAAAAGCGGGCAGTGGATGAGAAAGAGAGGAAAGTGTGAGGGTGAGAGAGAGGAAGAAGAAAGAGAGAGAAACAAGGGGATAGAGGCAAAGGAAGAGAAAGAGAAGGGGTGTGAGGGAAGGGGAAGAGAGGAAGGAGAGGGGACGGATCCTGTGTCCTTGTTTCATCTTAATATGGCGACGAAAAAGAATAAGAAAATAGTCGAGGAAGGAATAGAAGTGGACACACAAAAAGGAAAACTAAAAGAAGAATAGAAAGAATAAGAAGAATGGCATTGATGAAAAAGAAGACATGGATAGATAAACCCACACGGCTTACCTCTTCCCCTCCCTCTCCTCCCCATTCTCCTCATCTACTTCCTTCCATCCTCTCCCTCGCCTTCATCCTCCTCCTTCTCCTTCCTCTTATCCTCCTATCCTCTCTACTCTCCTCTTCCGTTACTACACTTCTATCCTCTTCCTCTTTCCCTACCTCCTCCTCTATTCTTTCTCGTCTTTTCTTTCTCCTCCTGTTTTCACCTCCCCCTCCTCCTCCTCCTCTCTCATCCTCCCTCCTCCTCCTCCTCCCATCCTCCCTCCTCCTCCCTCCTCCTCCCCCTCCCCCCCCATTCTCCCTCCTACACCTTCTCCTCCCCCATCCTCCTCCTCTCCCATCCTCCCTCCTCCTCCTCCTCCTCCCACCATCCTCCCTCCCCCTCCTCCCACCATCTCAAACTCTCGCGCAAATGCCTTAAGGCTAAAGTTTACCCTCCAAAGATGAGGATGAGCTCAACACAAAAGCGACTTTGATCTGGGTATTTTAACACATTAACTGTGAAGAGAAGATTTTTATCTTTTCATTTTTTTCCATATCTTTTCATTTCTTATTTTTTCGTTTTTTTTTTTCATTTTTTTATCTATTTTTTCATAACTTTTTATTCCTTATTTTTTATTCTCCATTTTTTATTGTTTTGTCATTTTTTTTCATATCTTTTCATTGTTTTATTTTTTTCATATTTTTTCATATTTTTTCATATTTTTTTGAGGTTTAGCTTCATCTTTTGTCCATGTCTATCATATCCTTTTTTCTTCTGAAGTTTTGTGTATTTTTTCATTTGTTCAATTAACATATCATATTTTCATTAGGATGATTGTTGTCATTAGATCCCTTTTATAATTATCATTAGCGTTACCAATTATCGTATTGCTAATAACATTTTTTAACGTAAATTGCCTCGTATCTCGTATCATTATTTTACTATATACCTTTTTCTATTTTTCCTTCCTTCCCGCCTTCATCTCTCTCTCTCTCTCTTTAATCAGTATTATCAAGAATAAGATAATGATAATGACAATAATAATATTTGTAAAATTGTTTTTATCATAATAATGATGGTAATAATAATAATGATAATAAGGATGATAATGACAATGATAATGATAATAATAATGATAATGATAATAGTGATAATAATAATAATAATAGTAATAGTAATAAAAAATGATAATGATAATAATAATAATAATAATGATAAACTAACAACAGTGATAGTAATCATAATAATAAAGACTTTATTATACATACCCATGGATCCGAAACAAATTATTGCCCCCCCCCCAAAAAAAAAAAAAAAAAAAAAAAAACGACATAGAAGCGCGATTGTTTGAGATAGTCTATTCTCTCCTTATTTTCGTGTTTTTCTTTAATACATAAATACGGGAATTATACCAGTGTTTTGTCAGTTCGTTGGGGATATTGAGTGAATCTCAGAGAGGAAGATATAGAGGGGATAAGAGAGAGAGAGAGAGAGAGAGAGAGAGAGAGAGAGAGAGAGAGAGAGAGAGAGAGAGAGAGAGAGAGAGAGAGAGAGAGAGAGAGAGAGAGAGAGAGAGAGAGATGGAGAGAGAAAGAGAGAAAGAGAGAGAGAACGAAAGAGAGAAAGAGAGAGAGAGAGAGAGAGAGAGATAGATAGATAGATAGATAGATAGAGAGAGAGAGAGAGAGAGAGAGAGAGAGAGAGAGAGAGAGAGAGAGAGAGAGAGCCAGCTAGCCAGCCAGCCAGACAGACAGACAGACAGATAGATAGATAGACAGAAAGAGAGAGAGAGAGAGAGAAACCCATTCCCTACTTTCTATGGCAACACGACATCATAGCCCCATTTTTTATCAGTAAAATCGGACACAAAGCCATTTCGGAGGGGATACTAGCCTAAAAAAACAACAGTAGCTAAGGTTATCGAGGCTTCACTGCAAATCTCAGACCTCCATAAAATTCCCATACACTGTTATCCCTCTGCTTAATGTTGTTGTGAAGAAAAAAACAAACAAAAAAACTCCTCTTTGTTTATATATATACAAATAGGGCCATTTTCTTTAATAAGGGAATATAAAACATTAAACTCGCGTTGTTCCTAATCCTGGTTTTGAATACTTTACTTTCTATGCTCCGGGTTGGGATAGGGTGAGGGGAATGGTGTAAAAGGTGTAATATCTGTGTATCGGGTTTAACTACCGTCGTAAAATCTGGTAGAACAAAGGTTGTAAAAAAATTTCCTTGTCCATAACCCTCTTTGGGATATTGTTTTGTTATCTTTCTTTGTCTTACTGTCTCCAACTTTTTTTTTCTCTGTCTGTCTGTCTGTATGTCAGTCAGTTAGTCAGTCTCCTCCCTTCCCTCTTTCTTTCTTTCTTAGTTTCTTTCTCTCTTTCTCTCTTCCTCTCTCTCTTTCTCTCTTCCTCTTTTCCTCCCTCTCTTTCTCTTTCTCTCTCTCTCTCTCTCCCCCCACCCTCTCTCTCACCTACACAACCATCCACCCACACAACCATCCACCCACACCGCCCATTTAACCCATCAACCTCCAACCCTTAACGTGGCTGGTGATTTATACGATATAAATTATATACATCTATACACATATACTTAATGACGTGAAGTTGACCGTGATAGCTGTGTTTGAGAGGCACTCCAGTCTGTGTTTGGACGATCTCGGCTTTCGAACTATTGATCTGTGCTCTAATGTTTGGCCGGCGCTTAGGTCGTGTGTTTGTGTGGGATTAGATAAAGGGGAAAATTTGATATTGATTAAATTTGGCGCAGGTTGCTGTTTCGTTCGTTCGTGTTGATGCGGGTCGTGTCACAAGAAAAAAAGAAAAAAGAAAAAGATACAAAAGAAGGGTTTCTTTCTGTTTGTAATTTTTTCGTTGTTGTTTATCGAAGATGAGGATGTATTTACAAGAATATTATGATTAAACAATGATGGAGATATAGAAAGAGAGAGAGAGAGAGAAAGAAAGAGAAGAGAGAGATGCAAACACACACACACAGAGGGTCAAACATGGAGAGAAAATACGTACTCATTGAATAAAGATGAGGACTTGGACGATAAAAAATATCTGTTTATACAAGAAAGCAAAGCGAAACGCAGGAAAAGAGAGAGATCGCGAGAGAAGTAAAAGGTCAAATAGACATCCCTCAATGCTGTCATCAGTCTCGGGAAGAGAAAAGATAGACAGCGCCATTAATCAATTCTAACTTTGGAAGAACGTAATCAATAACGTTCTGTCATTGCTAAGTAGATATCGATACCGACAACACGTGGCCCTCCCGTAATTAACATCTCCTCGAATACGCGGGCTAAATGGAATAACTAAAAAAGAAAAGAAAAAAAAAGATAGATTAACCCAGCGGTCCCTGACATTCGAAATAGAAACCGTTAAAATCCGCTCGTTTTATTTTTGATCGGTGAAGTGCATTAATATGTTGCTTTTTCCAACTCCCAACTCCCCTCTCAACCCTTCCGCTTCATTCTCTCGTGAGGCCCGAGAGAATGAAGACATTAGGAAAAGTCAATAAACATTTTTTCAGCTCATTTAGCAGCGGTCCCATACAGGCATTGTAGCAGGTGTCAGCTGACTCTCTAATGTACGGCGCTACTCCGCGTTCCGACCCTTGGCTGTGGCTCGAACTTTGGTTGGCTTTTTTGGGTATTTTCAGTGGTTAATTTTGCTATTTATCATCTTAAAAATATATTTCTGCTTGGGTAAATATTGCGTCTTTTGTTGCAAATGAATTATGTTGTAGCTAGCCCTGGGCGATTGATATGAATAGACGTTCAAGGATGAGATTCAGATGTTTTATGTTTATGAGAATAAAAATGACAGACACTATCATGGGCGTAGCTTTGGTGATGGAATTTGAGAGCATGTACGGCCGAACGCATACATGAAATACTACAAACTATTCATTTATGAAGATTACGTAAGTGAAAGAGAGGGAGGGAAGGAGAGAGAGAGAGAGAGAGAGAGAGAGAGAGAGAGAGAGAGAGAGAGAGAGAGAGAGAGAGAGAGAGAGAGAGAGAGAGAGAGATTTATAATATATATATATATATATATATATAATAATAATAATATATATATAATAATAATAATATAATATATAATAATAATAATAATAATAATGAATAATAATAATAATAATAATAATAATAATAATAATAATATATATATATAAATATATATATACATATATATATATATATATATATATATATATATATATATAAATATATATATATATATATATATATATAATAATACACTTACCACACACATTTTTCTTTCTATTTTTTTCTTTTTCTTTCTTTCTTTTCTTTTACGTTGTGGTAAATATCTATAATATCGGATCATATTTTGAAATTAATTCATAATACTTATGACACCTTAGAATATCTAAAATACCTTAAACCCCCATTAAAAATCCCATATGACACCATGTAATACATTCTAACTCCTTATAACACCTTAGAAAACCCCCTACCTCATATAATCTATAAACTCCTTATCACATCTCATAATGTTAAACGCCTCATGACACATTTCAACTCTGTATGACACCTTATATGATAGTACTTCTCGCTCTCATAATATCTTAAAACGTAACTACCCATGACATATGATTGCCTATAATTATCTATGACACGCAGAATATATACCCAGGCCTCAAATTTATCTTCATTAAAAAAAAAAAAAAAAAAAAAAAAAAAAAAAAAAAAAAAAAAAAAAAAAAAAAAAAAAAAAAAAAAAAAAAAAAAAAAAAAAGTGTTTCTACCATAAGAAAATAAGAAAATTATGATGATAATGAGAACAAGTAAAAGAAGGAATGGGAGCGGGATAAGAAGAAAACGAAAAAGAAGACGATGGAGTACTGAAACAAGAAGAAGAGGATAAAGAAGAGGAAGAGAGGAAGAGGAAGAGGAAGAAGGAAAACAAGAAGAAATAGAGAAAAAATAAACAATACCAACGTCTCGAAAGAGGAAAGAAAGAAGAGAGGTAAGAGCCAATAATTAGGGAAGAGAATGAAGAGAGGGAAGGAGAGGGGGAAGAGAGGGCGAAGAGTGGAGGAAGAGAGGGGAAAAAAAAGGAGAAGAAAGGGGAAAGAGAGGGGAAAGAGAGGGGGAAGAGAGGAAAAAGAGAGGAAGAGGAGAGGCCGAAGAGAAGAAGAAGAGAGGGAGGAAAGAAGGGGAAAGAGAAGGGAAAAGAGAGGGGAAAGGAAGAGGAAGAGAGAGAGAAGGCGTGAGGGCCGGGACAGGACACAGCTTGGCACCCAGCCCGTCAAGCTACTGATGTCTAGGGGGTGGGGGTGTCTAGGGGGGTATAGGGGGGTCTCATGGGTAAGGGCAAAGGGGTAGGGGGGTAAGGGGTAGGGGATAGGGGCGTGTCTAGGAGTCTCATCATATGGGCTTATTATAACCGTATCACTGTACTGTTCTATTAGTTGGATATATTTCAACCGTTGGGTTTCTCTGTGTGTTTTTCTCACTGTCTTTTCTGATTCTCTTTCTCATCTCTTTCTTTCTTTCTTTCTCTCTCTCTCTCTCTCTCTCTCTCTCTCTCTCTCTCTCTCTCTCTCTCTTTCTCTCTCTCTCTCTGTTTCTCTCTATCTCTCTCTCTCTCTCCCCTCTCTCTCATTTTTTATCTTTCTTTCCTCTCTCTTTCTCCCCGCTGCCCCCCTCTCTTTCTCTCTTTCTTTCTCTCTCTCTTCCTCTCTCCCTACTACCATCTACTTCTCTCTCTCATCCGGAACAAAACATTCAAACAAAATTCATTTGAAAAATAAAAATAAAAATAAAAAATGACAACAACAACCCAGCCTGCATCCCAACTCGAAGGAGGTCGTCGACATTGGGGTCAGTGCCAACCAGTGCCAACAAGTACCACCAAGTGCCAAGTGTTCACGTGACGTCATCAACATACTCTGCGCGCCCGAGCTGTCTTGCGGGATACTGTTAGAGCCGATGAGGTGTGAGGGGAAACGAGGGGAATGAGGGAGATTAAGGGGAAAGGGAGTGAGGGAGAGGGGGATGAGGGAGGTTGTGGGGGGAGGGGAGAGAATGAGAGAAAGGGAGGGGGGGGGAGGGAATGCGGGAGTTGTAGGGAAGTGTAATAAGGGAGAGATGAGAATGAGGAGTTTCAAGAGAAGGGGAGTGAGGGAGGGTAAAATGAGGGGGAGGGGAATGAGGGACATCGAGGGAAAGAGTAGTGAGGGATGAGGGGTGGGGTTCAGGACTTTGAAAGATGAGGGAATTGGGGATAAGGGGAAAGATGACGGAGCTGAGAAGCATGATGGTAAAGGTAGGAATGAGGAGAAGAGAGGTGCGAGGGGAAAGTGAGAGAAGAATACAAGAAAGGGAAAGAAGAGATGCGTTTTAGTAAAAAGAGTCTATATACCTATGAGGAAGAGGAAATGATGAGCATTAGAGAAGCAGAGGTCAAGAGGGAGGGAGCACAGGTTAAGCTTTGAATATATGTATTTGGGTTTCCTGTTATCAGAGGCCAAACAGAGGACATCCTAATTACAAACGCTTCCCCACCTCACCCCCCCCCTTGTGGAACCCCCTCCTCTTCCCCTTCCCCTTCCCCTTCTCCTTCTCCTCTTCTTTCCCCTTGCTTTTCTTCCCCCTTTCCCCTGTGTTCCATCATTGTTCTCTTTTTTCTTCTCTCTCCTTCTTTTCCTTCCTCTCCAGTCATATCCAGTCTCTTCCTTTCCTTTTCTTCCCCCTCTCCTGTCCCCCCCCTCCCCCCTCCCTTCCCATCTCTAGTTTTGTCCTTTCCTCTTTCCCCCATCTATCTGCCTTTCTCCTTCTCCCGATCTCTAGTCTCTCCCTTTCACCTTTATCCCCACCACCTACACCACCTCCTCTCCTCCCCCCTTACTCCTCTTCTCCTTCACTCATATCGCCCTTCCTTCTCTTACCTCTTCCTCCTCCTCCATCCTCCTCCTACAGATCTACCTGCCTTTCTCCTCTTCCTCCTTCTCCTCCTCCTTCTCCTCTTTTTGCTCCTCTTGCTCCTCATCCTCCTTCTCCTCCTCCTCCTTCTCCTCCTCTTCCTCCTTCTCCTCCTCTTCCTCCTCATCCTCCTTCTCCTTTTCCACCTCTTTCTCGTCCTTCTCTTCCTCCTCCTCCTCCTCCTCCTCCTCCTTCTCCTCCTCTTCCTCCTCCTCCTCCATCCTCCTCCTCCTCCTCCTCCTCCTCCTTCTCCTCCTCCTTCTTCCCCTCCTCCTCCTCCTTCTTCCCCTCCTCCTCCTCCTCCTCCTCCTCCTCCTCCCCATTTTAATTTCGCAATCGTGTACGGTTTATGTGCTAATTATTACGCTAAATAGTGACATATGATTTGCATAATGGGATGAATGATTGGAATCGATATATCCCATTAGGATAATAAAAAAAAAAAAAAAAAAAAAATACGCTAGTTGTGTCTATATCCACTTTTGACGCAGCGTTTTGTAGCGTTTCCTAATTATTTTTTGAGGGGGTTTAGTGCAAGGAGGGAAAGATTTGTTGCATCTTATTATCAACTTGCCTTTCCTTTGTATTTTTGTTGTTGTTGTTTTTCCCTAGTATTTCTTCTTTGGTTATCTTCGTCGTTACATATATGTATATATATATATATATATATATATATATATATATATATATATATATGTATATATGTATATATATATATATATATATATATATATATATATATACATATACATATATATATATATATATATATATATATATATATATATATATATATATATATATATATATATATAAATATACACACACACACACACATATATACATATATATATATATATATATATATATATATATATATATATATATATACATATATATATA
>BOPN01000124.1:388731-391231 GCA_017312705.2 Penaeus japonicus
AAAATAGATAGAGAGATAGCTAGATGAATAAATAAATAGATAGGTAGAGTGAGAGAGAGAATTAATGTGTTGCATTACTAATGTAAGTGAATAGTACCAATAGGATTTGAAACTTGTAAATAGTAATGACAATTGATTATGGAATTTGAAATGCCACTCCACGCAAGCTTCTACATCTTTGTTTTCTCATAACAGGGGTTTACATATGACGCAATTAGAGTAATTTCTTATATAAATATAAATAAAATATCTTCTTTGTACTTATCTTCTCGTCTTTCGGTATCTTTAGAGTATATTTAATCCATTAACAAAAATCGCCTAGAAAATACACGCACATCGAGTCAATGAAACGCGACGTACGACATCCGTAGAGTTTCGACGAATCCCGGCTGAACTTCTGGTGAACGGCCCTGTTCATTTATTTATATGCATTGAAATACCACGGGGCCGCGAATGCCATTGATTTCGTCGTCTGCGATGTAGAATCGTGAATGCACTCCGTTACACGTCCTCGATCAGAGATTTATACACTTCCGCGAACTTCCTTATTGAGTATGTTCAATTTTTTGTTTACTTTGAACTCGAGTTCATCATCACCTTATCTCTCTTGAGTTTTATTTGGCAAAGGTAAAGGTTACTATCACCTGCAAAGTTGATACTTTCGTTTTTTTCCGTCTATGCTTATCGTTATTTCAAAATTAGGGTGATATGTCATGACGCAGTTTTGTGACCTTTCCACTGTGTCACGTGTGGATAATCTATAAAAAAGAAAAAAATCTGATTGAGAATTCGTGCGAAGTGGAAACGTTTCTCAAAAAATAGCTTCGTCGTTTCACACAAAAACTGTACGTCATATTTCTTTTATATTTCTATCTTGTAGCTTACATTCCATTTCTACTAGTCTATTAGTATAAACATCCATCTATTATCTTTTTTTTTATGTATTATATGCACTTAAGTCAATACGTATGTACATAGAAGGAGAGAGAGAGAGAGAGAGAGAGAGAGAGAGAGAGAGAGAGAGAGAGAGAGAGAGAGAGAGAGAGAGAGAGAGAGAGAGAGAGAGAGAGAGAGAGAGAGAGAGAGAGAGAGAGAGAGAGAGAGAGAGAGAGAGAGAGAGAGAGAGAGAGAGAGAGAGAGAGAGAGAATGTGTTTCTCATGTATTAAATGCTTTTTACTCAATACATATGTACAGTCGATTTAATCATTAGTTTCAAAACACATGGGGATTGGCCGGAATCAGATAAATAAAAGATAGAAAGTGAAAGAAAGAGAAAAGAAAGAGAGAGTAAATAAGAGGATGAAAGAGAGCGAAGGAGTAAATAAGAGGATGAAAGAGAGAGAAGGAATAAATAAAAGGATGAAAGAGAAAAGAAAAAATGTTTTGCTCTTTTCTGAGTGAGGAAGAGATGGATAGATAGATAGATAGATAGATAGATAGATAGATAGATAGATAGATAGAGAGAGAGAGAGAGAGAGAGAGAGAGAGAGAGAGAGAGAAAGAAAGGGAGGAAGAGTAAGCTCTTTGTTTGTCGCCACTCCCTTCTCTAGGTGTAGCTGATGCCTTTTAGCCTTCCCCTAAATGTGCTTATTAACTTTCCGGGTTGCACTGCTCATCCGTAGATGCAAAACATGTCCTTCTTTTGGAGGGATGCCTCATCTTCGAGGGCAAGTGTCTTGTAATATTTTTCTAAATATCAGCTGAGAGTGGTGTGTGTGTGTGTATGTGGATGATAGATAGATAGATAGGTAGATAGATAAATTGATAGATAAATAGATATATAGATAGATGGATAGATAAATAGATTAATAGATAGACAGATAGGTAGATAGATTGATAGATAAATAGATTGATAGATAGGTAGATATATAGGTAGATAGATAGATAGATAGATAAATAGATAGGTAGATAGATAGATAGATAGATAGATAGATAGAGAGAGAGAGAGAGAGAGAGAGAGAGAGAGAGAGAAAGGGAGGAAGAGTGAGCTCTTTGTTTGTCGCCACTCCCTTCTCTAGGTGTAACTGATTAACATACAGCGCTACACAATGTGCTTATTAACTTTCCAGGTTTGCACTGCTCATCCGTGAATATGACTTATGCTCTTCTGGAGGATGCCTCATCTTCGAGAGCAGGGTGATAACATAATGTTTTCTAATATCAAGCTGAGAGAGGTGTGTGTGTATATGGATGATAGATAGATATATAGGTAGATAGATAAATTGATAGATAAATAGATATATAGATAGATGGATAGATAAATAGATTAATAGATAGACAGATAGGTAGATAGATTGATAGATAAATAGATTGATAGATAGGTAGATATATAGGTAGATAGATAGATAGATAGATAAATAGATAGGTAGATAGATAGATAGATAGATAGATTGATAGATAGATAGATAGATAGATAGATAGATAGATAGATCGATAGTTAGATAGATAGATAGATAGATAGAGAGAGAGAGAGGGGGGGGGAGAGAGAAAAGAGAGAGA
>BOPN01000124.1:401231-403731 GCA_017312705.2 Penaeus japonicus
CTTTCCTTCCTGTCTACCTGTCCTCTCCTCCCAAGACGTCGAGATATGTCACTCAAGAACCCGGATGTGCGCGGGCGAGTGAAAATGTCTTTAAGAGAAAAAAAGAAAGGAAGAAAAAAGGAAGGGGTGGAAGAGGGGGGGAAATGTGAGGATTTATCTTTTTTTTTTTTTGGGTGTTGATTTGTTGGTTATGTGTAGGATGGTGGTGATGGTGGTGGTGATAGGGTTGGTGGTGATAGTGTTGGTGGTGATGTTGGTGGTGGTGGGGATAGTGTTGGTGGTGATGGTGATTGTGGTGATGGTGGTGGTGGTGATGGTGGTGGTGATAGTGTTGGTGGTGATGGTGGTGGTGATAGTATTGGTGGTGGTGATATTGGTGGTGGTGATGGCGGTGATAGTGTTGGTGGTGATGGTGGTGGTGATTGTAGTGTTGGGGGTGTTGGATGTGATAGTGTTGATGTTGATGGTGTTGGTGGATATAGTGATGACAATGATAACGATTATGATGAGGATGATAATGATGATGAAACCAATGAGACAGACAAAGACAAAGAGAAAGAGGAGGAGGAAGAGGAAGAGGAGGAAGAGGAGGAGGAGGAGGACGAGGAGGAGGAGGAAGAGGAAGAGGAGGAGGACGAGGAGGAGGAGGAAGAGGATGAGGATGAGGAGGAGGAGGAGGGTGGGGGTTGAGAAAGGGACGGAGAGAAGGGTCTGGAAGCGAGCGGAGGGAACGCAACAGTGATTCGGAAAAGGTCAGAGTGACATTTGCAGTTGCTTTGGCCAACGCTTTGTAATATTCAACGACGCTCCACCACCCTCTCTCTCTCTCAACTCTTCCTCTCCCATCTCCCCCCATCTTCCCCATCCTTCCCCTCTTCCATTTCCTCCCATCTCCCCTATCCTTCCCCTCTCCCCCATCTCCCTATCCTTCCCCCTCCCATCTCCCCCATCCTTCCCCTCTCCCATTCTGCCCTCCCATCTTCCCCATCCTTCCCCTCTCCCATCTCCCCCATCCTTCCCCTCTCCCATCTCCCCCATCTTCCCCATCCTTCCCCTCCCATCCTCTCCCATCCTTCTCCTCATCCCCCCACTTTTCCCCCTTTCCTAAAAATCCTAATCCTAAAATGGCAGACTTGCGAAATCTGGAGACACTTTTTCCCCTCGTTTGCTTACTTTTGTTTTTTCCCCTCTTTCTTTTCCACTTTTTGTGTATTTTCTTTCTCTTTTCTTCCGTCTGTCCTTTTAATTTTTCCCTTCCTCCCTCTCTCCCTTTCTTTTTATCTTCGCTTTCTCATTCCTTCTCTTCTTCTCATTCTCCTCTTCCTCCCTCCCTTTCTTTTTATCCTTCTTATCTTTCTCCTTGTCACTCATCATTTTTCTTTCTCTTTCCTTTTTTCTTCCCTCTCTCCCTTCCTCTTTCCTACTTTCCACCCCCTCCTTCTCCCTCTTCCTCTTTCCTTTCCTCTCTTCCTCCCTCCCTCCCTCCCTCCCTCCTTCGCCCCCTCGTTCCCTTCCTCTTCCTCTTGCTTTCCCTCTCTTCCTCCCTTCCTTTACTTTCTTTATTTACCTCTCCTTTTATCCCCCCTATCTCACGTCTTATCTTTCTTCTTGTCATATTCTTTGTCTCGATTTAGCTGGCACTCTGCTTTCCTCCCTGTTCTTCTCTCTCTATTTTATTGCTCCTTTCGTTACCTATATTTTAAGCTGTGTTTCTCCATTGTTATTCTGTTTCTCCTATCTCCTCCTTTCGCAATTCATGATTTTGTTTCTCTATTTCTGTATGGTTTACTGAGGGAATACAAAAAGATGGAGGGAAGGAAGGGAGGAAATAAGAGAGGGAAAGGGGGAGGGGGGAAGGAAAGAGGAGAAAGAGGTATAGAAGGAGGGGAAAAGAAAGGAAAATTGGGTGAAACAATGAGAAAAAGAGGGAGATAAAGAAGGAAGGGAGAAAAGGAGGGCGGAAGGGAGGGAGGGAAGGAAGGAAGGAAGAGAGAGAGAAGTAGGGAAGGAGGGAGGGAGGGACGGAAGAAAAAGGGAGGAAGGAAAGAAGAGAGAAAGGGGCGAGAAAGGGAGAAGAGACAGAGGAAAAGCAAATAGGGAAAGAGGAAGAAGAAGAAAGGTAAAGAAGGAGGTTATGAGGGAGGGAGGGAAGAAGGGAAGGGAGGGACGAAAAGCGGGAGATAGAAGAAAGATAGAAAAGTGAAAGCAAAGGTAGGGAACAGAAGAAGAGCAGAGTTTGAGAAAGGACTTAATCTGGTATGGGAAAGATGTTAGCTGAAGAATGAGTTCGAGAGGGGAAAGAGAAGGGGAAAGTAGAGCCGTGCAGGGTTTGCAGGACATAGATCATCCCTCTTCCCTTCCCCTCTCGCTCCCTCCCTCTGTTCGCTCTCCCTTCTCCCTTTCTGTTTCCGCCCTTTTCCCCCTTCCTTTCGCACTGTTTCTCTTTCTTTTTTTTCCTTTCCACTTTCGCTTCAACGCTTCCTTCCTTTCTTCTTGACTT
>BOPN01000124.1:444747-447247 GCA_017312705.2 Penaeus japonicus
TCCCCCCCATCTCTCCTTCTCTCCCTCTCTCCCCCCCCCTCCACACCTCCCAGCCCCCTCCACACCTCCCTCCTTCTCTCCCCTTTTTCCCTCTCCTACCTATCTCTCTCTCTCAAATCTTAGTGTATCTGTCTTTATATCCAAACATTGCCATAGCGGGCGGGCAGGGGGGGGGGGGGGGGGGGTGAGCTGGGACCAATGATGCAGAAGTGATTGCACAGAGCAGCAATAGCACGAGATACGTAGAAGTGGATGCTGTTATGATAGTGTTATGGCGAGTTGGCTGTTATGTGTGATTATTTTCAGAGTGTGTTACGAGTGGGGGAGTATTGTTGAGTGGTGAATGGGAGGTCGGCTGTGTGTGTATCTCTTTCTCTCTCTCTCTCTCTCGCACTCTCTCTTATTTGCTTTCTCACTCTTTCTCTCTCTCTCTCTCTGCGTTTGTGTGTTTGCGCGTGTGTGTGTATGTGTGTGTGTGTACATATATTTCTCTCTCACTCTTTCTCTTTCTTGCTTTCTCACTCTCTCTCTCTCTGCGTTTGTGTGTTTGCGTGTTTGTGTGTGTGTGTGTGTGTGTCTCTTTCTCTCTCACTCTTTCTCTTTCTTGCTTTCTCACTCTCTCTCTCTCTCCGTTTGTGTGTTTGCGTGTTTGTGTGTGTGTGTATATATATCTCTTTCTCTCTCTCTCTCACTCTCTCTCTTTCTTGTTTTCTCACACACTCTCTCTCTCTGCGTTTGTGTGTTTGCGTGTATGTGTGTATATGTGTGTACGTGTGTGTGTGTGTGTGTGTGTGTGTGTGTGTGTGTGTGTGTGTGTGTGTGTATTTGTGTGTGTGTGCGTGTGTGTGTGTATGTGTGTATATTCGAATGGGCATAGGTCAGCGTGTACTACATATGCGTACGGGCATATGTGTGCTAAAAAGTGATTACACACATTCATTTATCAGAGTACAGATATACGGACCTCAGAGAATACGTATATTGTTATTGAATTCATAACTTGATGAGTATAGATTCCGGATATTGCACGGAAATCTTTTTAACCGGCGCTTTGCAATGTGACCTAACTCTGTTAACCGTCCATGTTGAACAAACGTTACAAATTAAACCTACATGCCATTCTCTGCAACGATTTCAGATAACCGAAGATATTAAGACGATATACGGGTATGCATATATCCGTATTTCCGTGTACATAATCCCGCAATACGTATATACAAATGAGTGTATATTATTACCTTAATATCTTCATGTCTGTATGTACGAGTGTTCATGTGCGGTCACAGGGGGTTGAGAGCTTGTTCCAAAAGGTACAAAAGTGGTTGCTCATAATCTGTACATTATTCACAATAGCGTAAAGTGCTGACCTTGGCTGCAGGAAGTAAACTTTTCAAGCAGAAATGTAGTGGGTTAAATGTGCTGAATTGATGTTCAAATCTTATTTTACTCGCTGTGTATATTCATACATATACACTCATAAACACATATGTATACATAAACACACATACCCACACACACAAACACAAACACACACACAAACACAAACACAGACACACACAGATACACGCACATACACATAAACACACACACACACACACACACACACACACACAAACACACACACACACACAAACACACACACACATAAACACACACACACACTCACACGCAGATAAACACACATACACATAAACATGCACGATATTTCGCATATTCTGACATTCATCGATTTTCCTTAATGCAAAAGTCTCTCCTACTTTTCGCCTCACAAATACAAAGGAAAAAAAGAAAGAAAGAAAGAAAAAAACTCGCTGGCAAATATAAAAGAAACAAATTAAGAATAAAAAAATGACAATCACAAGGCAGTAAATAATGTAAATAAAAGTAAAATGCTAATCAATCACAGATGTAACCACAAATGATAGGATGTAAAAAAAAGAAAGAAAAAAAAAAAAAAAAAAAAAAAAAAAAAAATCCAGCCAGACACGAGAACACGCAACTGCAAATTCAACCACAGTTATTGCAAGGAAGATCCTGAAATTGCATAGTCTGAACCTCTAATTCATTTCGAAAACCCCCTACAGTGTAAGGTTATTGTTCAAGACTGTTCAACCCTGGCTATGAACATTCCTTCCAAGCAGGACGTGCATTCTCTCCTCGCATAAAACGAGGCTATGGTATGGGGTTTCTCATACCCCCCCTCCCTCCCTCCCTCCCTTCCTCCCTTCCTCATTCGCTCCCTACCTCCTTCTCTCCCTCCGCTCCTCATTCGCTCCCACTCACCATTCACTCTCTTCCTCACTTGCTCTCACTTTCCCTTCCTCCTTTCCTCACTTGCTTCCTCCCTTCCTCCCTCCCTCCCTTCCTCCCTTCTTCCCTTGCTCTCGTCCTTCCTCCCTCGCTCCCCCTTTCTCCCTTCCTTCCTTACTTTTAAAAATTATAACAATAACAAAAAGAAGGATGATGATTATGATACAACAACTGCTACTACTATTATTGA
>BOPN01000124.1:459747-479747 GCA_017312705.2 Penaeus japonicus
GAAGAAACACGGGAAGTAGGAAGAGGGGAAGTTGAGAGACGAAGGATGAAAGAGAGCAGGGGAAGTGTGAGGATAATCTGAAAAGGAAGATTAAAAGACGTAGAGGAGGTGGAGAAAGAGAGAAGGAGTGTGTGTGTATATATATATATATATATATATATATATATATATATATGTATATATATATATATATATATATATATATATATATATATATATATATATATATATATATATATATATGTGTGTGTGTGTGTGTGTGTGTGTGTATATGTATATATATATATATATATATATATATATATATATATATATATATATATATATATATATTTATATATATATATATAGATATATATATAGAGAGAGAGAGAGAGAGAGAGAGAGAGAGAGAGAGAGAGAGAGAGAGAGAGAAAGAGAGAGGCACAGAGACAGAGAGACAGAGAGAGAAAGAGAGAGGCACAGAGACAGAGAGAGAGAGAGAATGAGACTTCGCAGGAATTCGTCCAGGGGGTGTATAACAGTTAATATACGAGGCTGTGTCGAACTCTTTGCCATAAAATCTGTCCACACCCTTCCATAAATCTGCCATATTGCCACTGGGACATCCGCAACCCGTGGCTAATATTCCGAACTCTTTGGCTACCATGATGCAACATAGAAAGGAAATTTACCGATTTTTTTTTGCGTACGAAAATTTGAATAAAAGGTTCAGTTGTTGTTTTTTCTTATATATTTGTTTTCTATTATACGATCAGGACCTCTTTTCTGGAGTAATTGCCAGAGGTATAATGTCAGTTGGAGAAAAATAGATTTATATATTAGAGACCGCCACATATATAATTCCTTTCTCACGGTTTCTCTTTTTATTTATAAAAAAAAAGTCAGTGGTTTTCTTTACGAAAGAAAGGAAGAGACAAACAAACAACAACAACAAAAGCAAAATAGCGTAGTGATGAAGCCAAAATTTACGCAGAAAAAAAGTCCGAATCGCTAAAGGCACCTAAACCCATTTAAAGAATGAGAAACCCTTTGTTGTTATAAGTCACGAGGGGTGGGGGTGGGGGGGGGGGAATTAAATAAGGCCGGTTTAGTGTGTTTGTGTGAGTGTGTGTGTGTGGGGGGGGGGGAGTTGTGTGTTTATGTTTGTGTGTGTGTGTATGTTTGTGTTTGTGTTTATGTTTATGTGTTTGTGTGTGTATGTGCTTGTGTGTGTATTTATGTTTGTGTGTGTTTGTGTGTGCGCGTGTGTGTATGCGTGTGTGTGTATGTGTGTGTATGTTTATTTGTTTGTATTGTTTTGTTCCTCGGTTGTTTTTTTAAACAGTAATTTGTGCATACGTATATAAGACATTTCGTGATTATATAAATGTATATTCTTGTGTATATGCGTAAGTCTATCCACATCTAATTATTTCCCCGACCTCCACTTTCCGCACGAGGTTCATCATACTTAATAAGATTCCGATGAGGATAAAAAAGTAAAAAAAAAAATATATATGATACAAAAATAAGAGGGAAAAATGAGACGGAAAGAAAAAAGAGCAAAAAAAAAAAAAAAAAAAAAAAAAAAAAAAAAAAAAAAAAAAAAAAAAAAAAAAAAAAAAAAAAAAAAAAAAAAAAAAAAAAAAATAAGAAACACATCTGCTGGGTTCTGATTAGATTCCCAGTCTGATTAAGTTAGTTTAGAGAGTCAACAGGCCTGACTGGCGTACGAGGGGGAGGGGGGGAGGGGGGGAGGTTGGGAATCGGGGTTGGTGAGGTTGGAAATGGGGAGGTTGTAGGGGCTGGGAATGGGGAGTTGGTGAATTCAGAATTGGGGAGGTGACTTTAGGAATGGGGGTGATAAGGTTGGGAATGCGGGAGGAAATCGGGAATGGGGTGAGGGTGAGGATAGGAATGGGGTGGAGTAAATTTGGGAATGGGTTGGGAATGGAAAGTTAGTGAGGTCAGAATTGAGGGGCTGAGGGTGGGAATGGGGTTGAGTGAGCTTGGGAAGAAGGTATGGAATTAGAAGAGAGGGGGGGGGGGAGGTTACGGATGGGGAAATGTGTGATTGGGATTCGGGATGAGGTTGAAAACGAAGGATAAAGTTAGGATTAGTAGGATGAAATTAGGAACATTGGGTAGGGGATGGGTAGGGGAAGGGGGGTAGAGAGGTAGGGAAAGGGATAAAAGAGTTGAAGGGACCAGTAAAAAAAAAGGATATGTAAATAGAGGGGATAAAGAAGAAGACAAAAAGGATTGGGATTAAAAAAAAAGAAGTTTTCGCCGGAAAAAAAACTGAGTGAAAAAAGAAGGAAAAATCTGAAGACTTTTGGAAATAAAATATATAGTGTTCTGCCGACGCGTCGATTTCCTTACCTTAGCCCAGAGAAGGTCTTGGTGACGTAAGTGTAGATATTGGTGTGATATAACAATAGCGTTATCTCAATAGTTTAAGCACAACGACATTTAATTATACTACGACATCATGAAAGATAACAGCACTTCCAAACGACAATACTAATAATAACATAAAAAACGAACATCTATGTTCATAATACAACATTTATTGTACTGTAACCACGACAACAATAATTCTAAATGATAGTACTAAGAGCCATTATACAATAACAAAAAACAAACAACGACAAAAAAAAGCTACAACGACAAAACATCAACAACAACAATAAATATTCACAATATCTAAAAATAATTCTAACTACAAACTAATCCATCAGTTAAGTTGGTGCAACGGTCGTGCCTTTGCTGTGCATCAGCGCCCCACCTCTACCACAACCCCCCCCACCCTCCGGTTCCAAGAAAGGGGGGGGAGGGAGGCGGTTCTCTGGGTGAGTATCGGTTCCCAGAGTATTTAGTATATATTTTATTTTTGGTTTTATTATAGATTAATAAATGATTGATATATGAGTGGCAGTTTGCTGTAATCTTGGGATTTGTTGTCGTTTTCTTTTTCGTTTTTGTTTTGCTTTATCATGTAGAAATTGGTCTGATATTAATTTCCTTTGATAGATTTATATCTCTATGGGATAGGGTTGATATTAGATATTCGCAAAACGTCAGAGCAATGTAATTCGCAAGATCTAGATTTCACAGTGACCATTGCCTTATAGTTTCACATAAAATCTTAGACACTGTAACTATTTCTTTCCTTGCCTGACTGACAGAGACCTGCATCAATCCTGGGTTTGATTAGGTTTTGATTAATGCCAAAGGTACAATATATTCACGATGTATATATATATATATATATATATATATATATATATATATATATATATATATATATATATATATATACATACACATATGTATATATATATATATATATATATATATATATATATATATACATACATATATATATATATATATATATATATATATATATATATATATATATATATATATATATACATATTCATATATAAATGAAAAAGAATCTTAAGAAATTGAGTTCGTTTCAAAATGGAGACCCAGAGACGATCGTAAATTTCCACTCGCGAGATCTCGGATTCTCCTGTGATGGCGTCAAACTCCTACGGGATCCTGTCCCACTCGTGCTCTTGAACTCGAACTGTGAACTCGCGTTTCTCCTAACTCCTTATTCATTCCTTTTTATGATCTAAGTCTCTTTCTTTTTTTTGTTCTTTTGACGTTTATTATTCTCTCTCTTCTGATTATTTTGTAATATCACTTTTATTTTCTATATCACTTTTATTTGTTTATTTTATTTTCATCTCCTCTTGTCTATCTGTTATTCATCATCTCAACACACGTTCATTCCCTTTTACCGAACCATATACTATAGTTCCTTATTTACATCCAACCATTTATATCATGACATGCTAATTAATCACATGAAGGGTAATAAAAATAAACGTGTGTCTCAAATCTCTCTCTCCCCTACTAAGTCACGTGACCATATTTATGACCCAGGATGACCCAAGTCATGCCACGTGATCAAGACCTCCTAATCCCACATTCCCCTTCCCCCCCTCACCCCAAGACAATAATAATGGGCAAATTTATTGACTGTCTGACATGCTACGTCTATATACACCTCCCTTAGCTACATCTGCACGCATCCGAATCTGCCATCATATATTCTGATTACTTATTAATATGACTTTTTTCCCGGATATTTGCCTATATTTATATAACTTAAGTTACTTGTAACGGAACTGAAAACCTAAAGTTATAGCAATGACAATCGAATATCAGTAGTGCCAATAACAATATTTTTGTCCCCGTTTGTACGTATATATATATATATATATATATATATATATATATATATATATATATATATATATATAAGTTTTTTAATCTTTATTTTATCTCAGAATCTTTATTTGCATTAAAGCTTATAATCTGAAACAAACCCAAATAGAACGACACAATACACTACAACATCACACACAAACAAACTAAACAAACAATAACAACAGACAACAGACAAAACAACTACCCACCAGACAACACACACACACACACGAATACACACGAACACGACACACACACACACAAAAGTACAACTATCCCCCCAACACATAAAGGAATAAAAGCCAAAAATGAACTTCTTACCCACGACGTTGAGAAAGGCCAGCAGCTCGCAGAAGAAATATCTGTAGGCCCACCAGTTGTGGTGCTTGAGATTGTCAGCTAGGTAGTCGAGCAAGAGTTTCTTCTTCTGCTTCTTCTCGACCTCTGAGCAGATGCCCACGTCCAGATCCATCATGAGGGCATGGATTTTGCCACCTTCCCAATTTTTCCACATCCACCTCGGCGCATAGAAGCAGATTGCCTGCAAGATTAAAGGGCAAGGAGGTCATGCCAGGCGGTTTTCAGTTGGTGGTTGACAAACGAGGAGGAAGGAGGAGGAGGAGGAAGGAGGAGAAATAGGAAGAGGGTTTGGTAGATTTCTATTTTATTTCAAAGAGATAGAAGGCCACGAAAAAAGGGAAAATAAAGAATAAATGAAGGAAATAAAGGGAAACTGTGAAGATTTCTCTTTTAAGTAAATATATATATAGAGAGAGATAGATAGCAAAACAAGAATATAGGAAAAAGTGATACGATATTGTGATAAGGGAGAGGGACAGTAGAGATGATAAGACACGCTTAGGCTCGGATGTCCTGCTAAAAAAGACGGAGGAAGGTGAATGGAAAAACAAGTCTCTTCGAAAGGAAAAGAAGTGACAGATCAGGGAGATGAAGATGGAGAAACAAAGGACACAATCAAGAGAAATGAGAACAATCATGAAATGTCAATCCTTAAGGCTATGAATTGAGACAACGTCCCAAATGAAATCAACATGAGAGATAAAAAACACTTATATATATAATATCTCCTCTTCAAAAAACATCGACAATGACTCGGCATGATATTTATACATGAATACGCTTTTGTGTGTGGATGAACGACTGTGTACGTCTATGTAAATGTATTTACATATAGAATAAAAATAGAAGGTGGGGATAAGAGGATTAAGGAAGAAGGAAGAAACGATGCTCTCCTGAATGTCAATCGTCGGTTGCTGGATTACTCACATCTACAAACCTGAACTAAAAATGAAGAAAAGATGAAAGGGAAAAAAAAAAAAAAAAAAAAATCATGGATATGTAGAAGTTTATAGAATAGGTCTTTTATATCTCACAGACAATTGGATTAAGCTTACAAGGTCTCTTAAGCGGGAATTAGAAAATAACTACCGAATACTAATGATATTAGAGATTACAGATTGAAACAAGTCTATAGGAACTCCCGCCTGAATTCAAATATGTAATACTAATGGTAAGATTAACAGGAGACCACGACAAAGCTATCTACTTTGATTAATTTATAAATAAGTCTATTTGGATACTACAGGTACAGGATTACAGGGTGACATAAGGGCAAGTAAGGAACGGGACCATACATATCACGACTGTAAGTGCATTACATTGATAATCTACAGGCACCTATACATGGTCAGGTAGATTACTACAGGGCAAGGAACTTTCTTAAAAACAGTCAAACTACAGTGATATAAAAATATTCAGCCAGAATGAAATCTATAAATAGAACTGCAGATTCATACACTAAGAGCAAGGCTTAAGGAAATGGAGAAGGGGAAAGGGAAGAAGAAAAACAAAGGAGAAAAAAGAGTAAGGATGAAAATTAATAAAAAAGAAAAAATAATAAAGGGAATCAGTAAAACAGAAAAATCAAACGTTTAGAAAGCAGAAAAACGAAAAGAACGAAAGAGAGAAAAAGAGAAATAAGAGAAAGAGAGAGGAGAGAGAAGGGAAAAGAAAGAAGAGAGGAGAGAAAGAGAGAGAGAGAGAGAGAGAGATAAAGAGAGAGAAAGAGAGAGAGAGAGAGAGAGAGAGAGAGAGAGAGAGAGAGAGAGAGAGAGAGACAAAGAGAGAGAGAGAGAGATAGATAGATAGATAGATAGATAGATAGATCGATAGATAGAGAGATAGATAGATAGATAGATAGAGAGATAGATAGATAGATAGATAGATAGATAGATAGATAGATAGATAGATAGATAGATAGATAGATAGATAGATAGATAGATAGATAGATAGATAGATAGAGATAGATAGATAGATAGATAGATAGATAGATAGATAGATAGATAGATAGATAGATAGATAGATAGAGAGAAAGAGAGACAGAGAGAGAGAGAGAGAGAGAGAGAGAGAGGAAAAACATAGAGATACAAACAAAAATCACAGAGGTAAAAAAATTGATAAAGAAGATGATAGATAAACAGAAACATATACAAAAGAAAAGAGAGAAAAAGAGAGAGAGAGAGAGGGGGGGGGGGGGTAGATAGAGATAGCGAGATAGATAAAAAAAATAGAGAGATGAGAGATAAGGATAAACAGGAGATGATGGGACGAAAAAAAAAAAATAAATAAAAGGGGAAAGAGGAAGAGATGTAAAAGGGACAAAGAAGTGTATAATGCAATATCAAGAAGATGAACAAAATGATATATTGTATATATAATGATCCGATCTGTGTCTTCAAGATATGATGAAGATCTCCACATGAAGAATGTCTGCCGAAGATGCTGCTGCAAAGATGAACAACGTGGGAGAATGATATATTGCAGGGGCATGATGTGTGCATGTGAAGATAGTGATGACGTTATTACCTTCGATCCGTAAAAAAAAAAAAAAATATCATGATATTCACTAGATGATTAAAAATTACAGATTTGTTTTCTGATCGGTCAAGGGGCCAAATAAATCAGAATGGATAATATGTTGATACTTATATCTATATATAAAAGAACAAAGGAACAAACAAACAGACATATATCGAGATGAAATAAGCCTAAAAAAATTGATAAATGATGATGTTATTGATATCACGTTCAGACTTCCAGAACAGGTTTAACGATCTCTTAAACCGCTTCCTCCTATATCTTGTGAGGAAAAAAAACAGGAAAAAATAAGGAAAAAGAAGAAGAAGAAGAAAAAAGTCTAAACTGTGATACGGATGGAAAAAAAAAGATGTAGAGAGGAATAAATACGTAATGATACATTTCGAAAAGTATCAAGACTAGGTAAATAGATAGATATAACCCCTTCTGATATACTTGTTAAAAAAACAAAAACAAAAAAAAACGTATATATAGGTCACCCTCCTAACCCATCCCCCCTTTTTTTTAAAAATATGTCTCATCCTCTCCACATTTCTTCAAGTAAGTTTTCTTCCTCCCCTCTATCTTATCCCCCCCATTCTTTCCTCCTCTCCCCACTTGAAGCGCCGGATGGTATAAAAGTCCGACGGTCTATACCTCTCTCCCCTCTCCCTCACCCCCGCCCTAGATATTTCGTAGACGCAGGGGGGGTCAGGGGAGGGGAAAGGGGGGAGGGAGGAGGAAAAAAGGGGGATGATAATCATTAGAGGAGGGAGAAAGGGTTAGTAGGAATAGGAATGGAGGGGGGACAAGGGGGTATCGGGTGGGTGTTAAGAAATACGAGAGAGAGAGAGAGAAATAAATAAAACGAGATAGATTGTTGATCACATTCAAACCGTGATGATGACTTAATGACACGATGGGTTTGTGATTGCATTGGAAATAAATCTTCGTATGGAAAGAAAGCACCAATATAAGAAGCCGGGGATGAAAATCAACACAAATCAAAGGGAAGGTTTAAGACATAAAGCACTGTAGGATTTTACAAACAAGGACACAAATGCCGGGGACACAGAGCAGACCACTAAAGCATTCCTTGGTGGACTGTAAGTTGGACGACCCATAGGCCTCTCGGAGCTTAGGCCTCTTCGCCACGTCCTCTGAAGTCTGAAGTGTCGGCTATGAAGCAACACAAAGGACATACTAACATCAATGGAAGAAATGTTGGAAGGTCATGTTTTTTTGAATTTGTTTTTCTTTTTAAATGAAAATCATCGTTATATTACTGTCGTTATCATTATCATCACACTCATCATTATCTCTACTACTATCACTTTTCTTAGCATCATTACCATATATATCACATTCAAACACACACACACACAAACATATATATATATATATATATGTTTGTGTGTGTGTGTGTGTGTGTGTGTATATATATATATATATATATATATAAATATATATATATATATATATATATATATATATATATATATATATATATATATTTATATATATATATACATATATATATATATATATATATATATATATATATATATATATATATATATATATATATATATATATATATATATAAATATATATATATTTATATATATGTATATATATGTATATATATATATATATATATATATATATATATATATATATATATATATATATATATATTATATATATAATTATATATATATATACATACATATATATATATATATATATATATATATATATATATATATATATATATATATATATATATTATATTAGGTATATATATGTGTATATCTTTTTTTATAAGCATACTTAGATACATACATATATACATATATATATATATATATATATATATATATATCTATCTATCTATCTATCTATCTATCTATCTATCTATCTATCTATCTATCTATCTATCTATATATATATATATATATATATATATATATTTCGTTTTATCTTTTTATACAATTGTTCTACCTTTCCTCTAAGGCTTTCGAATTTCTTCCAACATTCCTTAGGCCTACTATCAACAGTCAACAACATCGAGGGAGAAACAGTGACAACATCTACTGGAACAAATTAAAGTTGTTGCTCATTATATCTTAATTTTAATCAAATGATCATCATTAGTTAGAAACAAAAAGAATCCTATCGCTTCATCTTCAGTATATATGCTTAGTGATCCACTCAGAGTTAGTAGTAAAAAAAAAAAGAAACTCCAGATTATTTTTTCTCTTTAGTTTGGGGGAAAAACGTAAACAAAAGGAAAGTAAATAGAAAAGAGATTCGACAGCATAGGTCGCATTTGGGAAGTACGAATAGATATATTATTTTTTTTATCATTATGTGATTTTTTTTAAATTTTATTATTTTTTTTAAAAACGGTTAGTGGGTTAGTTATTACAACAAAAATCAAAATCAAAATAGAAGAAAGAGAGAGTTTAGAGTAAGAGAAAGAGAGATATAAAGAAAAAAAAAGAAAAGAAAAAGAAAGAGAGCGATAGAGAGAGAAAGAGAGAGAGAGAGAGAGAGAGAGAGAAAGAAAGAAAGGAAGAACGAACGAAAGAAAATAAACATAACGAATTCCTTCCTCTTCTCTCTTCCAGACAGTCTGCTTCCATGGGTCGAGGTGGACGTGTAAGAATGGTATAATAAAAAGGAGAAAAAGAGAAAAAACAATTAATTGATAATACAGTAGAGCAGCAGAAGCTTGAAGCCATGTTAAAGCAGAGAACTTTGGTCATCATTCAATAGCAGAGAGCAGCAGGCATATGTAAGAAAGCCAGGCTAGTGAGATAAATTAATGAAAAAGAAAGACATAGTCATAGTTAGAAGGTCGTTCGTTGTTTTTTTTTTTATTTATTATATATAGATTTATTTAAAGATATATATATATGTGTGTGCAAATAGCCTCTACTCACGATTTAAAAGGAGTGAAATATGAACTCAAAAGGATTCTTTTATAAGAAGGTCGCAAATGAACTGATGTTTAGGAAAACAAAATAAAAAAACAAAATAAAAATCACAGACAACAGGACCATTGATTATGTTTTTTTTTTTTATGCAACTCTTACTCTAGGTGTATATACACATCAGACTAAAAAAAAAAAAAAAAAAATCGCACACGCACACAACAAAAAAATAAAAAAGGGGGAGGGAATATGGAGGTAATAAAAGGATGAATTAAAAATATTGGTAATAATAATGGGAAAAGGTAATGATAATAATTCTTTCCAGCTAATCTTTGAAAATCTCTTTCCCTCCACAAAGGTAACGAAGTGTAAGGGAAACTACAGTTATAAGCTACATCTTAATATATATATATATATATGTATATATATCTACGTATGCGAAGAAGCAAGAATAAAAAACCAGATGATTTTTTTAACTTCCTCTCAGGAATCAAAACAAAAGTTTAAGCAATGGTGATGCACCTAAAAATTGTAAATTATAAACAGTGAAAAATATAAGACTATTGTGCTCGTCAATCGTCTGTAAACCCCCTTTTCGGTGCGAGGGGTGAGTGAGGGGAACTGGGGGTGAGGGGAGGGGGGGAGGGGGTGAGGGGATACGGTGGATGTAGTGTGGATGAGTGGGGGAGAAGGAGAGGCGGGAGGAGGAAATAGAGGAGGAGGAGGAGGAGGAGGAGAAGGAAGAAGAAGCAATAGAAGGTAAGGAGATAAAGGAAGATGAAGAGGAGGAGGAGAGGAAAGAAGCAGCAGAAGAAGGTGAGGAGATAGAGGAAGATGAAGAAGAGAAGAAAGAGAAGGACGAGGAGGAGGAGGTGAAAGGAGAAGAGGAGAAGGGAAAAGGAGGAGAAAGATGTACATGAAGTAGAAGAAGAAGGAAGAGGAAGAAGAGAAAGCGAGAACGCAGCTTGAGCAGCAGACACATTTGCTATCTGGGAGATGATGTCACTCGACTATCATCTTCTGATAGTGTGGAAAGGGGGGGGGGAGGTAAGAAGAGGGGAGATAACAGTTATGGAAGTATTTTAGGAGTCGAGGGAAGATGGTGCGGAGGAGAGGAGGGAAGAAGAAGGGGTATAGAGGAGGAAAGAAGACGGGGAAAGTGGAAATAAGAAGGGGGGAGAGGAAGGAGGGGAGAAGGGAGAAGAGAAGGGGAGAGGGAGAGATAACACTTATGTGAGAAGTTGAGGTGTGGAAGGAAGAGAAGGAGGGATGGGAAGGGCAGAGGAAAGGAGATAATTATGTAAGAAGTTAGGAAGAGGTGATGGAGGCGAGAGGAGGAGGAGGGGAGATAACAGTTAGGGAGACGGGAATAAGTTAGGGAGATAAGAAGAAGAGAAAATCGGGATGCAAGTGAGGGGGAGAATGGTAGAAAAAACGAGAGGGTGAAGAAAGGGGGTAAGAAAAAGGGAGAGAAAGAGAAGAAGGCAATAGAAGGGAGCAGAAAAGGTATAGAAGGAGGTGGAAGGAAGAATAAATAAAGAAAACTAGAACTATTAGGAGAAGGCGCTAATATAGGGACATGAGTCGAGGAAGGGAAAGGCAAGAGACAAAGTCAGCCTTACCAAAGGGTAAAGGTATGACGGAAGGGTAAGGGTAAAAATAAGGAAAATGGCAGGGCAAAAGCAGGAGAAAAGGTAAGGGGTATAGGCAAGGAAAATGGTATGGAGTAGGGAGAAAGGTAGAGAGGCAAGGAAGAAGGCTGTGGGTTATAGGGAAAGGTAAGACGAGAGGGAAAAGGTAGGATGAATAAAGGGAAGGATAAGTAGGAAGGATAAATAGAGGATGGTACTGTGGGAAAAGGAACATTAGTGGTCCTAGGATTCCCCTTCCCCTTCCCCTTCCCCCTCCCCCCCACACACACTCATACCGGAAGTAAAGGAGACGAAGAAGGAGAAATAAAAAATGGAGGAAAAATCGTATATATATAAATATTCTTATATATATATATATGTATATGTATATTCCCTGTCTTTTGAAGGAGATGTGGGGCTGGGGGGGTGGGGGGGCATGGTGATCATCAGCCTTTAGGATTCTCTCCAGTGATACTAAAGCGAAAATGCAAGAATGGCACAAGGCAAAAGTGATGTATAATAATAAAAAAAATAATAATCGGATATCCATTATGAAAACACTCTGGAAAAGGGCCATGCATCGTTATCATCTCTAGGCTCTAGCTTTTCTACCTCTCTACCTACGAACGCTAAACTAGTATCAACCGAACTTAGATTCAAGAGAACTACAGACAAGCGTAATGTCATGGCTTAATCTGCTTCATTAAAGATAATATCCGAACCTGTTTTGATTAAAGATTATGCCTAAATCTGCCTAATTAAATATAACGACGATTCCTGCCGCTGCCAAAGGTACCTGGAACAACCCTTTAGTCTTAACTTGTTCAAACTTAGACCTGACTAAAGTTACTATGTTGCGGAAGGAGATATGAAAGAGAAGGATGAGAGAAAGAGGATGGAAGAGTAGGAAGAAGAAAAGATGATAAAAGGGGAAAAAAAATGAGAGAGAAAAAAAGAAAAAGACAAGAATAGAAGGATGAGAAAAGAGGCTGGAAGAATGGGGGAAAAGAAGATAAAAGAAAAAAAAAATGAAAGAGAAAATGAGGAGACCAAGAGAGAGTTGAAGATGAAAGAAAGACAAAGAACAAAACAAAAAGATAAAAAGACGAAGAAGGAGAATGAGGAAAGCTCAAGAGTGTAAGTATATAACAAAAGGAACAAGAAAGAATAGAGGCTAATGAAAATATGAACAAAACTAGAGAAGGAATAGGAAAAAGGGAAGAGAAAAGAGAGAAAAAGAGACGAAGAAAGAATAAAGAAGATAATAAGAAGACCCCTCCTCTCAGTATGATCTGTATTACAATATTAAAACAATTTCCTCTCAAATATTTCGTCATTTTTATTCATTCGATTCTTCTTTTTATAATCTCAATTTCCTATTTGCATTTCTAAAACGCTATTTTTAAAAAAATCTTTTCCTTCTGCCTCGTACGTTTCCAATTCTAATCATACTCTATGAATATTTTCTTTCTTTCTCTACTTATTACTCATTTTTTTATTATTTTTTTTACATATTCATTTTTTTCCATCATTCTTTACGCTTGTATCCCCTCGTCCTCCCCGCCCGCACTCAGAACACATCTCCCTGAAGCTTCTAATGAACCACTCCACGAGCCAAAACTTGCCTTCTTGTACATCGCCAGCTCTCGCTCCTCCTCCAAAAACTTTAGCGGGTTGCAAGGGCTCCTCCTCGACTCTTAGGCAGGTCACTCTTAGGGAGTAGCGAGTGCGGGTTGAAATCTTTCGTCTCCCACCTACGTGATGCTTGATTTCGCTCGATTGCTTTTTTTTTTTTTTTTTTTTTTTTTTTTTTTTATTATTCTTTATTTCTTATTTTTCTTATTATTATTATTGGGTGGGGGTGGGAGAAATTAGGTGGGTGGTGGGGGGTGGTGGGGGTTGGTGGGGGGTGGGAGGCTTTTTTATTATCGAAATTCTATTCATGTATTATAAATATTCGTAGGATTATCTTTTTTTCTTCTAACTCTTTGCTTTCCATTTTTTTTTCTTTCTCTCTCTCTCTCATGTTTTATCTGCATATATCCCTCTCATCCTTTTCATCCCTCTCTCTATCTTTCTTTATCCTTTTTTTAAACTCTCATAATCATAAACCCATCTTTATGCCCTTTTTACCGTCTTCTCCTCCAAAACAACAACAACAACTTCGACAAAAAAAACAAACAAACAGAAAACGAAAGTCAGACCTATTCTCCACTTCTTCAGTCACCACACGAGGTCAAATTTCGAAGGGCGTCGTCACTCCCTCTTCTTTCTTTCTCCTTTGTCTCCCCCTCCTCTTCCTTTCCCCTTCCTTAACCCTACCTATACCTTCCGCCAATATCCCCTCCTATACCATCCTACCTCTTCTTCTATCTACCCCCCCCCCCCCGTGCTCTCGTCCCATTCCTACCTCCCTACCTTTACCTCTCCCTCCCCTACCTCCTCCCTTCCACCTCTGCCTCCTCTTTTGGTGCCTTTCCCAACCCCCACCATCCCACCTCACCCCCCCCCCCATCCCCGTCCTTTCCCCATCCCCAGTCTCCATCCCCCTCCCCCTCCCCGTCCTTTCCCCACCTCCAGTCTCCATCCACCTCCCCCTCCCCCTCCCCGTCCTTTCCCCCCCTCCAGTCTCCATCTCCCTCCCCGTCCTTTCCCCACCTCCAGTCTCCATCCACCTCCAGTCTCCATCCACCTCCCCCTCGCCCTCCCCCTCCCCCTCCCCGGCCTCGACCGACGGCGGTGCCACCACACTCGAGCCGGTAACGACGTCCACCGTGGCACCAGATGGCTCTCAGGCATGTCAGAATGTCCAGGTATTAAATTACCCACACCAGCAGTGGCCGTCACGTCGTGTTAGGTCGTGTGCTCGGAGGTGACTGCTCTCGGCCGCCTCTCGGTGTCTCGGGTTCTCGTCTCTTGTCTCTCTGTGTGTGTCTCTCTCTCTCGTTCGGCTGTCTGTCTGTTTATCTATTTGTCTGTTTGTCTGTCTTTGTCTCATCTCTCATCTCCTCCATCCCCCCCCTCTCTCTCTCTCTCGTTCGGCTGTCTGTCTGTTTATCTGTTTGTCTGTCTCTGTCTCGTCTCTCATCTCCTCTCCCTCCCCCCTCTCTCTCTCTCTCGGTATTTCGTATATTAGCATCTCGCTCAATTTCTCCAGCGTTCATCAATAAAATTTTCATAGGCGACGAGCAATTAATAAAGATTATGTTTTTTTTTCAAGGCTAATCTCTCTTTTACAACCTCCATTAAAAGACTACTATCTGCAACAAGTAATTTTTATGTACCTTCTTAATTACTGCAGTGCCTGGACAATGTCACGTGATCACACCACTTGGCATTCCCTTGGCACCGGAAGCTATGTCAGGGTTCTTGACACGGCACATCAACACACTCGCGATAAAGCCGCACTTATGTTTGAAGGAAAGATAAAAAAAATACTAGCAATGCGGTCAAAAGAAGAGGGAAAGAACGAGGGAGGAAAATGAAGGAATTGAAGAAATTGAGTGAAGGAGGAAGAGAGGGAAGAAGGCAAAGAAGAAAAAGAGGAATAATTATGATAATAATAATAACAATGATAATAATGATAATGATAATAATGATATTAAAAAATAATAAAAATGAAAAGAAGGAGAGAGAGAGGGAGAGAGAGTAAGAGAGAGAGAGAAAGAGAGAGAGAGAGAGATCGAGAGAGAGAGAGAGAGAGAGAGAGAGAGAGAGAGAGAGAGAGAGAGAGAGAGAGAGAGAGAGAAATTCCTAGTAATTTGCATTACTCATAAATAATTTCCGAAAAACAAGAGATATCCAGGTACTAAACACAATTAAAGTACAATCAGCACCCACCAATATAAGAGATGAAAAAAGTCCGCTTTGAGTTATCATTTGATTTACATCTGAATAGTAGAAAAAAAAGAAAAATCTTCAGTAATTCAGAATGATGATATAAATTTCCACGTTTTTTTTTTCAAGCGTCAGCGATAACAATAACAATAAAAAACAACAACAACAACAATAATAGAATCTCCTACGTCAGCCCAATCAGTTTCGAAAACCGTTGTCTATAATTTGGAAAATAATTCTTTTTTCAAGAAGGAGAGGGAAGGGGAAAAGGGGTGCGTTGAGAATGGGGGAAAGGGAAAATAAGGGCGATGAGGGAAGGGGATTAAGATAATGAAGAGAAAGAGAGAGGAGGTGAGATAACAGGTATTGGGAGAGAGGTAAAAAGGGAGCGGGGATGCTGGGTAGAGTTTCAAGGGGAGGGGATGGGATGATGGGAAGGGGGTTAAGGATAGGGAGGGGGAGTATAAGAGATAGGAAGGATGAGGGAAGAGAAGGTAGGAGGGGGTGTAATTATCCTCTTTGCAACATATCCATTCCAATTTTCTACCCAATGAAAATATCTGGGAAAAATCTCTCAGACGCTCGCTGACTTATACAAGAGCTGTCATTGGGGTAGGGGGTGGGCGGGGGGGAGGAGCCGGGGAAAAGATAGCTGATGGCAGGCGGAGGGGGGGGGGGGGGGGGGGTAATAGGTGGTCTTAGGGAGGTCGTTAAGGGTTTAATGTCCATAGTGATCATTGGAATCTGGCCTTTAACGGTTCTCCAATGATTTTCTATTTCTAAGCTATCACGATTTTATTTTCGGGCGATAAGGATAATCTCTTTAAGAAAAAAAAGAAGACTAATCGATACAATGTTCTTTTTATAGCGTCTCTGTTTTCTACCTTCCCTTCCCCCATATCCCCATCCGTCACAACAAACACCTTACCCCTATCCCCTGGTCCCCACCCCCAACACACACACAAACACCTTCCCCCTATCCCTTTCCCCACATCAAACACCTTCCTCCTATCCCATCCCCCCCCCCCCATACACACATGCAAACACCCTCCCCCTATCCCCTATCCCCTTCCCCACACGAACACCTTCCCCTTATCCCTCCCACACAGACAAACACCTTCCCCTCCCCCCCTTCCCCCCTCACAAACATCCATCCCCCAAACCCCTTCCTTCACCCCCAACTCTCCTTCTACACAACAAGCACATTAATTCACGTGGGATAATGCATTTGTGGATTACGAGTACGCTGCTATGCACTTCGCTGTACACATTTAGCACACGTGGTAAAAGGGTACTTCGAACCAGGATTGCAGGAGAGAGAGAGGGAGAGAGAGAGAGAGAGAGAGAGAGAGAGAGAGAGAGAGAGAGAGAGAGAGAGAGAGAGAGAGAGAGAGAGAGAGAGAGAGAGAGAGAGAGAGAGAGAGAGAGAGAGAGAGAGAGAGACAGAGACAGAGACAGAGATAAATAGATAGAAAGAGAAAGAGAGAGAGAGAGAGAGCAGAGAGAGAGAGAGAGAGAGAGAGAGAGAGAGAGAGAGAGAGAGAGAGAGAGAGAGAGAGAGAGAGAGAGAGAGAGAGAGAGAGAGAGAGAGAGAGAGAGAGAGAGAGAGAGAGAGAGAGAGAGAGAGAGAGAGAGAGAGAGAGAGAGAGAGAGAGAGAGAGAGAGAGAGAGAGAGAGAGAGAGAGAGAGAGAGAGAGAGAGAGAGAGAGAGAGAGCTAGAGAGAGAGAGAGAGAGAGAGAGACATACAGAGAAAGAAAGAGAGAGCGCTAAAGGGGGAAAAAAAGAGAGAGAGATAGAGAGAGAGAGAGAGAGAGAGAGAGAGAGAGAGAGAGAGAGAGAGAGAGAGAGAGAGAAAGAGAGAGAGAGAGAGAGAGAGAGAGAGAGAGAGAGAGAGAGAGAGAGAGAGAGAGAGAGAGAGAGAGAGAGAGAGAGAGAGAGAGAAAGAGAGAGAGAGAGAGAGAGAGAGAGAGAGAGAGAGAGAGAGAGAGAGAGAGAGAGAGAGAGAGAGAGAGAGAGAGAGAGAGAGAGAGAGAGAAAGAGAGAGAGAGAGAAAGAGAGAGATAGAGAGAGAGAGAGAGAGAGAGAGAGAGAGAGAGAGAGAGAGAGAGAGAGAGAGAGAGAGAGAGAGAGAGAGAGAGAGAGAGAGAGAGAGAGAGAGAGAGAGAGAGAGAGAGAGAGAGAGAGAGAGAGAGAGAGAGAGAGAGAGAGAGAGAAAGAGAGAGAGAGAGAGAGAGCGAGAGAGAGAGAGAAGAGAGAGAGAGAGAGAGAGAGAGAGAGAGAGAGAGAGAGAGAGAGAGAGAGAGAGAGAGAGAGAGAGAGAGAGAGAGAGAGAGAGAGAGAGAGAGAGAGAGAGAGAGAGAGAGAGAGAGAGAGAGAGAAAGAGAGAGGGAGAGAGAAAGAAAGGAAGAGAGAGAGAAAGAGAGAGGGAGAGAGAAAGAAAGGATAAGAGAGAGAAAGAGAATCTAGGAGAAGCATTGCAGGTATACCATACATTAAATACAAACTCCCCATTCAAGAGAAGCGCGGTAACCAGGCACCAAAACGCTTTTCTGTCCAAGCAAGCAAAATTAAAGCGACAATTTCTATGTATATATCCTCTTCCTTCTCTCCCCCATTCCCTCTCCCCTCCCCTTCTCTTCTCCACTCCCTTCTACCCTGCCGGACCCTGGCCTGAGATGACTTAGTCTCGACTTATGAAAGACAGCAAATAACTTGGCAGATTAAATTTCAGGTTTTAAGAGTAAGCCACCTCGCGTGCTCCATGCCAAGAACCTAGGGAGCGGCATAAAAAGGACGTACTTTTAAAAGTTTATGATTGCTGTAATTGTCCAATATGTGAAAAGTTTCCCAAATATAAGCATCTCTCGCCTCGCCCTCCTTCTTTCCTTTTCTTCTTCTTTTTTTATATATCATTCTTTCTTCTCCCTCCTCTGCCTCCTCCTTCTTCTTCCCCTTCTTTTATCTTCCACATCCTTCTCCTTCGTATATTGCCTTTTTCTTCCCCTTTCTTTTTCATTCTCCATCTCCAACATCCTCTTCTTTCTTTTCCATCTTGTTCTCCGTCATCCTTTTTCCTCTTTCCTTTCCTCTCCCTCCCTTACCTCACAGAACCCCAAAGTCCCCTTTACATCACAAGTCTGCATCCTAATCAAGGGATGTGGCTAGGGGTAGGGTGAGGGGAGAGGGAGAATAGGAGAAGAGGAGGAAAACCAAAAGGAGAAGAAGAGGAGGGAGGGGGGAAGAGAGAAAGAAAGGGATGGGGGGGGGGGGGGGAGGGAAGGGGAAAGAGAGGAAGAGAGAAGAAGGAAAGGGAGGGGACGGAGAAGAGGAGGGAAACAGGAAAAAGATGGAAAGAAAGGAAGGGAGGGGAGGGGAAAGATAAGAGGGTGGGAAAGAGAAGGAAGAGAAAATGAAAGAATTGGAAGGGAAGAAGAAGAGGAGGGAAGAGGGAAAGGGAGGGAGGAGAGGGGAAAGAAAAGAAGAGGAGAAGGAGAAGAGATAGGAATTGAAAAGGAAGGAGAAAGAAGTGAGCAGAGGAGAGAGAGAGAGAGAGAGAGAGAGAGAGAGAGGGAAGGTAGAGGCGGTTATGTAGCCAAGACGCCATGGCTCAAAAGTTAATAAGTGGAAGTAAGTGGAAGAATTATTTCCAATTAAGATGTTGTGTGAGAGCTTTATTTAGCCGCCTCGAGAGTCTACTAACTCACGCGCTCGACTCTTGGCGTCCCAATCCAAAAAGGGAAAGAAAAAAATAACTGGGTTAAACCACGAGGGAAGAGTGAAAGGAAATAGTCATTACCTTTGCTCCTATCAGTTCATTTTGTTTATGAATTCACAATTCTTTCCTCTCTTTTTCTCGATTGCGCTTTTTCTCCTCCTAGTCCGCCTTCATTCATTCTCTCTCTCTCTTTCTCTCGCTCTCTCTCTCTCACTCTCTCACTCTCTCTCTCTTTCTCTAAATGCATATCATTACATATTTTTGTAATAAGATTTACTAGTACAGTGAAAAGGAGAAAGAAAAAATAAAGATCAACATTACATACGAGTAAGTGAAATATGGCGCAGAGTCCCGTAGAGTTACTGATCGGGTCTTCGTCTCCTCCACCCTGGGGATGGTGCGATAACTAATCCCTAAACGACATCGATTCAGGTTATGACAGGCCGCCAAATCCTGGTGGCGGCAATATAGCGACGACCGGCGCAGCACTGCCAACCGAACAGTCAAACATTGTTTACCGGATACTGTTTACAGAAGCCTGTTTACCGGCCGCAGGCTCGACCGTGTGTTGATGGTCTTTCGGCTCGCGTGCAGCTTATGTGCGCTCCATGACAGGGAATCGACAATCTATCATTCATTTCAACTTGGTGGTATTTTCCTGAGACAGTTTATGCTCAAACTAGTTGATGCTGTTTTGTCTAGGGGAAGATGATCATAAAATATTTCCATTA
>BOPN01000124.1:484747-489747 GCA_017312705.2 Penaeus japonicus
GATAGATAGATAGATAGATAGATAGATAGGTAGATAAATAGGTAGATAGATAGAGAGAAAGAAGAAAAAAAAAAAAAAAAAAAAAAAAAAAAAAACACTGTGATATTTTGGGCCTAATTACATATCTCTCTCCTCGTGATAGAAATAAAGCATATAGGCCTAGCTATAGGGACACGGTTGCTGTTCTTAGCGAGCTGTAGTGTATATAGACCGGTCTCTTTAGAGGGTGAGACATAGGCCTAATCTTTGATATTATTATTATTATTTTTTTTTTTGCTTTTCATCATAAGGACATAATATCGTATAAGCTTATGTGATGGTCGTTATGGTAAGCACGCCGTGATTCTCAAAGCTTAAGTAATGTGTATAAGAAATACGAACGATATAACGTTGGGATCATCTCTAACGGGAGAGAAATAAAGAAAATGGCAAATTGATTACATAGGATTAAAGAAAAAAACACATACTCGCAAACGCAAACACCCTCATACACGCACGCAAGCACACACACACACACACATATATATATAAACACACATACACACACACATATATATAAACACACACACACACACACACACACATACACACAAACACACACACACACACAAAAACACAAACAAACACACACACACACAGAAACACAAACAAACACACACACACAACAAACAAATGATATATAGATATAGATATTTAGACATAAAAATGAACTAGATATATAAAAAGAGAGAAGAAAATAGACAGAAAAATAGACATACAGGGAAAGAGATAAAAAGAAAGCAAGATATAGAGATATATAAAAATTCAGTAAGATCAGTAAATCGATCATAAAAAAAGAAGCAAATCGTATGACAATCCCGAAAAACGAAATTCGTAAAAAATTAGCCATATCATCTTATTATCATTGTTTCTGATACCACAAAATAGTTATTTTTTTCCTATAACTTATTCTTGTATTGTAAGTGAGAGAAGGAGAGAGGGGAGGAGAGAAAGAGAGAGAGAGAGAGAAAGAGAAAGATAGAGAGAAAGAGAAAGAGAGCGAGAGAGAGAGAGAGAGAGAGAGAGAGAGAGAGAGAGAGAGAGAGAGAGAGAGAGAGAGAGAGAGAGAGAGAGAGAGAGAGAGAGAGAGAGAGAGAGAGAGAGAGAGAGAGAGGGGGGGGGGGGGGGAGAGAGAGAGAGAGAGAGAGAGAGAGAGAGAGAGAGAGAGAGAGAGAGAGAGAGAGAGAGAGAGAGAGAGAGAGAGAGAGAGAGAGAGAGAGAGAGAGAGAGAGAGAGAGAGAGAGAGAGAGAGAGAAGAGAGGAAGGAGAAGCAGTAAACTGTAAAGAAAAAAAATAAATAATCAGAGGCTAACCAAAACGGGAACACTTGTCTTCCACCATAAAAAGGAAAATCATATTTTTCTCATTTTCTTCCCCAAATACTAATAGCCCACACCTCCCTCCCCCACCTCCCCCACCTCCCCCACTCCCTTCCCTCCATCCCCGTATCCACTTCAGATTAAGGTCGACCCCCCACCCCCACCCCCACCCCCACCCCTACCCCCACCCTGTATCCCCGTCTCTCTCGAGCCCAACCTCCTGTACTTATCCTCGCCACCCCCTCACTCCCCTTAACCCCCCCTCCCCCACCCCCTCCCCCACAGAGTGTTACATCCTAGAGCCTGGATTACGTCAGGGAGAACGAGGAAACTGGTGGATGATGGAGGCGAGAAGGATAATGAGAAGCGAGGAATGATGAGAGGGGGAGGGAATGGAAGAAAATGTAAATAAAAACAATGTTGGCAAATGGGAGGGAGGGAGGCTATAGAGAGGAGAAGAAAGAGAAATAGAGAGAGAGAGAGAGGAAGAAAGAGAAAGAGAGCGAGAGGAAGAAAGAGAAAGAGAGAGAGAGAGAGAGAGAGAGAGAGAGAGAGAGAGAGAGAGAGAGAGAGAGAGAGAGAGAGAGAGAAAGAGAAAGAGAGCGAGAGAGAGAGCGCGAGAGAAAGAGGGGGGAGGTGAGAGCAAGATAGATAGAAAGAGAATGAGAAAGGGAAAACAAGAAAATAGAAGAGAAGAAAAAAGAAGAGAAGACAAGAGTACAGAAGAGAAAAGAAGAATTAGAGAAAGGGAGTAGACGAAAAGGAGAGAGAGAAAGAGAGAGAAAGAGAGAGAAAAAGAGAGAGAAAGAGAGAGAAAGAGAGAGAAAGAGAGAGAGAGAGAGAGAAAGGGAGAGAAAGAGAAAGAAAGAGAGAGAAAGGGAGAGAGAGAGAGAAAGAGAGAGAGAAAGAGAGAGAAAGAGAGAGAAAAGGAAATCCATTTCGCACAGCATAAGCATACCCTTCTGACAAAACTTAGCCGTCTAGCCTTTATAGATTCATCACCTCGTTCCTGTCTCTATATTCATGTCTTTTACTTCACGGGAGGGTGGGAGACGAAGCGAAAGGAGGAGGAGAGGGTGGGAAGAGGTGGAGGAAGAGATGATTGGGGTGGACGTGGAATAGGAGGAGTAAAAGGTGCAGGAAGAGGAGGAGGAAGAAGAGAAAGAGGAGGAGGAGGAGGAAGAGAAAAAGAAAAAGAAGATTGAAATTAGAGGAAAACGAAAAAAAAGTAAGAAAGAGGTGGGAAAAAAAAGGAAAATGAAAAAGAAAAGAAAAATAATAATAAGTTGGAGATGCAGGAAAACGAGGGTGGAGAGGAGGAGGGTGGCAAAGACAGGAGGGAAGGGAGTGGAGTAAGGAGGAGGGGGTGGAGGGGGGGGTGGGGGGGGGGGGCACTGAATACCTCAGTCTCTCGGGGCCAGGCACTTGCCCCTCGTCTGAGCAGATCGGTCTCCCGCGGGAAGTGTTGCTTACGCCCATGTTCTTGCCCTCACAATGAGCACGAGATTGTATTAATGTTGTACGAAAGCCCGTCGGGTATTGTTTCTCTTTTCTCTCTCCCCTCTCTCCTCCTCCTCCTATCCCCCCCCTTCCCCCCTTTGCTCTTACTTTCTCCTCCTCCTTTACTCTTTGTCCTTCTCTTTCCCCTTCTTACCCTCACTTTCCGATCTGTTCCTTTCGATTGTTCTCTCTATCTCTCTCTCTATACTCTTTTTCTTCTTTTTCTCTCTTTCTCTCTCTCTCAACCTTTCATTCCCTCCTATTTTTCTTTCTCTCACACACACGATACCTACACATCTACTAACACTTCCCAAATACTCCATACTTACATCAAGCTGATTTACACCCCTTTAACTCCGCCCTTTTACCTTACCCCCCCCTTACCCTCTTTATCCCCCCTTCCCTATTCCTCCTTCATTCGCAAATATTTCCCGAGGGAGAGCAGAGTGGGGGAGTGAAAGGTAGGAAACAGTCTTACGTAATGGAACTAGATCCTGCATACTTTCCACTTAAGGCATATGTAGTCCTGTTTTTTTATGCTTCTTTGTTATCTTTTCCCGCTTTCTTTCGCTTTCTCTTTCTTTCTATTCTTTGTGCTATTTTTCGTTTTATATATATATATATATATATATATATATATATATTCTTCTTCTTTACCGTATTCTTCTTCCTCTTTTTCTTTCTTCTTCTTCATCATCTTATCATCATAATCATCAATTTTTTTCTTATCCTTATCATTGGCAAAATTTACACACTATTGTTTTAATCATTGGTGGTTATGTGGCAGCTATATTCATTGTCATTTATCTTTGCTTTTAATAATTTCAGGTGATTTAGAGTAATTCGTGTCCTTTCAGAATGTAATGAGATGAAATAGTTTCAGGTACAATTTCAGTATGTCTTAGTTTTTTAAAATTTTGATATTTAATGTTTAATATTTACTTCTGTTTCAATTCCAACTTTCTTTACTTATCTCCGTCTTAACCACCTTCTCCATTCCACCTCCTCTACTTCCTCCCTTCCACTCACCCCCTTTATCGCTAGTTCTATCAACACGAACCACTTCCACTTACAACTTCACTTTATCCACTTTCAAATCTCCTTCGATCTCCACTCTCGCCATGCCTTCCACCTCCATCTCCTTTAACTAACCTCTACTTTCTCCACCTTCCAAATCCCTTCTATCATTTGTACTTCCACCTCCACCTCTCCGATCATCTCCACTCCACCTCCACCTTTCCGACCACCCCTACTTCCACCTCCACCTCCATTTCTTCGACCACCCCTTCTTCACTTCCACCTCCACCTCCACCTCCACCTCCACCTCCACCTCCACCTCCACCTCCACCTCCACCTCTCCGACCACCCCTACTTCCACCTCCACCTCCACCTCCACCTCCACCTCCACCTCCACCTCCACCTCCACCTCCACCTCCACCTCCACCTCCACCTCCACCTCCACCTCCACCTCCACCTCCACCTCCACCTCCACCTCCACCTCCACCTCCACCTCCACCTCCACCTCCACCTCCACCTCCACCTCCACCTCCTCCACCTCCTTGACCGTGGTGGCACCTACAAGCAATTAGACCTCCCGGCTTGTGTTTCTTGCTCCTCACGGATGGTGGCGTGTCCAGGATACGTGATGAGAGGGAAAAGGTGGGGGGGTGGAGTGGGGGGGTAAGGGGGGGTGGGGCAGGGTGGGGGGGGGCAGGGTGAGGGTGGGGTGGGGGGGTGGGGTGGGGCAGGGTGGGGTAAGGTGGGGTGGAGAAGGGTGGGGGGGGGTAAGGTGGGGTGGGGCAGGGTAGGGTGGGGTTCTAAGGGGATGAGAGAGGTAGGAGGAGGAGGAGGAAGAAGAAGAAGAAGAAGAAAGAAGAGGAGGAGGAGGAGGAAAAAAGGAGCAGTAGGAAAAAGAAGAAGGATGAAGAGAAGGAGAAGGAGGGAGAAGACAAAAAGGAGGATGAGAAGGAGGAACAAGAAGAAGAAGGAGGAGGAGGAGGAGGAAGAAGAAGAAGAGGATGCGAAGGATAACAACAATAATAAAAATAGAAAGAAAATAGCAGAAAAAAAATAAGAAGAAATATCCACATAAAAAGAACCGACATATTGATATACATGACAAAGCATATAAAAAAGAAAGAA
>BOPN01000124.1:497247-504747 GCA_017312705.2 Penaeus japonicus
TCTTATCTCTTTATTTTTTCCCCATTCACCCCCTCTTCTTCTCACTTTCCCTCTCTCTGATTCCTTTCCCCATTTCCCCTTCTTCTCTCCCCGTCCCCTCCCCATGCCTCTCCTCACTTCTTCTTATTTCCCCCTTATCCTTCCCTGTCCTTTCCTTCTCTCTCTCTCCCTCATTCTTTCCTCTCCCCTTAACCATCCCTCCCTATCCACCCCCTCATTCTTCCCTCTCTCTTCCCCTCTCATTCTTCCTTTTCCTTTTACCCCCCCAATTCTTTCCTCTCCCTTCCCCTCCCTCTCCCTCTCCCCCCCTCATTCATTCCCTCCCCCTTTATTCTTCCTCTCCCTTCCTCCCTCTCCATCCCCCCAAAAATACCTTATCTCCATCCCTCTCTTTCCGGCCTTTTCTCCCTCCCTTCCCCTACCCATCCCCTCCCTTCCTCCATCCTTCTCCACCCTTCCCTCCCTCCCTCTATCCTCCTCTACCCCTTTCCACCCTCCCCTCCATACCTTTCCACCTTCCCCCCCCCCCCCCCCCCCCCCTCCCCCACCCCCCACAATGCCCACAGTCATCACGGGCTCCACAAATAGTATCGATTCTCTCTTTCTTCGACTACTGCCTTTTAGGCTCTACCTCTGCTTCTCTCGCCGTGTCTGCTTTTGCTTCCTGCTTTCTGAGTCTGCCTCGGGTCCTGTCTGGCTGGCTGGTGGTGCGGCTGCTTGCGTGCCTGTTTCTGCTGGTTTGTGTGTTCTGTTTCTGCTGCTGGTTTGTGTGTCTGTTTCTGCTGCTGGTTTGTGTGTCTGTTTCTGCTGGTTTGTGTGTCTGTTTCTGATGGTTTGTGTGTCTGTTTCTGATGGTTTGTGTGTCTGTTTCTGCTGGTTTGTGTGTCTGTTTCTGCTGGTTTGTGTGTTCTGTTTCTGCTGGTTTGTGTGTCTGTTTCTGCTGCTGGTTTGTGTGTTCTGTTTCTGCTGGTTTGTGTGTCTGTTTCTGCTGGTTTGTGTGTCTGTTTCTGCTTCTGTTTGGTGTGTCTGCTTGGATGTTTGTGCTTCTGTGTTTGTTGATGTGGCTGTGTCTGTGTATGTGTCTTCTGCTTGTATGTTTGTTTGTTTTTTCTTTCTGCTTCTGCGTCTGCTGTTCTTTCTGTTTTTGTCGTTTCTACTTTTCTCTGGTTTCGGTTCATCTTCCTCTCTTTCTCTCTCTCTCTCTCTCTCTCTCTCTCTCTCTCTCTCTCTCTCTCTCTCTCTCTCTCTCTCTCTCTCTCTCTCTCTCTCTCTCCCTCACTCTCTTTCCCTCGCATCATCATTTCCCTTCACTATCCTCATCCCTGTCGCTCACCATCATCACTTCACCATCACGGCCACTGCAACCGTGCAACCATGCAACCGGCCCTCAGACTTGGCTCGGGTCCCCTCGTCGGCGGTCCGGGCTTGACCTTTGACCTATAACACCGCGAAGGGAGAGAAGGACGAAGAAGAGAAGGAAGGAAAGAGAGAGAGAAAGAAAGAGAGAGAGAGAAAGAGATAGATAGATAGATAGATAGATGGATAGATAGATAGATAGATAGATAGATAGATAGATAGATAGATAGATAGATAGAGAGATAGAGAGATAGAGAGATAGAGAGATAGATAGAGAGAGAGAGAGAGAGAGACAACATCCCTACCACATCCACACCCCCATATCCACCTCCCACCCATCCCTGCTTTTCTCCTACTCCTCCCACCCCACCCCCACCACCCCCACCTCCTCCCCTAAGACAAGCAACCGGCCGGTGACAAGTGAGGTGAAGTTAAGGTTGGCCCCATCCTCCCTTCCTTACCCCTTTCCCCCCCATCCTCCCTTCCTTATCCCCGCCCCCTCTTCCTCCCCTGCCCCCCCATCCTCCCTTCCTTATCCCCGTCCCCTCCTCCTCCCTGCTCCCCATTCTCCCTTCCTTATCCCCGTCCCCTCCTCCTCCCTGCCCCCCATCCTCCCTTCCTTATCCCCGTCCCCTCCTCCTCCCTGCCCCCCATCCTCCCTTCCTTATCCCCGTCCCCTCTTCCTCCCTGCCCCCCATCCTCCCTTCCTTATCCCCGTCCCTTCCTTCTCCCTGCCCCCCATTCTCCCTTTCTTATCCCCGTCCCCTCTTCCTCCCTGCCTTACCCCCCCCCCCTCCCTCAGAGAGGCCGAGGTCGCCGTCATCTCTTGCGTCTTGTCGTAATTGTTCCTATTGTGCCGCGGAACAGCTCGTGTGTGTGTACCAGCGGTCGGCCGACATGCGGAGTCTTCTGGCGTAGCGCAGGCAAGGGAATTTTCTGGAAAGGGGGAGGGAGGGAGGGAGGAGGGGGTCTTCTCTTTGTGGTATGTGTTTCTCTCTCTGTGTTTCAGTCTTTCTCTTTTATTTTATTATTTTTATTTTTTTTTATCGTTCTCTCTGTCTCTCTTTATTTCTCTTTCTCATCTCTCTCTCGATCTCTCTTTCTCACGATTATTTTTGTTTTGTTCTTATTTATATACTTGGTATTCTTCTTTTTGCTATTTCTCTGTTTCTTTCTGTTTGTTCTTGTGTTTTTTATTGTTTTATTTTTAAATCTTTTCCTTTTTCTTCTTATTGTCATTATTATTGTTATTCTTATCATTAGCGTTATCTTCTTCTCTCTCTCATTTTCTTCTCCTTCTTGTTTCTGTTGTTTAATTTACTGTTGTTGTTACACTTAAATCATCATAGAAATAAAACACATGCAACTCGATCCGCATAACAACAACAACAACATCAAAGGGTTAAAATTTGCGTTACTTCATGTGTCTGACCTTTGACCTTGCAAGCGAGAGATAGCGGCAGAGTCGTAACTCTCTGGCGTTCACGATGGGAAATGACATGCACATGATAGAGGCAGAAAAATGCGCACGCACATGCACCTATTGCGCATGTGTGTATATACGTGTGTGTGTGTGTGCGCGCGCGCGCGCGTGTGTGTGTGTGTGTGTGTGTGTGTGTGTGTGTGTGTGTGTGTGTGTGTGTGTGTGTATGTGTGTGTGTATGTGTGTTTGTATGTGAGTTTGTGTTTGTGCGTGTGTATGTGTGTGTGTGTGTATGTGTGTGTGTGAGTGTGTGTGCGTTTTATTTCGTGCAATTTTTCGTCTCAAAAGTTCATACTTCTCCCTAACAGCGTAGTTCCCATGGCGCTACGACCATTACATGCTTTGTGAGGAGGACTTGCAATGCCTTCGACCATTTTTCTTCTTATTTTCTTTACGTCTCCCGACCTCTCTCGGCTTTCCCCTTTCTTTTAATCTAATTGGAGTTTAATCTAATTCTATCTTTCTTCTTGATCTCATATAGACACCATCAAAAGCCGACGAACCCAGAACGATAAGCATGCCTTGACCTCCAACGAAAACGAAACGATGATTATTTTTTTTGTTTTTTAACGACAGACTCTTCTAAAAGACGAGGTCATTCATCTCCCACCTTTATTAGGTCGAAGGTAATGATACCCGCGGCTGAATGGCGGTGCTTTCCCCGCGCAGGTGTAATTCCCGATGGGATGAGACACGGGCGCATATAACACAAGCTCTGAGGAGGGCGTGCGTAATAACACCGAGGAGCCGTAAAGCGAAAGAAAATAATAGTCTCCCCGACGAATGGACCACCGATATAGAAAACGGAATCCCCAAAATGAAGTAAAAGATGAATGTCGCTTTTCTGTTCGATATTAAAGATATTTTCCTATGAAGGTCGTACCGGATGGAGGAATAAATATTAACGGCGAGACAGATATATGATAAGAGACTTACAACGTAGGCAAGTTTATGCACCGCGGATAACATATTGTGATGGACTGGAGGTGTAATATATGCATGTAAGACAATACTTCAAGCACATATTTTTATATTTTGCGATCGGCGTAAGCTACCGGCTCACTCGTGAGGAAAGAAGGAAGAGAGGGAAGAAAAGAGAAAATATCTAGATATCAAACTGATAGCATTCGAAGGGAATAAAAGAAAAAAGAAAAAGAAAACACAGTTGTTAGATATAAGCTACTTTTCTCAAAAAACGAAAAATGAAAAAAAGTCAGATGTTTCATGTAAGCCTCTCGCTTTTAAGAAAAAAAAAAAGAGAAAACGAAAGAAAAATGACTCACCTATCAAAGAATACTTAGATATCTTTGTACTAAAGTAAAAAAAAGAGAGAGAAAAAAAAGAAGAAGAATTAAAAAAGGTCAGTTTCTCTTATCAATCTCTCTCAGTTATTAGGGAAACCGAGAATCGCAGGTCAAAGGGAGCTTAACTACCCGTGTCACTCCTCATTACTCCCTAAAATCGGTGTGATTAGCACCCTAATTAGACAGGCCTTCAACTCGGGTGTAAACTGGGACGTATTGTTAGGGATCGGGAATTCGTTTTCTTTCATGGAAGGGGACACTTATTTAATATCATTTTAATGCTCAGGAAGAAAAAATACATGGGTGAAATAACGTACAAAAAAAGAAGTAAAAAAAGAAAAAAGTGGAATTTGTTCAAATATCACGCTTCACTTTTAAAATTCGCCAGATTAGATTTTTTCACAGAAACGAAAAGCACAGACTTAATTCTCTTTTTTTTTCAATCTAAATCCAAGTAAAAGCGACACATGGTACATTTATTTACGTTTTTCCTCAAGTTTTTTTTTTTTTTTTTCTTCGCGCGGAACTGATTGCTTCCGACGACTACGTTACGTGAATCTTTAATGAATCTTTAAACGAAGAATTCACACGAGTTTCGAATTTTTTTTTCCTCAACACGGTGAAAGTAACTTCGGTGACACAAGTCTGTGTATATAACCATTAAGATGAACTCGGTGAACAATCAGATGAATCTGGTGGAAATAACCGCGAGATTATAACACGGTGAATACAACCTCGAGAGAAGAATACGGTGAATACAACCTCGAGAGAAGAATATGGTGAATATAACCACGAGATTGTAACACGGGGAATGGTAAAAATAACCGCAAGAATAAATATAGCACGAATAATGATGAAACAAACTCTAGAATATGACACGGTGAATCTAACCTCAAGAATAGAACTCGGTGAATACAACATGGCTTGCAATATATACATATATATATCTTTCCCGCATCCGAATCTTTCCATCCGCAAATAATCTTTCGCGGTTTTTCCTTTTCTCGAGCGATCCTTCTTGTCTTAGATTATCTCCTTAAGCAAATATGTGTCCATTAGTCAAGGGCATTTCCCAAAGTGTCTGCGCTTTCACCACATTTCCCTGTGTTCGCGAAAGGCTTGAAATGACGCTTTGATTGCCTGTGACTTTTTGCTCCTTTTGGAAGCTCTCTCTCTCTTTCTTTTTCTTTCTCTTTTTCTTTCTATTTCTCTTTTTCTTTCTATTTCTCTCTCTTTATCTCTCGCTTTCTCTTTCTCTCTTTCTCTTTCTCTTTCTCTCTCTCTCTCTCTCTCTCTCTCTCTCTCTCTCTCTCTCTCTCTCTCTTTCTCTCTCTCTCTCTCTCTCTCTCTCTCTTTCTCTCTCGCTCGCTCTTTTTTTTCTCTCTCTCTCTCTCTCTTATTTTCTCTCTCTCTCCCTCATTCTCTTTGTCTTTCTCTTTCTATTTCTCTTACTTTTATATGAATAGATGAAGCCGTTAAACGAATTTGCGTAAAAATCAAAAGGAAATGCAAGATAAAAGATTCTAACTCTTATCTTATTTTCTTTTTCTTTTTCTTCTTCCCAAGAGAGAGAGAGAGAGAGAGAGAGAGAGAGAGAGAGAGAGAGAGAGAGAGAGAGAGAGAGAGAGAGACAGAAAGAGACAGAGAAAGAGAACGAAAACAACTCAGTTTATAAAATTCAGCGAGCGTACCAGACTGAATTCAGAATCCAGTTTACACAACTCTTTGAATACAACAAACACAGAGAATACATTTCACTGAATACAACCGGTCCCTCTCCCTCTCTCGAAAAAAAACAACTTTAACCCTTTTTTCAGTTAACTTAACAACTTGAATACACTTCTCTGCATTGACGTGCAATTTTTCCCGTCTAACTTTTACTCATGCTCTTTTATGTGTGCATATCTTTGCATCATGTTTTAATGATAAAAGTTTTTAATCTAATGCGCAATACTTGTTACTTTTGTGGTGTGTTTGTTGGCGAAGTTGAGTAAGCTTGAGGGAAAAGTGAATAGATAAATAAATAACAAAGGGCATACAAAGATGTTTACATTTAAAGATAGATAGATAGATTGACAGACATATTATATATAGAGAGATAGATATAGATATAGATATAGATAGATAGATAGATAGATAGATAGAGAAAGAGACAGAGAGAGAGAGAGAGAGAGAGAGAGAGAGAGAGAGAGAGAGAGAGAGAGAGACAAAGAGAGAGAGAGAGAGATAAAGAGAGAGAAAATGAAAGAGAAATAAAGAGAGAGAGAGAGAATGAGAGAGAGAGAAAGAGAGAAAGAACGAGAGACAGAAAAAAAAGACAGAAATAGAGATAGAAACAAATACATGGACAAATTCTAAATAAAGAATGGGAGGTAAAATGGCCTAAAAAAAAAATCCACCATATTTTCAAAAAGTCACCCATAAAAAAAGTTACCCAACAAACACTTCCAAGTTTCCACAAATACAAACAGTTCATCACAAAAGAAAAACTTTAATATGAATCTACCATAAATCTCTCTCTGTCTCCAACATTCACCCCCTTCAGCCAGGAATACCAACATAGACCGCTTTCAAAACACAAAGCCAAGTTAGCAGGCTTGCCAACATCTGTTTCTGATTGGTGGTTTACTCAAGCCAAGGTAAAGGAGCCAGAGTTTATGCAAATAAAGGGAAAAGGAAAACGAGGAAAGGAAGGGAGGTAAGTTTGCGGTGGGGAAAATTTGACGATTTTTTATAAATGGTGGCGATTTTAAGTGTCTGCGATTTTTTTGTTGTGATTTTTTTTTTTGTGATTTTGTGGTGTGGTTTGTGTGGTTTTGTGGTGCGATTTTTGTGGTTTTGTGGTCCGATTTTTGTGATTTTGTGGTGCGATTTGTGTGGTTTTGTGGTGCGAATTTTGTGAATTTGTGCGGTTTTGTAGTGCGATTTTTGTGGTTTTGTGGTGCGAATTTTGTGATTTTGTGTGGTTTTGTGGTGCGATTTTTGTGATTTTGTGGTGCGATTTGTGTGGTTTTCTGGTGCGAATTTTGTGGTTTTGTGGTGCGAATTTTGTGATTTTGTGGTGCGATTTGTGTGGTTTTGTGGTGCGAATTTTATGATTCTGTGGTCCGATTTGTGCGATTTTGTGGAGCAATTCGTGTGATAGTTTGGTGCAATTTTGAATATATAAAATGAATTATCTATATCATAGGCCTGGTTATAATAAAACTGAACATACGAGCGTGGTATCTTTAGCAGTTTTCATTGGCTTGATTTATTGCAATCATGACAGAGGGAAAGGAGTGCATGGTGGAGAGGGGGAGGGGGGTAATAGGCCTAGGAGAGAGTAAACAAATCGCGCATTTGGTGATGACATGG
>BOPN01000124.1:517247-522247 GCA_017312705.2 Penaeus japonicus
GTGAGAGAGAGAGAGAGAGAGAAAGAGTGTGTGTGTGAGTGTGTGTGAGTGTGTGTGTGTGTGAGAGAGAGAGAGAGAGAGAGTGTGTGTGTGTGTGTGTGTGTGTGTGTGTGTGTGTGTATGTGCATGTGTGTGTGTATATGCATATGTGTGTGTGTGTGTGTGTTTGTGTGTATGTGCATGTGTGTGTGTATGTGCATGTGTGTGTGTATGTGCATGTGTGTGTGTATATGCGTTTGTGTGTATGTGTTTGTATGTATGTACATGTGTTTGTGTGTGTGTATGTACGTACATGTATGCAAACCTATATGCCTTTCCACGTTTCTAAGGCTGGTCATTCCAAGTGTGAATGAGACGGCTCTCTCCTGTCTCCCTCCCTCTCTTTACCCCTTACCTCCTCTCTCCCTAACGACCTTGGCCAAGGCATTAAAAGGCCATCAGTTGTCCAAGAGGCATAAGTTATGCCAAGTGCAAAGGCCAAGAGGTGATGTGTATAGAGATCTAGTTGAGAGAACACTTGCTAATGGTTGTCTCTTTTAGTCTTTCTTTCTTCCACTTTGTCCTCTTATTTTTTTAATATCCATTTTTTAAGATTGTTCATCCATCTATTTTGAAAATCTTTTAGGGAATTCTAGTTCTATCCTATGAAATCCTTTTGAAAATCGTAATTTTGTAAATTTTGTCCCCTTTGCAGTTCCCTTCCCCTTCCCCCCCATTCTTTTGGGTATCCTATTTCCACCTCTTTTCCCCCTATCCTTCGTAAAATCCTTTTCCCACTTTCCTGTTAGTCTTCCTCTCCCCTTTCTCTCGCTGGATAATTCCCCTCAGTCCAACAAACATCCATTTTTTTCGTTTGAAAGTAAATCTCTCTCTCTCTCTCTCTCTCTTATTTTCCCTTCATCCCCACCTCTCTCTCTCTCCATATCTATCTCAACCTATCTATTTCTATTTCTTTCTGTATTTCTAATTAAATCTTCCATTTCTTTCAATTCTCGTCACCATGGCACCCCATCTTAGTCATCATTCCCCCACCATAAAACAAAGAAAACAAACAAAACAAAAACAAAAAACAATAGCACCTCTCCCTCTTGTGGCATTGTTCCTCACCCTAGCTAGCGCCCTGTTCATTCTCGTAAACTATATCCTTATGCACTGTTCAACGTTGCTTTCACTCTAAAATGCAACAATATTTCTGCATTATTCTCCCTGTTCACCCTTCTCCCTTATCTTCTCCTTTCACCCTGTTGATTATATTCTATCTTTACCTCTCTACTTTGGTTTCACCCTTCTCCCCATCTCCATTTTTAGCTCTTCTTCCCATCTCCTTTTTTCATCTTTCCTCTTCTCCTCTCTATTATCACACTTTTACTTGAATTTTCTATTCATTCTTTAACTTTCTTTTTACCTTTCCTTTTCTCTTATTCTCCTTTCACCCTTTTACTCTCTCTCTCTCTCTCTCCATCCTTCTCGCCATAAATACCCTAATATCTACCGCATTATTCACTTTAATTGCCATAAGTTGTCGTCATCTCCCATGGCAACCGACCCCCCCCCCCAATCTCCCACCAGAGAATAGAAGGATGAGAGATTGAATAAAAGAGAAATAGGAGATGAAGAAGAGAAGAAGAGATGAGAGAGAGAGAGAGAGAGAGAGAGAGAGAGAGAGAGAGAGAGAGAGAGAGAGAGAGAGAGAGAGAGAATAAAGAGAGAGAGAGAGAGAGAGAGAGAGAGAGAGAGAGAGAGAGAGAGAGAGAGAGAGAGAGAGAGAGAGAGAGAGAGAGAGAGAGAGAGAGAGAGAGAGAGAGAGAGAGAGAGAGAGAGAGAGATGAAAGAGAGAGAGAGATAGAGATAGATAGAGATAGACAGATAGATAGATAGATAGATAGATAGATAGAGAGAGAGAGAGAGAGAAAGAGAGAGAGAGATGAATAAAGAGAGAGAGAGAAAGAGAGAGAGAGTTGAATAAAGACAGAGAGAGAGAGAGAGAGTGATGAATAATGACAGAGAGAGAGAGAGAGAAAGAGAGAGAGACGAATAAAGAGAGAGAAGAGAAAGAGAAAGAGAAGAGAGAGACGATTGAGCTTCCACATCCTCCTCGCAGGTTGTGGCAACACCGCATATCAGTTGCATGGACGTCTGCAGGGAAATTCTCGGTCGCGTTCATTGTACGCCCGAACTGGCGCCTTACTCCATGGACTCCTTAATGAACGCGACTCTAAACCAACCCAGGATGTGAGATATGTAAAATAAGTCTCAATGTTTATGTTGAAGTTTCTGTGTTGATGTGGGCGTGTGTGCGTCTTGTGCTTGTTCAAAAGGGGGGTTATGTTGACACGTGATTGGGATTACAGACAGGCACATGGGCAGCAACAATAGATACAAACAAACAAAGTAACAAAAAACAAAAGGTACATAAAGCACCAAAGAGCAAACACAGACACGTTTATACACACACACACACACAAGCTAAACTCAAGCAAGTGAAAATCCGTGCACACACACACACACACACTCTCTCTCTCCCTCTCTCACTCTTTCTCTCTCTGTCTCTCTCTCACTCTCTCTCTCTCTAGCAGACATATTCCTAGCTAAGCATCTATAACTTCCGGGTCTCTGTGTTAAATTTCCAAAGCCGATTCGCTGTAGACTTAGGCCGGTGAAGCCTCTGGTATCTCTAGGTGGCAACAGTGAACATTTACTCTGAACATGTTGAACAGTTTTGGTTGAAGATCGCGTGGGGATACTGACCGGAGTTCAAAACTGTTCGTTGTTTCCCAATGTTTTGTTCTTCATTATCGGTGAAGAACAAGTGGCGAATAGAGCGTAAAGTTCGCTCTAAAAAAAAATGTTCATTGTTTCACTATTTTTGTTCTTCGTTATCCGTGAACAACAACTGGGGAAATGGGCGTAAGGGGCGTAATTCGGAGACTGATTAACGATGTTCATTGACTTTCCTTTTCTAAAATTAAGAACTAAGGAGATTCAGTTAGTGAAATGATAATGAGTCTGGTGGGTATTGATCTGAGATTTAATGTTTGTTACTCTCTCTGCTCTTTTGTTTCCTCTTTTCTTTCGCTCTCTCATTTTTCCTTTGAATCTCTATTTTCGTTTTCTTATTTTATTTTATTATCATTATTATTACTCTATTTTCGTTTTCTTATTTTATTATTATTATTATTATTATCATTATTTTTATTTATTATTTTTTTTTTGGTCTTCTTTCCTTTCTTACTTCATCGTTTATTTCTTCTCTCACCTTCCCTCTCTCCTCTTGCCTCTCTCGCCAATACGTTTTGTTCTCGATTTTATGCACCTTTCGATTTATTGAATTCTCGTTGATCCTTCTTATGCGTGATAGAGAGAGAGAGAGAGAGAGAGAGAGAGAGAGAGAGAGAGAGAGAGAGAGAGAGAGAGAGAGAGAGAGAGAGAGAGAGAGAGAGAGAGAGAGAGAGAGAGAGAGAGAGAGAAAGAGAGAGAGAGATGGCAAAACAAAGAAATATAGTTACCAACAGGACGAAGGGGGTTAGAAATAAAAGTAATCTGCAATAAAGGAAATTGCAAAACAAATGAAAAGAACAATTTTCAGAAAGGAAAGAACACATGGGGCAAACGATAATCATAATAATTTCAAAGTGTTATCGCAATGGGAGGATAAAGCCAAATAAGGCCAAGCTAGCAAACCGCACATGATCCTTAAACTATTGATTTTTGCGTTAGTAACACTATTCGAGTCCATAGGGACATATTTACCTATTAATTAGCACTTGGCAAGAGTCACCCTATTGAAACCGCCATCGACGAATGCTTGCCAGCTCGCTCTTTTTTTCTTTTTTTTTTCTCCCGAAAGCGGGTACAAAAATTATCGTTTTAAAGTGAAATGTTATTCTACTCGGCGGTGGTATTACGTCGATCTCGCCAAGATTTGATCACATACGGGGACGAACGTTATAGCGTCGTTATATTATGGACATTTGACACTAACAGCGGCTCTATCCGTTTCCCTCCATAAACAGAGCAACTGGCAACTCGACCTAACGACGAGGCGAGGGGAAACGGGCGTAAATCCAGAGTGTTTTCGAATCAAATGTGTTTTCGGCAGTTGGGGGTTAAGAGGCCGTACATTTTGCTTCGCAGGAAGTCAAAGTATATTGCGAACAAACCAATGTGTAGAGGAAAACAACATGATGAGTCTAAGAAGAGCTTAGAGAAAGAGGGAGAACGAACTTATATATATATTTTTCCGTCCTACAAGAGGCTCTGATTTTTTTTCACCATTACGTTATCAGACCTTATCAAAACACCACTTGGCTTATCGGTAAAGCATGTAACATTAACCACAATCAACATAAAGACCCAAGTAACTGCCAGACGGGAATATGAAAGGTTTGACAGACACGAAGACGGATCAGCCTGAGGGCATAAAGACGGTTCTCTCAGCAGTAATGCCAAGTTCGCGTGACACCTTAAAGAGGCGACAAACAGCCCTTGATGACGCACTTTATATGGTAACACTGTCATCTCGTAAGGTGTGATGTTCCGGCAGAGATGTCATTATATTTCCTTCGCTGGAAGACAGGTTGTATCTTTCCGTTGTTTAGTTTTGCTTATCTGTTTATGTATCTTTCTGCGCATAAGTTATCATGTATTTTCGGTTATGTAACTGTGCCTTGTAAGGGATATTCGTAAAGAAGCTATATAGGTACAGGTAGAGACGGAGATAAAGAGAGAAAAAAGCAACAATATATATAGCTAACAGAATAACGATGAATAGATAAATAAAAATATAGGAAACGAAAAGCCCCCCCCCCCCCAAAAAAAAAAAAAAAAAACTGAAGCCAAAAAGCTTTCTGACGGAAGTGAGCTCGTGTTCCCTTCGCAAAGCTTGGTCCTCCAGCACTCAAAGTCATCGTAAAACGGTTCCGAGGCTCTTTCCAAGTCAAACAGCTACTTCCGATTACTCTGGCGGGAAGAAGTACAAAGACTATCGGATTTGGAAGTGA
>BOPN01000124.1:527247-537247 GCA_017312705.2 Penaeus japonicus
TCTGGGCCATAACACGACTATGATATCGAGTAATTCTTCGAGGGTCTTGGGGGATTATGCAAGAAGTTAGACCACTGAGGACTGAGGCTGGAGTTAATATGAGCGGCATGATTACGAGTATTTTTTTTTTTTTTTTTGAAGAGGGGGGTGGGGGGTGGGGTGGAAGGGTGGGGGTGGAAGGGTAGAAGGATGGGATGGGGATGGGAGGGGGGGAGATGGGATAGGGATGGGTGGGATGGGAGGGCTGGCTTATATATATATATATATATATATATATATATATATTTTTTTTTTTTTTTTTTTTTTTTTTAATGTATTAAGGTATTCCTTGGTATGTATTCCTTTATGTATTTTCTTAAATTGCATAAATTGTTATATTTCTTCTTTTTTTCTTTCTTTCTGTCTTTTTCTTGGTCTGTCTGTGTGTCTGTCTACTCTCTCTCTCTCTCTCTCTCTCTCTCTCTCTCTCTCTCTCTCTCTCTCTCTCTCTCTCTCTCTCTCTATATATATATATATATATATATATATATATATATATATGTGTGTGTAATATTATGGTGTTCCTCCCTTTCTCTCTCTCAATTGCTCTGTATCCCTATCCCACCCCCTCCTTCCCTCTCCCTCTCTCCCCCCTCCCCTTTCCTCTCTCTCCCTTTCATATTCTTTCTCTCCAGCGATAATAAAGAACCAGGACGACGAAGAAACCGAGTGGAATATATAAATAACGTTCCTTTTTGCGCTGGAAAGGCATAAAAACGTCAAACCAATAATAATGATCACCTCCCTCTCCCCTCTCTCTCCTTTCTCTTTTCCTTCCTCCCTTCCATCTACCTCCTCTATCTGCTCCCCCTCTCCTCCCCATCCTCCCCTCCTTCCCACCAGCCCCCTTAACGTATCCCTCCCCTCTCCTCCCCCCTCCCCCCCTCACCCCACCTGCAATGTCCCTCCCTCCCCTCCCCCATCCCCCCTGCCCTTCCCTATCGTAACCCCCCCCCCCCTTCTGCTCTCCCCACTAACTACCCCTACCCCTTCCCCTTACCCCATGACTCCCATGAATGAAGCCCAGGAGATAACGATGATGCAAGCGCACATACACGTTTCAAACATGATGTATACAAAAGACGTGTTTGAAAGCTTCGCTAAATCGGGTCGTTTCTGCTGTCGTGTTTTTTTTTCGGTGGTGGAGGAAAGATGGAGAAGTAGAGAGGGAGAGAGACAGGGAAGAAAGGAGAGAGAGGGAGAGGGAGAAGGACACACACACACACACACACACACACACACACACACACACACACACACACACACACACACACACACACACACACACACACATATATATATATATATATATATATATATACATATATCATATATCATATACATATTATACATAGTTTGTGTATACAAGGTAGATAGATAAATAGATAGTTAAACAGACAGGCAGACAGACAACAGAGACAAATAGGTAAATTGACATCAAATCTCAAATACCAACAAATAAAACCTAGCTAATATCAATTATCTATCAGGCTCACGCAAAGGTGGCGAAGAACAACAACAAAGGATATATTAATTAGGAATCTGTAAACAACAACATAATTAGATCATAAATTAGAGATATACACTGTGATTTAATGTGTGACGCAATATATTTTCCACTAACAAGAGGACGATAGAATGAAAGGCCATGGTGGTGAGGAATATGAGGGGGAGAGGGAGAGGGAGATGAGTGAGAGGGAGGAAAGAGGGAGAGGGAAATGAGTGAGATGGAGGAGATGAGGGGGGGAGGGATATGAGGGGGAGAGGGGAGATATGAGAGGGAGAGGGGGAGGAGATAAGGGGGGGAGGGATATGAGAGGGAGAGGGGGAGAGGAAAAGGAGTGGGGGGATATGAGAGTTAGAGGGAGAGGGGGAGAGGGAGATGAAAGAGAGAAAGAGGGAGAGGGAGATGAGGGGGGGGGGTGGGGGTGAGAGGTAGTGGGAGAAGGAGAAGGATATGAGAGGGAAAGGGAGAAGGAGAGGGAGAGAGGGAAGGAGATGAGGGGGAGATGGAGATGAGGGAAAAGGATAAGAGAGAGAGAAGAAGATGAGGGACAGAGAAAGGGATATGAAAAGGAGAGGGAGAGGAATATCAGAGTAAGAGGGAGATAGATAGATAGACAGATACACAGACAAAGAAAGAGAAAACAAAGAAATGACGTCAACCCTCTCTTTCCTACCTCCCCCCTCCCTCAGTAACACCCCCAATCCCACACCTATCCCCTATCCCCCATCCCCCATCCCCACCCACCCCCCAAACAGCGTATGTCTGACACCCACCGAGGTTCTGTTCTGATTAACCGCATCATAATCATCTCCTCGCAATCAGCGTCACCACCGCCTGATGGTCCAAGAGGGGGGTGGGGGGTGGGGGTGGAAGGAGGAGGGGGAGTGGGAGGCACAGAAGGGGTTGGGTTGGGGGAGAAGGGGGGGAGAGGGGTGGGGTGTGTGGAAGGAGAAGGGGGAGGGGGAGTGGGAGGCACAGAAGGGGTTGGGTTGGAGGAGAACGGGGGGGGGGGGGTAATGGTGGAGGGGGTAGCTAATAACCTTCATCATTTATTAGCCTCCTGCGGCTGCCAATCAGCGCTGGCGGAAAAGTAGTATTGTCAGATACAAGTCATAAATACCTCACCCCCCCTTCTTCTTCTTTTCTTGTCTCTTTCTTTCTTTCTTTCTCTTTCCCTATCCCATCTGACTCTTTCTCGCTCTCTCTCTCTCTCTCTCTCTCTCTCTCTCTCTCTCTCTCTCTCTCTCTCTCTTTCCCTATCTCATCTCTTTCTCTCTCTCTCTCTCTCTCTCTCTCTCTCTCTCTCTCTCTCTCTCTCTCTCTCTCTCTCTCTTTCCCTATCTCATCTCTTTCTCTCTCTCTCTCTTTCTCTCTCTCTCTCTCTCTCTCTCTCTCTCTCTCTCTCTCTCTCTCTCTCTCTCTCTCTCTCTCTCTCTCTCTGTCTCTCTCCCTCATCCCCATACTCGCTTCTCATTACGCCCCTACCTTCTTCACACCTCGCTCAGCATCTACACTAATTTATGACAAGTTGGGTTATATCTCCCCTCCCCCTCCCCCCCAATCAACACTTACCTCTGAACGTCTCCCCTCTCCCTCCCCTAACCCTTTACCTCTCCCTCTTCTAACGCCCTCCTTCTTCCTCCTCCCTCCCCCCTACCCCCTTCCACCCTCACCCTCTTCCCCTCTCCCTCTCTTCTTCCTCCACCCCCTACCCCCTTAACACCCACCCTCCTTCTCCCTCCCCCTCTCCCCCTCCTACCCCTACCCCCTACCCCCCTTCCACCCTTCCTCTACCTATACCCTTCTCTCCCTCCCCCCCTACCAACCCTACCCCCCTCTCTCTCTCCCTCCCCCCAACCCTACCCCTCCCTCGATGTAACTACTGATGCAGATATTGCTAATGATGTCAGGGATAATTATATCATAATTTGCACTCCCTTCCATCATAATTCATATCGCAATGGTTGGATGGCGGAATAACAAGGAGCTTTTATATGTTCTTTTGATGCGGAAGATGAAAATGGCTGTAGTCACGCGAGAGAGAGAGAGAGAGAGAGAGAGAGAGAGAGAGAGAGAGAGAGAGAGAGAGAGAGAGAGAGAGAGAGAGAGAGAGAGAGAGAGAGAGAGAGAGAGAGCAAGAGAAAGAGAGAGAGACTTGGTGGGTGGGAGAGAGAGAAATTTGGTAAATGAGAGAGAGTAAATGAGAGAGAGAAAAAGAGAAAGAGAGAGAAAGCGAGAGAGAGAGAGAGAGAGAGAGAGAGAGAGAGAGAGAGAGAGAGAGAGAGAGAGAGAGAGAGAGAGAGAGAGAGAGAGAGAGAGAGAGAGAGAGAGAGAGAGAGCAAGAGAAAGAGAGAGAGAGAGAGAGAGAGAGAGAGCAAGAGAAAGAGAGAGAGACTTGGTGGGTGGGAGAGAGAGATTTGGTCGGTGGGAGAGAGAGAAATTTGGTAAATGAGAGAGAGAGAGGGTGAGTGAGAGAGAGAAAAAGAGAAAGAGAGAGAGAGAGAGAGAGAGAGAGAGAGAGAGAGAGAGAGAGAAAGAGAAAGAAAGAAAGAAAGAAAGAAAGAGAGAGAGAGAGAGAGAGAGAGAGAGAGAGAGAAAGAATGAGATAGAAATAAGAGATGAAAAATTAAAGTGGAATATCAGTAAAACTAACAGGAAAACTGCGATTTGTAGCTGGAAAATAAACGAAAATAAAGACAAAGACAGGAATTCAAAATGGTTAATACGGAAAATTTGTCATTCACATTTTTCCCTTCCTCTCTTCATCAACAGCACGTGGATAATTAAGAGAAAAATTATATCAATTGGGTGAATTCCATCGGATTCAATTTCTTTAGGCGAAAATTAGATGGAAAAAGGAATGAAAAAATGAATTAGACGATGCTATATTTATATCACTAACGCATTATGATCAGGAAACTCTTTGTAATTCTATTAAAAGTTAAACAAGAATAAGAAAAGAGGAAGAAAGTAGAGTAGTAAGGAGGAATGATGAGAAGAAGAATAAGAAAAAAAGGAGATAGAGATGATGAGGACCAGAAAGGAGATGAAGAAGAAGAATGAGAAGGAAGAGAAGAAGACGAAAAGATTTTGAATATCCTACGAATGCGATCAAATAACACTCTTCAATCTTTCCCTCGTCATTCCTTTCCTCTCTCCCTCTCCCTTCCTTTCCCATCTCCCTCCCCCTCCCCCCCCCTCCCCTATTTTTTTCTTCTTCATACAATCTCAGGCTAGATAAGAAAAAATCATCTCGAGTACTGACAGCATAGGCATACATAGGCTTAAAGCATAGGCTGGGCGACGAGAAAAGCTCAGCCTTGTGTGACATTTTCGGTGACGGATCACTTTTCGACTCGATGACGTCATAGCTACGTGCGATAAGATGATCATCTTCCCCCCCTCCCCTCTGCCCTACCCCCCTCCCTATCCATCCCCATCCTTCACCTCTTAGTCTAGAGGGATCAGGGGGGGGGGGGGCAGCGAGTCATAGGTTTAGGATGAGATAGTATGGCACACACACACACACGCGCACACACACACGCACACACACACACACACACACACACACACACACACACACACGCGAATCTCCTACACTATGACGAACAAAGAAAGAAGAAAAACACTTTTAAATGTTTATATGCAGAGTAGATAGATAGATATACAGACAAAGAGACAGACAGACAGAGACAGACAGGTAGGCAAGCAGACAGAAAGACAGACAGAAAGACAGACAGATAGACAGTTAGAAAGACAAACAGTTAGACAGATATGTAGGCAGACAGACAGTCAGACAAAAAGACAGACAGGGACAGCATAGCAAATAAATAGAAATACAAACATACATACAGACATACACACACACACATACACACATACACACACACACATACATACATACGTACAGATAGACAAATAGCCAGCAATAGAAAGACCAACCTACCTACATGCCTACAGATAAAACAATACCGGAGCAGTGCACCGTGCACCGAAATCCACCACACGAATGTACAGACAAGACGCTTGATTGATGATGGACTCGTGTTTATAAGGGGAAAGGCGAGGCCGTAACAATTAGCCCGGAACGATAGCCAGTGGAGGTGGAAGTTATGCAGTGGAGGATGCGGAGGTAGGGGTGGAGGAGAAAGTGGAGGTGATGGAACACATACACATGTACACGCACGCACACGCATACGCACACACACACACATACACGCATACATACACACACGCATACACATGCACTCAAACACACACACATACACACACACACACACAGACACACACGCACGCACGCACGCACACGCTCACGCACAACACCCGAAAATTTGCCAAACCCATTAATAAAACAACAACCAACCCACCTAAACCCACTCAAAACAACAACAACAACAACAACAAAAAAACACCCAACCACCCAAACCCACCCTCACAGACAACAGACCCACCACGAATCGGTCGGTGCGCTGATGCCAACACGGCCTCAAAAAATTAATTCTACTCCATGGGAGGTAAACGAAGATTTTTTCCGTCTTGCGAACGTGTCAGTGAAGTCAGTTTCCGGTGCAATTTTCTTAGGGTTGAGGGTGGGGGGTGGGGGTTGGGGGTTGGTAGGGAAGTAAGGGGGAGGGGGTTAGGGGGAGGGATGAAGGGGAAGGGGGAGAGATGAAGGGGAAGGGGGAGAGGTGAAGGGGAAGGGTGGAGGGATGAAGGGGAAGGGGGAGGGATGAAGGGGAAGGGGGGGGGGGGGATGAAGGTGTTGATAAGGGAGAGGGAGGGTGAAAAGGTGGGGTAATGGGGGAGGGGGGGGTAGAATAGGGGTGTAAGAAAGAGGAGAGGGAGATGTAGAACGGGGAGAGGTTGAGAAAATTTGAAATGAGGGGCTGTGAGAGGGAAGAAAAAAAGACAATACGAAGAGAATGAATGAGGAATGAGGGGAATAGGGATAGCCTGCAAGATGAAACGAGTGAATATGAAATTTGGAAAGAGTGAGGAGGGGGGGGGGGAGGCGGGAGGAAAGGGAGGGACGTCATGTGTGTGGGCGTTCGGGCGTCGAGTGACAGCTTAATTCAATATAAGCTTTAATGAAGGAAAGTGAGTTTGAACGCCCACTTGTGGTTAGGCTGTTGATGAGAAAACAAAAGCTAGATATAGAGAGAGATCAGCTACACAACCTGACTTTCAAACAAGCTTGACGGTCGGAAACGAGGAGAAGAAGCAGGCTGATAAAAAAAAGGAGAGAAAGAAAGGAAAGAAAATTCTAGACAAATGAATAGAAATGGATCCGAGAGATTTCCTCTTGCACAAACACCATCTCTCCTCTTCTTTTTTATTTCTTTTTTTCTCTCTCTCTCTTTCCGGGCCAGTTTCGACCCTCCTCTCCTTCCCTCGGGGCCTCATCCCCTTTACTCCCCACCCTCTCTCTTCTTCTTTTTCTGCTCCTCTCTCTACTCTCTTGTCTTCCTTCTCTCTTTCTCTCTTTCCCTCCATTCTTTACCTCCCCCCTCAAGCCCTCAGTCTCTCCTCCTCCCTCTCTTCCCTTCTCACTCTCCGTCCTTCTCTCTTTCCCCGCACCTCACCTCACCCCTTCAACCTCCCTCACGCCTCTTCGCCCTACCTTTCGCCATCCCCCCTCTCATCGTCCCTCTCTCTCTCCTTCTTCTTCTCTCTTTCTTCCTCCTTCCTTCCCGCCTCCCTCCCTCCCATCCTCCTTCTATTTCTCTCTTTATTCTCTTCCCTCCCTCCCCCCACTCCTTCCCGCCTCCCTCTATCTCCTCTCTTTCCTCCTCTTCCCCATTCCCTCCCTCTCATCCTCCCTCTCTCTTTCCTCCTCCCCTCTAACCTCCCTCCTTCTCTCTCCTTCTCCTTCTTTCTCCCTCCCATGCTCCCTCTCTCTTTCCTCCTCCCCCCTCCCCTCCCTCTCCCTTTCTCTTTCCTCCTCCCCCCTCCCCTCCCATGCTCCCTCTCTCTTTCCTCCTCCCCCCTCCCCTCCCTCCCTCTCTCCTCCTTCCCTCTTCCTCCCTCCTCCCTCCTCCCTCCCTCTCTCTTTCCTCCTCCCTCCCCTCCCCTCCCATGCTCCCTCTCTCTTTCCTCCTCCCCCCTCCCCTCCCCTTCCTCCCTCCCTCTCTCTCTCCTCCCCTCCCCTCCCTCCCTCTCTCTTTCCAAACCCTCCTCCTCCTCCACCTCCTCCTCCTCTCTACGTACCGGCACTCAGGCCAGCCAGACCCGGCGTGTTCTTGCCTCCCGCTCGTACCCAGTTTCGGAAGATCACGCACCCTTTCGCCTTGACCCAAATCGCGTTCCCAATGGATTCTCGATTTTACAAGCCTTCGTTCTCCCTTAGATAAAAATCCCTTTTCCCCATCCCCTCCTCCCCCCCCCCTTCCTTCCTCTCCCCTCCCCCTCCCCCTCCCCCTTCCTCCTTTTTTTTCCCTGTTTTTGGAAGGGGTCGTAGATAGGTGAGGGGGGTTCTTAATGCTGTATCCAAGACACTTCTCTCTTCGATGTAACTGTGATGTTATGTTTATACCCTTTCACCCTAGATGCCCTCTCTCTTCATCTTCTCCTTTATTCCTCCCCCTCTCTTCTTCCCCTTCCCCTTCTCTTCTTCTCCTTCCCCTTCTCTTCTTCCCCTTCCCGTTCTCTTCTTCCCCTTCCCCCTCTCTTCTTCCCCTTCCCCCTATTTTCAGATGGAAACAAATACATTTTGTGTTAACTTTCTTATTTTTTCATTCTTTATTTTCATCTTTTTATAGAAAATGAGAGAGCGAATCACGCTTGTTAAACACACCATAGAATGGATTCTTGAGTTTATGTCTTCTTTGAAAAAAGATAAAGATCAAATCACCCTAAATAATGTCTTAAAAGAGAATCTCGATTTTATGAAAATTTAATATTCCTCGTTTTCCTTCTTTTTTCAGACTTTCCTTCTTTATTTTCTTATCTTTCTCTTCTCTTCTCCTCTTCGTTATCTTTCTTCATCCTTTACTCCATTTTTTTCTATCATTTTCACCGAATTCCCTGTTCTTATTTGTTATTCTGTTTTCTTCCCTAATCTCCCCTTTCTCTTCATTTTCTCTTCTTCCTCTTCTCATTTCCATTCAAATTGGCTTTCCGTATCTGGTATTTTTTCCTGCTTAAACCGTCTCTGCTTTTCTGCTAAAATGTTTTTTTCTCTGCTAGAGTCCTTGTCTCCTTTTCTGTTAAACTTTTGTCTGCTTTTCTGCTAAAACGTGGGTTGTCTTTTGTGTCTGTCTTTCCCCTTATTCTGTGTCTGATTTTACTTGCTTGCTTCGTGACACGGACAGGCAGAGGGAGGAAATGCTTTTGTGTGGTTGGCGCAGTATTTTTTTTTTCATCTCTCCTTCTCTCTCTTTATTTCTCTCTTTTCTATTTTTCGTTCTCTCAGAGACAGAGAGACAGAGAGAGAGAGAGAGAGAGAGAGAGAGAGAGAGAGAGAGAGAGAGAGAGAGAGAGAGAGAGAGAGAGAGAGAGAGAGAGAGAGAGATGAGAGACGGAGAGAGAAAGAAAGAAAGAAAGAAAGAGAGAGAGAAAAAGGACTAAAGCGAGAGAAACTCCCCACACATCATATCCACATTCATAAAACAACAACAATAACGGAACTACCTCACCACAAATTCCAGCCACGACCTCTAAACAACGACAACTAAAATCACGGCAATGTTTATCAAGGACCGCGACATTAATTCAAAAAGAAACAATCTCAGCGTAATTGCAAAGATGACAGTTTTAGGCAACGATCCATCGGAGCCGTTAGTCACTTTTCGGCCAGCCAATCATCATCGCTGACTGTTTGAATGAACGAGCCAATCAGAAACGTTTTGAGTCGATCACGTGACGGTATCATGGCCAGGTAAAACGGAACTTTATTTATTTATATGATTATCTATATATTTATTATTAGAAAGATTCGTATTCATATGGAAGATGGTGAGGAAAAGGAGAAAAAATAAGAAGAGGGAGTAAGTTTAAAAAAGAGGGAGAAGAGGAAAAAGAAGAACAAGAAGAAGATGCATAAAAGAAAAGGTGGGAATAATGAAAACAAAAGAAGTAAAAGAAAGAAGATAACACACACACACAAACAAAAAAGAAGAAAATGGAAATTAGATTGGCAAAAAGAGGAAAAAAAAGAGAAAGGGAAAGACCAATTTCAGGAATGCGTACGTAACAACATTTCACACAATGATGATAAGGTTCAGACATTCACATGAAACACACGCCAACGAGACCATAAGAGGCGAAGTGTGTACACATATGTGTACATGTACGTATGGAAGTAGCGTGTAAGTATGTTGGTAGCGTGTAAGTACGAAAGTAGCGTGAAGCATATAACTGTATAACAGACTTCTACGTATGTCAGCAACGTAAATATATAACACAGTACATGTATACCATAAGTGTATACGCACAGCAGACACGTGTATATATTTT
>BOPN01000124.1:542247-544747 GCA_017312705.2 Penaeus japonicus
ATCGCTCCTTCTCTCTGATTTCCTCTTTCTCTTCCTTCCCTTCCATTCCCCCACCACATATTCTCCAACATTCCCACTCTTCCCAACTCCTTCCCACTCCCATTCCCCTTTCCCCAACCACTATCTCCCCCTCTTCCCGACTATCTCTCTCACTCCCACTCCTTGTCTCCCCTCCCCTCTCTCTGACTCTCTCCTAACCCCATCCCCCCCTCCTCCTCTCCCCTCTCCTACCCGACTCTCTCTCTTACTCCCTCTCCCCACACTACCCATCCCCATTCCCCCTTCTACCCACCTCTCTCTCTCCCCTCTCCTACCCCCTCTACCCACTTCCCCCTCTCCCCTCCCTCTTTCAACCTTCTACTCGACTCTCTCTCCCACTTCCTCTCCCTCTTTCTCCCTCTACCCACCTCTTCCTCTCCCCCTCTCTCCCCTATCCCCTCCCTCCTCCCTTTCGTTTCCCTCCATTTCCTGCTTCCTCTCTCCCCTCTCCCCCCCCCCCTCCCTACTTCATCGAGCAGTCCATGTCTGGAACTCTTCGGCTCCCTCTGTCTGTCTCGCTCTCGTTTCTCGTATTATCGCGTCTTTTTTTACTCTCTCTCTCTCTCTGATTTCTTTTTGCTGTTTTTTTGTTGTTGGTTTGTCTATGAGGTGTGGCGGGGGAGGGGGGGGGGGGTTAATTCGCGGTTTGGGTGTGTTTGTTCCTGTTTGTTTTCCTTAAAGTGGTGTTTGTTTAATGGTTTGGGTGTTTTTTTTCGTTTGTTTGTTTGTATGTTGATGTTTTTTGTCTCGTTGTTTGTTGTCTGTGGTTTATCTTCTCTCGTCTTCCATGGCTATTTGTTGTTTGTCATTAATTTTTGTCTCTTCGTCTCTCCGTCTTGATTTCTTCTCAATCTTTCTTTCTTTCTTTCTTTCCCTTTTCTTCTCTCTATATCTGTGTATTTCCTATCCCCTCTCTCACCCTCCCTCCTCTGTTTCCCTCCTCCTCCCTTCCTTCCCACACGCTTTCCCCTCTCCCCTTTCCCCTCTCCCCTCTCCCCTCTCCCCCTCTCCCCTCTCACGTCTCCTCTCTCCCTCTCTTCCCTCTCCCCCTATCCCTCTCCCCTCTTCCCTCTCCCCTTCTCCCCTCTCTCCCCTCTCCCCTCTCCCCCTTCGCAGGTGTAGCGATCGCTGACCAAAACCGGAATTGGCAAATCGAGAATAAACGACAGGGAAACAATAAAGAAAATCACCTTTAAGTTCGCCACTCCTTCCTCCTCCTCCTCCCCTCTCCACCCTCCTCCCTCCTCCCCCCCCTTCTTCCTCCCCTCCGTCTCTCAAGACTGTGAGGTATCGACTCCTTGTTTCACTTCCTCTTTCTCATTTTTTTCTTCTCTTTTTCTCTTCCTCTTTTTCACTTTCTTTTGCTTTCTTCACTTTTTTGATTGTTTCTTTATCTTATTCTTTCTCTTCTTCCTTAGCTTTCCCTCCTCCTCCTCCTCCTACTCTATCTTCCTCCTTCTTTTTATTTTCCCCTTCTTCTTCCTCTTCTTCTATCTCTCTAACCCTCCTTCCTCCTCTCCTTCTCTACCACCCTTCCTCCTCCTCTTCCTCCCCATCCATCCCTCTTCTTCCTTTTTCACCGCCATTTCTTCCTCCCTACTCTCTAATCCTTCTTCTCCTTCTCCTCTTCTTCCCCCCCCCCACCTCCTCTTCTCCCCCCCTTCTCCCTTCCTCTTGTGACCTGTGAACTTCAAGGCTTTCCCGTTGATCACCCTCGGTTTGACCTGTGACCTCTTTTGCACTTGACCCGTCACCGTCAGCATTGACCTCGTCTTATTTCTTCGTCTCTTGTCTTGCGGTGGTGGTGGGTGGGTGGGTGGGGGCTGGGTGATGATGTTATGATGATTATAAAAAAAAATATTAGTAATGATGATAAAAAAATAATAATAATGAGGGTAGTGATAATGGTGATTATAATAATGATACTAAAAATTATGGTAATGATAATGATAATGATGATAATGATTGTAATAATGATGATAATGATAATAATAAAAATGATAACATTCATTGTTATCAGCATCATTATCATTATCATTATCATTTATTGACACTTTTATTTTCATTCTTTCCCTTCTTGCTTCCTCCCCTTCCTGTAGTTTATCTCCATCTCTCTGATATTTCCCTTTCTCTCTCTTCCTTCTCTTCAACGTCCCTTCCTCTCTTCTCCCCTTTCCCTCTTCTCGCCCTTCTTTCCCCTCGTCTCTTTCCCCTTCCCCTCCTCTCTCTCCCCTTCCCCTCTCCTCATCCCCTTCTATCTCCCCCTTTTCTTCTCTTCCCCGTACCTCTCTCTCTTCTCCCCCCCCCTCTTCTCTCTCTCCTCTCACCCTCCATCCCTCTCTCTCTCCCTTACCCCTCCTCTCTTCCACCCTTCCTCTCCTGTCTTCTCCTCCCCTCTCCCTCCCTTCCCCTTCTCTCTCTCCTCTCACCCTCCATCCCTCTCTCTCTCTCTCCCCTCCCT
>BOPN01000124.1:554747-557247 GCA_017312705.2 Penaeus japonicus
CTCTCCCTCTCTCTCTCTCTCTCTTTCTCTTCTTTCTCTCCCTCTCCCTCTCTCTCCCTCTTTCTCTTTCTCTCTCTCACTCTCTCTTCTTCCCTCCCTCCCTATACCTATCTCTCTATATATTTATCTATCAACCAAATATATCTATCCATTTATCTACCTACCTACCTACCTATCTATTTATCTATATATCTATCAATCTACCTATCTATCTATCACTCAATCTATCTCCCTTCTTATCTATATCTTACACAAATAACTCGTCCCCCCACCCCTTTCCCCTCCCTCCCCCTCCCCCTCCCCCTCCCCTCTGCTCCTCCCAAACGACACGCAAAAGTATATCTTGGCAAGTGTCTTTAGCCGGACTCGAGTTACGCCAAGAATACTAACTTCATCTGTCTCCATCTTGAGAACATCCTTGCCAGTATATCTAAGACGCGAGTGATCTTATTACGGCGACATATGTTGATTGGAAGGGGGTAGGGGGAGGGGGGAAAGGGGGAAAGGGGGGGGAGGGAGGAAAGGGGGGGTAGGGGGGGAATAGAGAGGTTCTTGAACATTAATTAAGATTTAATTTGTCTCAAGTAAGGTCGCGAGAAACGTTAATGCAATATCTAGATGACTCCATAAGACTTCTGCTATTGCCCTAGCTTACAGCGTTAAGTTTATGTGTTAATATAATTTACGGCCGTAATTATTTAATGAGATTTACTGAGGCGATGAAAGGTGATTAATGTCGTCGTATGTATTAAATGTTGCATATGTGTGTGTATGTGTGTTTTTTGTGGGAATTTTCAAAAAAGTTATCTTTTATGAAGGGAGATTATGTTGTTTTTTTTCTTAGCGGGGATTCCATACGTGTAGTGACATACATACACATAGAAATCATATATACATTTATAATGTGGAAGAAAGTTATGAAAGGGACTGAAAATCTAAACAACGCAAGAGATGTATTTGACGTATCGTATTTTGACGGAGGGAGGTCTTCGTTAAAAATACATGTATTATGATTTTTTTAGAAAGACTTTCGTCGAAACGCCTCAGATACATCTCTTGTGTTGTTTAGATATTCAGTCTCATTCATACCTTTCTATTACATTTGTCGTTATGAATTTGGTTCATACATTTATAAATACATATATACGTACACGTACACATACGAGTATAAAGTTAAATGAAAACACACACACACACACACACACACACACACACACACACACACACACACACACACACACACACACACACACACACACACACACACACACACACACACACACACACACACACACACACACACACACACACACACACACACACACACACACACACACACACACACACACGACTTTCCTTCCTCCCTTGTATCAGTTTTATCTTCTTTGCGAATGACACTTAGGGTGATTGGCTGAGGACGAATTTCAATCCAATTTTTTTTTGTATTACATCGCCATTAATCACACTCTACTATTTTTTAAATAATTAATTTAATCTTCTCTTTAAAATCCTCTTCGGGAAATTCCAGATATTTATATATTCAATACAACTATTCGGAGATTTCTTTGAAACAGGAATGTACGTTTCCTATAAAGGTGGAAAAATTGGAAATATATATTTTTTTGTTTGATAATGGGGAAGGGGGAAGAAGATGGGGATGGAGAGGGGGGAGGGAGAAGGGGAGAGAAGGATGGAAAAGGAGAAAGGGGAAGGGGAAAGGAGGAAGGGAGAAGGGGAATGGGGAAGAAAGAAGGGAGAAGGGGAATGGGGAAGAAAGAAGGGATAAAGTTGATGGAGAAGGAGCAGAAAATGGGAAATGGAAAGGGAGAAGAGAAAAGAGGAGGAGGAGGAGGAGAGGGCGCGCAAATACGCATTTCAGGAAACTTTTAACGTCGACGAAAATTGCCGCAATACTTTTCAATACATTTCGTTGGCGTAAAGTACCCGTCCTCTGCTTCTAGTTCTCCTGCATCCCCAATCTCCATCATTCTCCATCCTCCTCCTCCTCTATCCCCTTCAGCTTCTTCCCTCATCCCTCTCCTTCCTCACCCAACCGCCTGTAAATTCCATCCTTCTCCGCTGCATCCTCATTCCTTCACCCCTCCTCCCCCACCCCCTCCTCTCCCTCAACCTCCTAACCCTCCCCACCCTACCCTCTTCTCCCTCCACTTCCATCTCCTGTTGGGGTAGGAGGAGAGGGGTTGGGTAGGAAGGGGAGGGAGAAGGAGGGGTTGAAGAAGGAGGAGGAGGGGAAGGAGGAGGGGTTGGGGTAGAAGGGAAGTCTCCTCCTCCCCAACCACCTCCTCCATCTTCCCCTCTCTCCTCCGCTCCCCAGCCCCATCTTCCCCTCTCTCCTCCTCCCCAACCTCCTCCTCCTCTCCATCCTCCTCTCCCCACCCCATCCTCCTCCTCCCTCTTCCTACCTAACCTCCTCCTCCTCTCCTTCCTCCTCCCCAACCCCATCTTCCCCTCTCTCCTCCTTCCCAAGCACCTCTTCCTC
>BOPN01000124.1:562247-567247 GCA_017312705.2 Penaeus japonicus
TCCCTGATCCCTTCCTCAGCTCCCTCTTCTCCTACCTTTTCCCTCCTTCCCGCCTAACCTTTCCTTCATACTTCCCTCTCCCCATCCCCCCTCCTACCCCTCTTACCCCTCCCCCCTCTTCCACCTCCGTATGACAGCCGTGACACAGGCCGCTGCAACGACCACCGCGGCGGAACGACACGAACAAAATGTCGTCGCTAAGTCGTGGTCGATGACGTCACAAAACCGTAGCGTGAAAATGACGCAACGAGGAAAGAATAGATAGGTCGGAGGAGTAGAAGAGGGAGGGGTGTAAGGGGGAGGGGTAGAAGGTGGAGGGGTAGAGGGTGGAGGGATAGAAGGGGAAGGAATAGAAGGGGAAGGGTTAGAAAAGGGAGGGGTAGAAGAGGAAGGGTTAGAAAGGGGAAGGATAGAAGGGGAGGGGGAAGAAAGGGTGGTTATAAAAGAAAGTGGAGGGGTAGAATAGGGAGGGATAGAAGGAGAGAGGTAGAAAGAGGTGGATAGAAAGGGGAAGGAGTAGAATAGGGAAGGGTAGAAGGGGGAGAAGACAGAGGGATTAGTAGGAGGGGCTATGGGATAGAGGAGAGTGAAAGGGCGGAGGAAATGGGATATGGCTGGATAAGGGAAGGGAGGAGGTGGAAGGGGGAGTGGGGGGTATAGGAGGAGTGGTATTGGGAGGGTTGAGGGGGGGGTGGAGAGGCCAGGGAGGGGAGTAGATAGATGTCGGAGGCGAAGAATGGCAGCTTCCGGTCAGTGACTATGAAGCCGTGTCTCGGTTTTTCTCCATTGGGCTGGTGATGTTCTTTTTTTTATTATTTGTTTCTTTGCATCAATGTTCGTTCACCCGCCCCCCACCCACACACACATCCCAGCGCTTTCTCTTTTCCCTCTGCTATTCTGTCCGTTTGTTTGTTTGTTTTTCTGATTATCTGTCTGTTCTCTTACTCTCTCTCTCTCTCTCTCTCTCTCTCTCTCTCCCTCTCTCTCTTTCTTTCTCTCTCTCTCTCAAATCACAAATCTACTTCAAGATCAAACAAACAAACAAACAAACAACAACAACAATACACTAAACATCATCACGTGAACATCACTACCTGTTTCAACCTGTTTCAAAACCTCACCTCTTCGACCTATACACTATTATACACATGTTTGTTTACATCACACGTACTTGACTATGCAAATATGAGCCTTGTTGTGTTTTCTCGGGTTGTTTACTGTTATAGTTATTTGTGTTTGTTTTCTGCGAGACGAGTGTGTATTATATTATAAATAGGCGTACGTTATTTACTTTATCTTATTCTTTTTAAAAAGATCATTCCTTTGTGTTTGTTTTTCTATTGACGTGTGTTTTTGTTTGTTTGTTTGTGTATGTGTGTGTGTGTGTGTGTGTGTGTGTGTGTGTGTGTGTGTGTGTGTGTGTGGGGGGGGGGGTGGAGGGCGCATGTGTATGTTTGTGTAGGTGCATTTGTATGTGTGAATAACAGAGATTTGCATAGCCATATGTCAATATTTACACGTCCATACATATCTGAAATCCGTTTATGTAACCATCTCCACTATTTCAGATACCCTTTGAGTGTGTGTACGCGAGTGAAGTTGTATAAACAGGTCCAAAATAAGGTCGGGAGAACAACATATCTTTATTCTCATGGCTTATTTGCTACTTTCGTAGCGTTGCTATGTAGGAGGAGAAAGATAGGGATACATATACATACACACACACATACACACACACACACACACACACACACACACACACACACACACATATATATATGTATATACACACACACACACACTTCCCCCTCCCCCCTCCCCCCCCCTCCCCCTGCCATTTCTCAGCGTGTGTTCGAGGGTAAGTCATCTCATTAGACAACTGAGAATTCCGGTTTCCACTTCGCCGATTTCATTCGCGTTATCATTTGTCTCTGATTTCAATGCCCCCCCCCCCTCTTTCTCTCATTCCCTACCTCTCTCTCTCTCTCTCCCTTTTTCGCCCTTCATCTCTCTTCCATCACCTAACCCCCTTTCTCCCCTCCTCTTCCCTTCCTCCTTTTCCCCATTCCTTATAGTCTGGTATCCACTCTTTTCCTCTCACTATCTCTCTCCATATATACTTATTTCTCTCCTTTCTTTTCCTAATCATACTTAACTAACCCCTCTCACCAATTTTCGATCTCTCTTCTCCTCTTCCCCTTTCCGGTCTCACTCTCTCATAATCCCACTCTCACCCTCCTCTATTCCCCCTATCTGTTTTTCTCTCTCTCCCTCACCCCTTTCCCCTCTCGCCCCCACCCACCCTACCTCACACTCATCCCTCTCCTACCCCTATCTCACACTCAACCCCTCTCCTCCTGTGATACCTCTCAGACCCCACCCCCCTCTCTTTTCCCTCTCCTCCTCTGACCCCAACTCCCTTCCATCTCTTCCCTCATCTCCCTTCATTGACCTCTGACCTCCCCATCACCATCTGACCTCATCCCATCAGAACCAAGTTCTTCTCTGTCTTCATTATCTCCTCCAACTCTCCCCTTCTCTATTATCCTGTGTAATTTATCCGCATCACGGTTCTTCATCCTCATCCTTCCATACCCCCCCCCCCCCTACACCATCTACCTCCTTCCCTCCCTCCTACCTCCTTCTTCCTCTCTCTCTCTCTCTCTAACTCTGTTTATTTGTTTGTATATATACATACATCTGTTTGTCTGTATGTCTGCCTGTATCTACTCTATATATCTGTTCAAACTATCCTTCTATCTGTCTGTCTGTCTCTTGATCTGTCTATTTATCTACCTACCTATATACCTACCTGTCTCTCCCTCTATCTGTCTGTATATCATTTTGCCTATATAGTTATCTATCGATTGATCCATTTATCTATCTATTTATCCATCTTCTATTCATTTGTCTTTCTATCTATCCATATATTTATCTGTCTATCTATCTATCTGTCTATTTATCTATTTATCTGTCTATCTGTCTATTCATTCTTCACCCATCCACTTCTTCTCCCCTCCCCCTTCACCCCCTCCCCCACCTTTTCTCCGCCCCTCTCTCCCCCTAACCCCCCCTCCATTCTTTAACCTATCCTCCATTGTTGTAATCCCACAACCCTCTCCCCCCACACCCCTCTCCCCCCCACACCCTTCTACCCTCCCTCACCCCCCCTCCTACAAAGACGACCTCCACTCCCCCCCCCCCACATCCCCCTCCTTCAAAGACGACCGAGTCAGCTGGCTTTCGCTAAATAAGGGCTCCTCAGACGCTGTCCTGGCTCTTCTGAAACAATAGCGCTGCGCCAACTTGTCTCACATTGGTTTTCACAGTCGTCTAAAGGAGGGAAGGGGGGAGGTGAGGGGGTGAGGGGGGAAGGGAGAAAGGGAGAAAGGGAGGGAGTAAGGTAGGGGGGAAGGGAAGGGGAATAGAGGTGGGAATCAAAGCGGGACGGAGTGAGGGAGGTAGGAAGGGGGAAGGGGGAAGGGGGAAAGAAGTCGGTAGAAGGAAGAGAGGGGGAAAGGAAGAATGGAGTGGGGAAAGGGTGGAGGACAGAGGAAGAGGAAGAGGGAGAGAGGGAGAAGGGAGGAAGGGAGGGGGGACGGAAGAGGGAGGGGGAAGGGAGGGGGAAGGGAGGGTAAGGAAGGTTGAGAGTGGGAGGGATCTGGGAATAGGGGAGAGGGAAGGGGGGGAAGAGGAGAAAGGGGAAAGGGGAAGGGGGCGGAGAGGAGGAGAAGGAAAAGGAAGAGGAGAGGAGGGCGTAGGTGGAAAAATTATTATTATTATTTTTTTGTTTGATTTCGTTATCCTATCATTATCATTAGACACATAATGAGAAATTATAGCTACGATGTTGATAATGACTTGATGATAATGATAATAATAAAAATAATGATAATGATGATGGGATGACAATGATAATAATAATGATGATGATGATGATAATAATGATAATGATAATGATAATGATAATGATAATGATAATGATAATGATAATGATAATGATAATGATAATGATAATGATAATGATAATGATAATGATAATGATAATGATAATGATAATGATAATGATAATGATAATGATAATGATAATGATAATGATAATGATAATGATAATGATAATGATAATGATAATGATAATGATAATGATAATGATAATGATAATGATAATGATAATGATAATGATAATGATAATGATAATGATAATGATAATGATAATGATAATGATAATGATAATGATAATGATAATGATAATGATAATGATAATGATAATGATAATGATAATGATAATGATAATGATAATGATAATGATAATGATAATGATAATGATAATGATAATGATAATGATAATGATAATGATAATGATAATGATAATGATAATGATAATGATAATGATAATGATAATGATAATGATAATGATAATGATAATGATAATGATAATGATAATGATAATGATAATGATAATGATAATGATAATGATAATGATAATGATAATGATAATGATAATGATAATGATAATGATAATGATAATGATAATGATAATGATAATGATAATGATAATGATAATGATAATGATAATGATAATGATAATGATAATGATAATGATAATGATAATGATAATGATAATGATAATGATAATGATAATGATAATGATAATGATAATGATAATGATAATGATAATGATAATGATAATGATAATGATAATGATAATGATAATGATAATGATAATGATAATGATAATGATAATGATAATGATAATGATAATGATAATGATAATGATAATGATAATGATAATGATAATGATAATGATAATGATAATGATAATGATAATGATAATGATAATGATAATGATAATGATAATGATAATGATAATGATAATGATAATGATAATGATAATGATAATGATAATGATAATGATAATGATAATGATAATGATAATGATAATGATAATGATAATGATAATGATAATGATAATGATAATGATAATGATAATGATAATGATA
>BOPN01000124.1:572247-574747 GCA_017312705.2 Penaeus japonicus
CATACTCCCCTCCTCTCCCTTGTCTCCCTTTCCCTCTCTCTCCCCTCTCTTCTCAGGGGACGCCGAAGACCATCACATTCTCCGTTTCTTGATGGCAGATACACTATCCCTTGACCTCAGTGGGGGTGGGTGGGGTGGGGTGGGGGGGAGAAGCATTGAGGAGGTGAGGGATTGAGGGAATAGTATGATTGGAAGTGTGTGGTAGAAATTCGTATTTTTTTTCTACTGTCTCTCTCTCTCTCTCTCTCTCTCTCTCTCTCTCTCTCTCTCTCTCTCTCTCTCTCTCTCTCTCGCTCTCCCTCAATATCAAAACCATCATTATCATCTTAATTATCTATCTCCTCTTCAACCTTAATGACCTTGGCACACCTTCATCTCTTAACACCCCCCTCCCTACCCATATCCAAAGGTATACCCCCACCCCCACCCTCTCCCCACAAACTGGGCACTTGTATCCATTAAAGTGCAAAATTGGCTTCATTAGCCCCATGAGAAAGGGGGCAGAGGAAAGTTTGGGGTGAGAGAGAAAGAGAGAGAGAGAGAGAGAGAGAGAGAGAGAGAGAGAGAGAGAGAGAGAGAGAGAGAGAGAGAGAGAGAGAGAGAGAGAGAGAGAGGGGAGCGGAGAGGAGGGGAGAGAAGAAAAAGAGAAGAGAGTGAGAGAGAGCGAGTGAGTGAGTGATTGAGAGAGAGAGAGAGAGAGAGAGAGAGAGAGAGAGAGAGAGAGAGAGAGAGAGAGAGAGAGAGAGAGAGAGAGAGAGAGAGAGAGAGAGAAAGAAAGAGAAAGAGAAAGAGAAAGAGAGAACGAGAGAGAGAAAGAGAGAAGAAAGAGTGAGAAAGTGAGAGAGAGAGGAGAAACGGAGAGAGGGGGAGGGAGGAGGAGGTAAAGGAAAAATTAGATTAGCGCGAAAATTTTGATAAAAAGAGAAATGCAAGGATCAGGAAGTACAAAATAATGTCTTGCTCCCATATCGCACACCCCCTTCCCTTCCTCCCCACTCCTTATCCCTGCCCTGTTATTTTTTGCTAAAAGTATCAAGGAAATTCTGAAGAAGCTATGGGCCCTTGTCATATCCCCCCCTACGCCCCCTCCACAAAAAGGGGGAAAAATGTTGCAGGCGTCTTAGACCAATTGCAAAACTCCCTTGGGCGGTTCCCCTTTCTGCCACTAGATGGCGTGCCTCTCTCTCTCTCTCTCTCTCTCTCTCCTTTTCTTTCCCTATCAATTTCTCAATCTCTCTTCTTTTTTTCTTTTTCTCTCTCGGTTTATCACTACCCCTCTTTCATTCTCTTTCTCTCTGTTTCTTTCTTTCTTTACTGATTTCTTTCTCTCTTTCTTGATTTGTTCATCTCTCTCTCTCTTCCTCTAAGCATCTACTCCTCCCTCTCTCTCTCTCTCTCTCTCTCTCTCTCTCTCTCTCTCTCTCTCTCTCTCTCTCTCTCTCTCTCTCTCTCTCTCTCCCCTCTCTCTCTCTCTCTCTATCTATCTATCTATCTATCTCTCTCTCTCCCTTCCTCCCCTCTCTCTCTTTCTCACTTATTCACTTACTGACTTACTCACTCACTGTTTCTCTTTCTCCATCCTCCTACTCCTCTTCCTCTTTCTCCCTAAACCTTTTTCCCTCTCCCTCATTCTTCCTCTTTCTTCTTCTCTCTCCCTCTTTCCGCCTTGACCTTTAAGACGAAAAAGGTCACAGTAGAACAAGAAAATCTTCGTCTGACTTGTTATTCTACCCTGAATCTTTTATTTCTTCTTCTTGTTCTTCTTCTTTGTATTTTTCTTCGCCTGGTGCGTATTTCTTCGTGTTTATTTTGTGTTCTTTCTTTATTTTACTTTATATCATTTTCGTTTATTCTTTCTCCTCCCACCATCCCTCTTACACCCCCCAACCCTCCTACCTAACTTCACTCCACATTCCCATCCCACTCCCACCTTCCACCCTCTCACTCCCACCCCCACTCTCACCCCTCCCATCCCCAACAGCCCTCCCATTCCCTCTCCCACCCTCACCACATCCTCCCACCCCCTTCCACCCTCACCACATCCTCCCACCCCCTTCCACCCCCAATCCCCCCTCCCACCCACCCCCCCTACACCCGAACACACATCCGCCCATGATGATAAAAGGAAAACCTCAGGAAAAGCCACCCAGACAAGACCCGGTTTCCTGGATTTGGAATATTCCAGCCACGGTTCCTGGGACTGGTTTCTGGCGCCCGACCTGGCATAGGAAGTGGGGAGAAAGTGAAGGAGAAGAAGGAGGTAGGAGGAAGTGGGGAGAGAGTGAAGGAGAATAAGGAGGTAGGAGGAAGTGGGGAGAGACTAAGGGAGAAGAAGGAAGAAAGAGGGAGTGGGGAGAGAATGAGGGAGAAGAAGGAAGAAGAGGAAGTGGGGAGTGGGGAGAGAGTGAAGGAGGAGGGAAAATGAGGTGGGAGGGGGAAGGGAGAGAAGGGAGAAAGAAGAGAATGGGAGGAGGGAGGGGAAGAGGAGAAAGTTAGGGAG
>BOPN01000124.1:584747-592247 GCA_017312705.2 Penaeus japonicus
GACACCAGATTACGGCACTGTCGCACATTTTTGCGATTGTCATGTTTATTTGGTTTGTTCCGTTTTTGTTCTGTTTTTGTTTTGGGAAAGTAAGATTGTTTTTTTTCTTTTCTTTTCTTTTTTTTTGGTTTTGTAATCAGAGTTTGGTGTCTGGTTGTTCACGTGTTTCTTTTTTTTCTTTTTTTCTCGCTTTCCTTTCTTGCTTTCTGTTGTTGTTGTTTTTATTATTATGCTACTGTTTTTCTCTCTCTCTTATCCCTTCTCTCTTTTATTTTTCTCCATCTCTCTCTCTTTCTCTCTCTCTCACTCTCCCTCCCTCTCTCTCTCTCTCTCTCTCTCTCTCTCTCTCTCTCTCTCTCTCTCTCTCTCTCTCTCTCTCTCTCTCTCTCTCTCTCTCTCTCTATGTCTCTTTCTCTCTCACCATCCACCTTACAAGCCTTTCCGTCTTCATTTACCTATTCCAGCCTCTATCTATCTATCTCTTCTCTCTCTTCTTGTTCCCTCACTCTCTCTCTTCTTATTCCCTCCCCTCCTCCCACCTTCCCTCTCTCTCTCTATCATTCTTTTTTTCTTTTTTCCTATTTTTTTCTTTTGGTTTTTACAATTTCCCTGATGCTCTTTCAATCCCCTGAAGGCTTTTGTTGTGATCGGTTCCACTGCTGATTTCCCTCCTCTTGTTGTCTTAAACGTAGCCAATCTTCCCTGAGTGGTTGGTCGGTATCCGCCTTATTTCCTTTGTTTCACTAATCATTCTTTATGTCTGTAGTAATCATCAAATCGCCATCAGCATCTGGATGAATAATGGACATGCAATAGATACGAATTCAATTCAATCTATATAGCTATGTATTTATTTATCTATCTACCTATCAATTAATTAATTAATCATTCAGTCAATCAGTTTATCTATCGATCTATCTATCTATCTACCTATAAATCTTTATATCAGTCTACATCTCTACCTTGCTATCTCTGTTTCTATATCTATCCACCTGTAAATCTTTCTATCTATCTATCCATCCACTTTCGCATCTCTATCTGTCTATCTATCCATCTATCTATCTATCCATCTATCTATCTATCTATCTATCTATCCATCCATCTATCTATTTATCTATCCATCCATCTATCTATCTACCTATCTACCCATCTACCCACCCATCTACCCACCCATCCACCCACCAATCTACCCATCCATCCATCCACCCATCCATCCATCCAATCCATCTATCTATCTATCTCTATTCAGATATCATTGCAATGCAACCTTGATCTCCGCGGGTTCGCCTCTCCTCGTGAACCTCAAGACAAAGGCACAATTCTGAAGCGACAGCGGTATTAGGCTGCGGCTTTCCCTTCGGATGAATATAGAATGAGAGGAAAACAACAGCAAGAAAGAGTAATAAAAAAGAAGAAAAAAAAGAAGAAGAAGAAAAAAAAAGGGGAAAAAAAAGAAAGATACAAAGAGATAAAAAAAAAAGAAGCTGAGAATAGAATAGAAAAAAATAAGATGAAAGAAAGAAAGAAAAAATAAAGTGGGAAGAAGAAAGATATAAAGAAATAAAAAAGAAACTGAGAAACGGAAAAATTAAGATAAAAGAAAGAAAAAAAAAGGTGAAAAAAGGCGAAAAAAGAAAGACAAAGGAAACAGGGCTAATCTAGGGATGGTGGAGAAAGTATGTGATGGGCGAGTCTGCGAGAAGCAGATAAAGATGGAGATGGAGGGAAGGGAAGAGAGAGAGAGAGAGAGAGAGAGAGAGAGAGAGAGAGAGAGAGAGAGAGAGAGAGAGAGAGAGAGAGAGAGAGAGAGAGAGAGAGACAGAGAGAGAGAGAGAGACAGAGGGAGAGAGAGTGGTGTGTGTATATCCATGTCTGTATGTATATGAACACACACACACACACATGATACTACTACCACAACTACGCCTTTAGATAATAAAAATAACTAAAATAAAGATCCGTAATAACACAATCAGAGAGAGAGAGAGAGAGAGAGAGAGAGGGGGGGGGAGAAATGATTAGACAGAGAAAAAAAGAAACAGAAAAAAGAAAACAAAACAAAGCAAAACAAAAATAACGAATCAAAATCTACGAAATCAGACGAAAACCAACGAACGAAAATAAAATAAAATAAAATAAAAATAAAAGAAACACAAACAAGAGAAACCACAAACCAAACCAAACCTCAAAATCCAGCAACCAAACACGCAAATAAAACAAAAAAAGCAAACAAAGTCAAACACCACCCAACATCGAGGTAAACCAGCAAAGTACAGACGGTGCGCAAACAAGAGCGACGGAGACGGCAAACAGCTAAGGATCACAACACACAAACAACGGAGAAGAATGCAAACAAAGGAGAGAGGGGGGGAGAGAGAGAGAGAGAGAGAGAGAGAGAGAGAGAGAGAGAGAGAGAGAGAGGCAAAGATAGGCACGTGCGGTAAAAAAGGAAGAGAGGAAGAGGGAAAGGTAGAGGGAGAGAAAGACAGAGATAGGAAGCAGACAAAGAGAGAGACAGAAAAAGAAAGGGCAAAAAAGAGGAATAGGAAGAGGAAAATGAGGTAAAGAAATAAATAGAGGAAGAGGGGGAGGGAGAGGAATAAATTGATAGATATAGGAAGAAGAAAAGAAAAAAAAAGAGGCAAAAAAAGAGAGGGAAGGCTATATAAATCGATAAAAATAGATAGATGTATAGAGACAGAGACAGCCAGAGACAAACACCACCTCCACATCCACCTTCACCACAGCACCTCGACCTCCAACTTGAAGGACGAGGCGAAACGAGAGGCCCGCCATCTCGTAAGGAGGCTCCCGAGCTAACCCCACGAGGGGAGGTTTGGGAGAGGTTGATATATCAGGCCAAATCCGGCTGAGTGGAAGGGTCTATCACTGGCTCCTTTGGCTGTTCCCTTGGGCCTACACCGCCCCACTCTTGTAATTTAAGGGGGTGAAGGTGAGTGTGTCTCGGTTACACAGACGGGGGGAAGGAGGTGGAGGAGGAAGGAGAGGGAGGGGGTGGAGGAGGAGGAAGGAGAGGGAGAAGGTGGAGGAGGGGGGAGGAGGTGGAGGAGGAGAGAGTGAGATGGAAGAGGGAAGGATGTGGAGGAGGAGGGAAGGATGGAGGGGGGGAGGGAGGAGGAGGGAAGGAGGGAGGGGGGAAGGGGGTAAGGATATGCAGGATGAGGAAAGGAGGTGGAGGAGGAGGGAGGGGGAAGGGAGGGAGAATGATGTGCAGGATGGGTGAAGGAGGTGGAGGAGGAAAGGAAGCGTGAAGGAAGCGGAGGAAAGAGGAAGGAGGATTGAAGAAAAAGATAGAATGTGGGGAAAGGGGGAAGGATGGGGAAGAAGGAGGAAGAACGATAGATGACAGAGGACGAAGGAAGGAGAGGAGATGGAGGATGAATAAATGGTGGTAAAGAAGGGAGAATGATGTTGATGATGAAGAGGAAGAGGAAGAGTGGGAAGAGAAAGAAGAGAATGCGTATAAGGAAAGAGACGAAAGAAGAAGAAACGTGAAAGCAATAGAAGAAAGTTAAGAAGAAAGGAGAAAGTAGACAATAATACTAATACACAGATAGAAGAAAAATAAGTCATAGAAAACGAACAGACTTAAGAAAGAAAAAAAAAATAATGTGGAGAAATGGAGAAAACCCAATAACTCATAAAAAAAGAAAAAAAAACAAAAACAAAAATAAACGGGAGATTAAGACCTCAAAAAAGGTAGCAAAAGAGGAATCCGATAAAGCGGAGATATATAGCCACAATCACCTTAAGGAGCCATGTCCATCATGATACTAAAAGTACTTCACCTTCATCGTATTCTGTCACACTCCACTTCGACCCTTTGGGAAGAAGGGGGGAAGGGAGGAGAAGAAAGGTGGAGGAGGGTAGAGTGGGGGGAGTGCGGGAAGAGGAGGAGGAGGAGGTTAAAGGGGGGGGTGGGCAAGGAAAGAGGGGGGTTGAAAGGGAGGAGGGGAGATTGTTAGGATTGTAGAGGGAGGGGGAGGGAAAGAGGAAGGAAGGGGGGCAGAATGGGAGGAGGGGAGATTGTGAGGTAGGTAGGGAGGGGGAGGAGAGGAGGAGGAAGGTAGAGAGGGGGAGGGGTAAAGGGAAGGGGGCAGAAGGGAGGAGAGAGTAAGAAGGGAACTAGAAGGGGGAAGAAACCAGAGGAGGGAGAATGGAAGGAAACTGGAATATGTAGATGAAGGTGGAAAGGCTTGTAAGGTGGATGGTGAGAGAGAAGGAGACATAGAGAGAGAGAGAGAGAAAGAGAGAGAGAGAGAGAGAGAGAGAGAGAGAGAGAGAGAGAGAGAGAGAGAGAGAGAGAGAGAGAGAGAGAGAGAGAGAGAGAGAGAGAGAGAGAGAGAGAGAAAGAGAGAGAAAGTGGGGAGAGAGAATAGAGAGAGAGAGAGTAGGGAGATAGAATAGAGAGGGGCAGAGTAGAGAGGAGGGGACAAAAAAGTGACAAAAAAATATATATATCCTAAATGGATAATGGACCATAAGCTGAGGCAATTTCATCCTAACTAGCTTACTCGTGACACCTGCCGAGGACCCTTGAAATCCGAGACAAATGGGTAGTCCTTCCTTTTGTATGGTTAATCAACCACTTTCTAAGTACTTGTCTTCCCGCTCCCTTTCTCGGCTGGATCTTTTGTTCTCGGGGAGGGAGAGAGAGAAAGAGAGAGAGAGTGAGAGAGAGAGAGAGAGAGAGAGAGAGAGAGAGAGAGAGAGAGAGAGAGAGAGAGAGAGAGAGAGAGAGAGAGAGAGAGAGAGAGAGAGAGAGAGAGAGAGAGAGAGAGAGAGAGAGAGAGAGAGAGAGAGAGAGAGAGAGAGAGAGAGAGAGAGAGAGAGAGAGAGAGAGAGAGAGAGAGAGAGAGAGAGAGAGAGAGAAAGACAGAGAGAAAGACAGAGGGAGAGAGAGAGGAAGAGAAAGAGAAGAGACGAAGAAGAGAGTGAAACATATAAAAAGTAAGAAATAAATAAAGATATATCCAAGACTACATAAATAGACAGATAGATAGATAGATAGACAGACAGATAGAGATAGCTAAAACAAGCCCCCCGCCCCACCCTCAAATAAAAAAAGACGAAAAGCGACCCCAGCCAAGAGAGAAGATGAAGTCCTTGAACACAACCAAAGTATTAAGGTGGAGACTCGTCGCCAAGTGCCTGCCTATTGTTGTCTTGATGAAGGACGAAGAGCAAAGGACGAAGAGAGGCTTTTCTCTCTTTTGCTTCTTCTTTACTCCTTTTTTTTGTAAAAAGAAGGAGGAAGAGGTGGAAGAATATGAGAAAAATGGGGAGGGTGAGGAGGAGGAGGAGGAGGAGGAAGAGGATAAATGAAATGAGACGAAGGAAAAAAGGAGGATGAGAAGAAGGAGGAAGAGAGGAAGAGGGGGGGGGAGAGGAGGAGGAAATGGAGGAGGAGGAAGTGGGGGAGGAGAAAGAAGAAGTGGTGGAGGAGGATAAAGAGGAGAAGTGGAAGAAGAGGAGTAGAAGGAGGTGGTAGAGGAGGAAGAGGAAGAGGAGAAAGAAGAAGAAGAAGGGGAGGAAGAGGAGGAGGAAGGAGGAGGAGGAAGAAGAGGAGGAGAAGGAGGAGGAGGAGGAGGATGAGGAGAAGGTGAATGAGGAGGAGACTCTTTGAGTGCAGTTAAAAGGACGCGAACAAGTGCGCTAATATCCTTGATTATGTTTGGGTTGACGGTCTTGGAGCAGAACCCACACGGAGGCTTTTGTGTTTGGTCTTGTGCTTAGATCATGGCGGGGGTGGAGGGGGGAGGGAGAAGGAGGGGCGGAGGGAAGGAGGGGAGAGGAGAAGGAGAAGGAGGGTGGGAGGGAAAGAGGAGGGGGGGGGGAGGAGAAGGAGGGGGGGAGGGAAGGAGGAGGAGGGGTGGGGGAGGAGGAAAGGAGGGGGAGGAGAAGGAGGGGAGGAGGAAAAGGAGGGTGGGAGGGAAGGGGGGGGGAGGAAAAGAATGTAGTGAAGGAGGAGGAGAAGGAGGAAGGAAAAGAAGAGAAGGAGGAGAGATGGAATGGTGAAGAGGGAGGCAAGTAAAAAGACAGGGAGGGAGGGAGGAAGGGAGGCAGGGAGGAAAACAAGGAGAGAGCGAAAGAGGACAGGGTTGGAGGGAGGGAAAGCGAGTAGGGAGGGAGAAAAGGGAGAGAGGCTTATGGGAAACTCTGAGAATGATGAATTACTTGCAATCTTATACACATTACTCTGGATTGAGAACGGGAGATTGTGCAAGGGGAAACTAGTACACGGAAAATCCAAATTTGAATGTATGCTTCTGGATCATCTACGGTGCATTCGGGCATTCGGCTAAACAGAAACATTTCGACATGCTGCACACAAACACACACACACACACACACACACACACACACACACACACACACACACACACACACACACACACACACACACACACTAATACAAACACACACAAACTCCCAGACCCACGAATTCGACGCATTTGGCCATAACAAAGGCGCATCGAGTTCCAAAACCAGAGCGAATCTCAACAAACTCGGTCGGATCCACACAGCTGGGACCTCTCTACTATAGGATCACGTGATATACAACCATGTACAGCCTCGAGGGAAAAGCTACGCCCTCTTGGTCCTACAATACAGTCTCTGCCTCCCTTTTTTCTCCTTTTTTCCTCCTCTAAATCTTTCTCGGACACTTCTCTTTAACTTGTGCTATTGTCAACAATGACGGTGATCTGGATTGAATGTGCGGTATGGGATATATTTTAGTCTCGGCGTAATGCTGAATATGGAAGGATGGCGTTTCCTTATTTCTCTCTCCCTTTCTTTCTCTCTGTCTCTCTCTCTCTCCCTTTCTTTCTCTCTCTCTCTCTCTCTCTCTCTCTCTCTCTCTCTCTCCCTCTCTCTCTCTCTCTCTGTCTTTCCCTCTTTCTCTCTCTCTCTCCTTCCTCCCTCTTCCCTCCCTCCCTCCCTCTCTCTCTCTTTCTCTCTCTCTCTCTCTCTCTCTCTCTCTCTCTCTCTCTCTCTCTCTCTCTCCCTCCCTCCCTCTCTCTCTCTCTCTCTCTCTCTCTCTCTCTCTCTCTCTCTCTCCCTCCCTTCCCCTCTCTCTCTCTTTCTCTCACGCTCTCTCTCTTTCTGATTGCTCCCTACTGGATCTGACAATGACGTGGCATGGGAAGGCATAACGGATGACGAACATTATCAACAGAATACATATGCTTTGTGGGAGAAAAGCACGACACTGCTTTTGATTTAAAGAAATGCGTTTTTTTTCCTTCATGGTCAAGACAAATGAATAAAGAAAGATAAAAAAAATATATTTGAAGAATGAGATGGAGGAAATAATTGGTATAAGAATGAGAAAAGGTGGAGTAAGAATGAGGAAGAAAACGGAAGACGAAAAGACAACAGAGAGAAGAATAAAAGAAAGAAAGAAAAAGCCCGAGACAACAATCAAAGATATAGAAAAATAGTAGACAAGGTAGTAATTGCAACATAAGGAGATGA
>BOPN01000124.1:597247-604747 GCA_017312705.2 Penaeus japonicus
GAGGAGGGGAGTGGGAGGAAAGGGAGGGAGGAAAGGGAGGGTGAAGGGTTGAAGGGGTGAGGAAGGTGGAGGGTTGAAGGGGGGAGGGTTGAAGGAGGGAGGGGGGTTGGAAGGGAGGGGAGTGGGAGGAAAGGGAGGAGAGTGGGGAGGAGGGTGAAGGGTTGAAGGGGTGAGGAAGAAAGGGAGGGGAGTGGGGAGGAGGGTGAAGGGTTGAAGGGGTGAGATGGGTAAAGGGTTGAAGGGGTGAGGAGGGTGAAGGTTTGAAGGGTTGAAGGTGGGAGGGGAGGGGAGGGGGAGTGGCGCTGGGAGGGTTAAGGGTTACAGGAGAAAGGAAAAGAGGAGGGAGGGAGCGAGGGTGAAGGATTATAGGAGTAGGGGAAAGAGAGGAAGGAGGATGAAAAATAAATAAGGGTTGAGTGAGAGGGGCAGAGAGGGAGACATATATAAAAGCATAACCTCCCCCCACATACACACACACAAACACATGCACAAACACGAAAAACACAAACACTCACACAAACAAAACAGAAACCTCAAAACAACGCCACCCCCGAAGCACAAAAAACAAACAAACAAACTAACACACAAAAACAGAAATCTCAAAAAACAAACACATGCAAAACCACAGTCTCAAGTCCCCCTCCCCCCTCCCCCTCCCCCCTTTTGACTGCGCGTCACCCCTGAACCTCAAGTGATCAAGAATAAGCAAACTAATTAAGATTATTTTTTGGCGTAAATTTCTTAATTACGATGCCGAGGGTGGGGTGGGGGTGGGGCTGGGGAGAGGGAGGAGTGGGAGTGGGAGTACGGAGCTTGGGGGTGGAGGGGGGTGGGTGGAGGCTAGCTGGGGTGTGGATGGGTACGGGGTTGGGTAGGGGGGGATAGGGAGGTAGAAGGGAATAGGGTGGGGGTGGGGGGTGGGGGGGGGGGGGTAAAGGGTAAGGCCTGGTGGGTAGAGCTTGGTGTGTTGGGGAGGGTGGGTGGAGATGGGGGGGGGAGGGGGAGGGGGAGAAGAGGGAAGAGGAGGTGGAGGGGGTTAAAGGAGAGGATTAGAACGAGGCGGAGGAGGAAGAGAGGGAGAAGGAGAAGGATTGAAGAGGGAGAGTGGTAAGTGGAAGGATGAGGGAACGTGATATAAAGAGATAATAATAATCATAAGAAGAAGGAGAGGGGGAAAAGAAAGAAGCTGATGAAGGAAGAGGAGGTGGAGGGAAAAGGAAAAGAAAAAGGAGAAGGAGGAGGAGGAGGAGAAGAAGGAGGAAGAAGAAGAAGAGGAGGAGGAGGAGGAGGAGGAGGAGGAAAAGGAGACGGAGAAAGAGGCAGAGATAGAGAAAGAGAAAAATAAAGACAAGTAAAAGAACACACAATAATACTATATACACACCATCATCATCATCATCATCATCACCATCATCAAAAAGAAGAACAGCGAGAACCAAGCTGAACCGGAATGAACCCGAGTCAAGAGGTCAACAGAGGTCAGTCCAGTCCGCCATAGGTCACCACGACGTCACGAGGGTGTCATGCAAGAGTTAAAACCGAGGTCAAAGTTTGCAAGTAAACAATATTTAACTAATCTCCGGCGTTGTCTCTTTTGGTCTTGGTAATACATTGTCTTCGTATTTATTTTTTTCTGTTTAAATTATTATTTTTTAATTGATTCGTATTTTTTTTTTCATCTATGCGTTTTTTTTCTAAGATTTAAATAAATTCATTACCATTATCATTATCATTATCTTTATCAACATCCTCCACTTCCTCCTCCTCCACCTCCTCTTCATCATCATCATCATCACCATCATCTTCATCATCATCACCATCAATATTCACCATCAATATTCACCACCACTACTGCCACCATCGCTATCATCATTTTGATTTAAAATTTCCTTTCCATCTGAAACTCCAACGACAAAGTAAATAATCCACAGCAGCTGTACGTCTTCCATAGTATCTACTTGTGACAAGCTTTATTTAGACACTTATAACTCCTATCATTTTATCATAAGCTAATTTGACATATAATTGCAAGAAAAGGATTCCCTTCATACTGAAAACTAAGGCAATAGACGTTTCTTGAAGACGTATCTACTTATTTATTATTTTTTTGAAGGACTCAATGGACCGTTGTGACGTAATTCCCAAGATCTGTTGAGGAACTATATCTATAAATAATATTATTCCTACAAACGAAACGCATGTCTGGTTCTCGGAAGGGGTTGACACTACGTAAGCGAAACATCCTGATTTATGGGCATAAACATTGCAGACAAAGGGTAGCACAGTAATGATGATTTTTCAGACTTGGAGGAACTCGGCGTGACTTGTTCTCATAGTAAGGAAACTGTTCACATGTGTTTATTCGGTCACCGGCTCTTTCGCATATGTAAGCACATTCAATGAATGAATAAAGAAAGAAAGATGAAGAAGAAGAAGAAAAAATAACCAATGGCCTGCTACATACATGCAGACATATATACATATACGCATGCATATACATACATACATATATATACACACACACACACACACACATATATATATATATATATATATATACATATATATATATACATATATATATATGTATATATATATATATATATATATATATATATATTTATATATATATATATATATATATATATATATATATATATATATATATATATATTTATATATATACATATATATATGTATATATATATATATATATATATATATATATATATATATATATATATATATATATATATATATATATATATATATATATATGCACACACACACACACACACACACACACACACACACACAGACACACTCACACAAACAAACAAACACACACACACACACACACACACAAACACACATACAAAATGTCGCATCCCGTTGCATGACATGCAAGTTTGGCATCGTGCATGACACCAGCTCAGTTACGTCAGGCATAACATCGAAAATATATACTGACTCGGGCAGAATAATGATACCAATATTGAGATCATGTTAATACTGTTTATGATGCAACAGACAGTAATAGTGGTGACTGGGATATTGCAATGATACGAGCTCTAATTGTGTGATGACATGAAAATGATGATGCCAAAATAAAATGCGATCACGGGAGGAATTCGAAAATATAGTAATTATGGTGATGAACAGGGAAGTGATGGTGATGGTGATGGTGGTTATGATGATGTTGATGATGATGACGAAGATGAAAATGAAGATGATGATGATAAGGAAGAGGGGGATTATGATGATGATGATGATGATTGTGATGATTATGATGATGAAACAGACAGAGACAGACGACAGAAAGAGACAGAGAAAGAGCAAGAAAGCTCAAGAGAGAGAGTGAGAGATAGAGATAGAGATAGATAGATAGATAGAGAGATAGATAGATAGATAGATATATAGATAGATAGATAGATAGATAGATAGAGAGAGAGAGAGAGAGAGAGTGAGAGTGAGAGAGAGAGAGAGAGAGAGAAATAGAGAGAGAGAGAGAGAGAGAAAGAGAGAGTGAGACAGACAGACAAATAGACTGAGAGAGAGAGAGAGAGAGAGAGAGAGAGACAGACAGACAGACAGACTGAGAGAGAGAGAGAGAGAGAGGCGTAATCTATCTCTCTCTCTCTCTCTCTCTCTCTCCCCTACCTTAGACGCACACATCTCACATACCTCCATTGTGATGACTGCGTTTCTAAATTTAGCACAGCAATTATGGACGTAATTAAACCGAGACGCTGAGCTCCTCGGCGCTTGGAGAGCTTTTCTTGAAATAATATCCGCTTAAGATGGCGGTTATATCCGCCCAACACAGTGGTATTACCCGGCTGAGAGCCACAATACCCGCTTGTGGCTGTGGTATTATCCGCGCGGCAATACTATAGTGTTTCCCCGCTTAAGAACCCGCGTGTGGGTTGTGCTATTGTCAGCGTGGCTATAGTGCTATCCGTTTAAGGGGATATTATCCGTTTTGGAAAGCGGGTATTAAGACCACGGGACAATATGACGGTGAGCGGAAGACACTAACTTCCTTCCGAGATATTAGACCTTTTGCAGAAGAAAAAGAAGGTAATGGGGGAAGGCAAGATCATTATGATATAAGTTTCCGTAGGTTATGGTATCATTTTGCACATTATAATAAAGGTTAGAGTTCATTACAATTTCGTATATCTTTATAAAATACATATACATTTCCTCCTAAATTTATAGACAGAGAGAAGGAAAATCTTAGCCATCCGCTCAAGAAAGCAATAAGAAACAGACAAACAAACAGAGTAATTGTTCTTGCCAGGCACAGGAATAAAACTAAAATCAACTTACAAAAAAAAAAAAAAAAAATCCATGTTAGTCTCTCGTTTTTTTGGGCTTTAAATCTTCGTTTTATTATTGATTTTCTTTCGTAATTTCTTTTTTGTATCTATTTCTTACTTTCTGCGATATCTGCACAACCTCATTATCTATCGTGAGCAAAGCCTATCTATCGCACCAACACCATTAAGGAATAACACCCATTATGGGCGCGCGGCTAACTTCATCAGCTGAGTACTATTTACAAGGGGAAAGAGAAGAGGAAAATGCGGGGAAAGAAAGGGAAGAATGCGGGGAAAGAAAGGGAGGAATGGGGGGAGGGAGGGAGAAAGGGGGGGGGGGTGAAGAGAGGGGAAAATCTGCGTGTCAGCAAGTGGTGGGTGTGATAGGGTGAGGAAGTGAGGGAAGTGGATGAGTGAGAATGAAAGAAAGAGGGGATAAGGTAGTGAGAGAAGGAAGGGGGAGTGAGGGAATGAGGGGAGTAAGAAGAGTGAGGGTAGTAAGGGGGGTGAGGGAATGAGGGGAGTGGAAGAGTGAGGGTAGTGAAGGGGGTGAGTGAGTTAGTGAGGGAATGAGGGGAGTGGGGTATGTGAAGAGAATGAGGGTATTGAGGGGAGAGAACGATGAAAGGGAATAAGAAAACAAGGAAAAGAACAGACCTTAAAAAATAAAATAAACGATATCCAAACAATGCAAAATCAACACAAAAAAAAATATAAACAAACACAAACTTAAAAAAACAAACAAAACACAATAAAAATACAATACAAAAATCAATCACAAAAAAGTGGCCGATAGGCATACGTAGAGACAAAGCTCTCATACAAAATGCATTTGTTGTTTTATCAAGGGAATATTTCCTTGGCCTGGGGAGAACCGCCCAAAATTGCGAATCAGAATGAGGGCGAAGGAGGACATGGCAAATATTAGCTCGGAGGGAGAAAGTGGCTGCAGGGAGTGGAGAGAGAAAGAGAGAGAAAGGGAAAGATAGAGAGAAAGAAAGAGAGAAAGAGAGAGAGAAATATATGTAGAGAGAGAGAGAGAGAGAGTGAGTGAGTGAGAGAGAAGAGAGAGGAGAGAGAGAGAGAGAGAGAGAGAGAGAGAAATAGATAGGTGGACAGAGACCGAATTATATATATATATATATATATATATATATATATATATATATATATATATATATATATAGAGAGAGAGAGAGAGAGAGAGAGAGAGATAAAGAAGAAAAAGATAAAGTGACGGCCAGACAGACAGATAGACACAAAGAAACCGAAAAAGTAAGTCGGGAAGAAAATATAAAAGTTGCAAAAGTGACGTAAACCCGAAACGTGTTCTCCCCCCACCTTGCCCCCCCCCCCCCAGAAAGCTATATAGTAAACTTCAAGTCCCCTTTTCCTCTCCTTAGACGCCTTAACTTCCCCATACCCCCTGTCTCCCCCCCCATACCCCTTCTCACCTGACGATATTCCCCCATTCATCTCAAATAGTTATTTTTCCCTATCCTCTATTCTCCCCCCCCTCTTATCCCTCCCCCCCGTAGACGTTCTCCCATTCCCATATTAATAATTACTCCCAATCCCCCCCTCTCGTCCCTCATCCACAACCACCATTTGTTCCCCACTTGTTATTCCCTCTCACCCTCTCCTATCCTCCTACCTCTTATCTTTCCACATTTCCTACCCCCTATTCAATACTCCCCCCTCTCCCCAATTCATCTAATGATAGTTAATTTCCTTCCTATACTATCCCTATTCCCACTACCCCTCCCCCTCCCTAATTTCCTACCCTCTATCCTCCCTTCCTACATTCCCATCCTCCCTTCCCCCATTCCCACCATCCCCCCTAACCCCCAAAAATAAAAATTCTCCCCTCCCCCCATTCCATTCCACCCCCCCCCCTACGACATACAAAATGCAAGGCCTGTTCCTGTATTTCAAACTCATGAGCCGAACGCTGTGGGGTCTCGTCAGGCTGTGAGTAGTTTGCGGAAATTAAAACAGTACCCCCCCCCACACAACCCTTTTCCTCCCCACTTAATATGGTACAGCTGAGTCCGTGGTTTATGGTAGTGGGAGAGAGAGAGAATGAAATAAATATCGCTAGATAGAAAGAGACATAGACAATGAAAGAAATATTGCGAGATAGAAAGAGATATAGACAATGAAAGAAATATTGCGAGAGAGAAAGAGACATAGACAGTGAAAGAAATATTGCGAGATAGAAAGAGACATAGACAATGAAAGAAATATTGCGAGAGAGAAAGAGACATAGACAATGAAAGAAATATTACGAGATAGAAAGAGACATAGACAATGAAAGAAATATTGCGAGAGAGAAAGAGACATAGACAATAAAAGAGAGAGAGAGACAAACAGACAGACAGAAAGAGTGTAAAGTGAAATAAAAAATATATGAAGGGTACTTTTGAGTATCTCTTTGTCTATCTCTCCCTGTATATAATTACTACATATCCACCATTCGTATTTAAGCACATAGAAATGCATCCTCCACCGCAAATACAAACAAACACACCCACACACAAACACACCCACACACAAACACCCACACACAGGATACATGCCGGTCCCGCAAATGCTGTATTTGCAGATTTTTAAGAGGTCTCCTTCGTGGATCGGGGAAAGGGGGTAGGGGGCGGGGTAGAGGCTAGGGGTAGGGGTAGGGGGAGGGGGAGGAGGGCTACCAGCATTCCGCCTTCGTCTTGTATTCGATATAGAGAAGTATGAATATTTTGCATTTCTCTTCGGCGACGTTGGGTATCTTCGCGTTGTTTAAATTCCATTCGAAGGATCGAATATTTTCGAGATTTATCTATCTGTCTGTTTGTTTGTCTATCTATCTATGTATCTATCTTTGTCTATCAATCTATCTGTATTTATCTGTCTATCTATCAATCTATCTATATTTATTTATCTATCTATCAATCTATCTATATTTATCTATCTATCTATCAATATATTTATTTTATCTATCTATCTATCTATATTAATCTATCTATCTATCAATATTTATCTATCTATATCTATCTATCTATCTATCTATCTACGTTCTCTTACTCTTGCCATTCGCACTCCTGCTTTTACTCCTACACCTACTCCTACCACCGCAATAATTATCACAACCACGAAAAAAAATCAACCTCAAAGAATAACACCCAATAAA
>BOPN01000124.1:617247-627247 GCA_017312705.2 Penaeus japonicus
CCCTCCCCTCTCCCTCCCCTCACCTCCCCTCTCCCTCCCCTCTCCCTCCCCTCACCTCCCCTCTCCCTCCCCTCCCGTCCCCTCTCCCAATACTATCCGTTCTCGATACATTTACTGCGCGAAATGATGCTCTTGCTAAATCCATTGTCATACAAATGCTTCGTTTCAAAATGGCTTTTGGCGTGTGTGGGATTTTTTTTTCCTTTTTGTGTTATTCTCGTTATTTTTTTGGTTCGTTTTTGTATGTTTTGTTTTCGTTTATTTATGGTTTGGGAAGGGAGGGAAAGGAGAGGGGGAAGGGGTGTGATGTGATGTGATGGGATGTTTAGTTATGTGTTCGGTCTATTATTTCCTTTTCTTTATTTTATAACTGACTTTTATTCATTCATATTGCCCATCATTTATATCTATAAAAAATGAATACATATACTGACGTGACAGAAATTCCCTTAAAAATGCTGATGTCACAAAAAAAAAAAAAATAATAATAATAATAAAAGAAAAAAATAAATAAAAATACATGGTACTTTTCACAGATCCATCCAGGATAGCCAACAAAATGTGTCACCTGGCACTTTATGACACGGCTGACATTTGACACAAGGGCCACACCGGCACACATTATATAGATGGACTCTCACGCGTTTCAATTGCAGGTAAGGCAACACAACAGACCTGCAACACAAAGAGTAGAGTTGTTGTTCACTGATAGTGTTCATCGACTCCGTGCAACATGATGTACTCGAGTGTCGTGTAGAAAATGGGTGCATATATCCTGTGTACACAATCATGTACGTACGACATATATCCGAGGTGTGGAGGGGGGGGGAGGGATACAGGAGACACGTCGACTGATGCATACAACTATTTTCTATTTTATATACACATGTGTCAGCTAGATTGTGTATACATGTTAGATTTAGAGGGGATGTATAAATAAAACCAGCCATTACGATTATATGTACCCAGGTGATAGATTATCAGGGTGACACATACCTATAAATACCTTATTAACATTGCTATCAAAATACACATACCACATACTTACAAACACTCACTTATCAACACTTATCAACATAAAATTTATCAACTTATCAACTTAAAACTTATCAACATAAAACACAAATATCATCACACACTTAACACATACTCATTAACAAGCACATAACACATTTACCAACACACTCTGAACAAATGACACACACAACAAACTTACACAACTGCAGCGACACAGTGTCAACTAAAACAACTGACACGTCTAGAAGACAAAGCAGTGTTCCAGAACAGCTTTCACTGCACACTCCACGTGTCTCAACTGCAAGCGCTGCAGTGCAATGCAGATGAGGCTCTCGAACATGGTTCATGAATCAACGTATTGCAGCGCAACATACCATAACATGAACTGATTAAGAGCGGCGGATGTTGAACTTTTCAAGTCTAGAGACACAGTCACACACACAAACACACACACACACACACACACACACATATGTATATATATATATATATATATATATATATATATATATATATATATATATATATATATATACTTATAAATATATCTATCTATCGATCTATCTCTATATATATACTTTTATACTTATCTCTCTCTCTCATTGTCAATCTATCTATCTATATATATGTATATATATATATATATATATATATATATATATATATATATATATATATATATATATATATATATATATATATATATCAGTCTTAATCATCCTCACCTTGCTCCCCTCACAGCTATTACAGACTTTTCCCCTTCATTTCTTTTATCACACCCTTTCTTATTTCCCTTTTTTCAAGGTTATTTTATTTGTTCTTCAGCGTTTTCTTCTTCTATCTCCCTTATTATCTCCCTTCCACGAACCTCATGGGTAAATTTACCTCCAAACTGTTATTTTTTTGTAATTCATTTATTTGTTCCTCAATCTCTCCTGTATTTCCGATTCGCTTATTCTTTATCACATTTGTCATTCTCCTTCATCTTTCTCGTTCGTTGTCTCCCCTCTTCTTGCATGTTTTTTTTTATTTACTTTTTTATCACCCTCGATTGTTTTTTCTCCTTCTTCCTCTCTTTCTAATTACGTTGTATATTAGGTTGTATGATAAATTATTTCGTCTTTACATTTGCTTATCCTATACATATGCATATTAACTTCCCCATTAATATATCTGTGTTTATATCCATATCTACATCCATATATATATGTCTACTTATATCTCTCTCTATATATCTATTTCTCTCTCTCTCTCTCTCTCTCTCTCTCTCTCTCTCTCTCTCTCTCTCTCTCTCTCTCTCTCTCTCTCTCTCTCTCTCTCTCTCTCTCTCTCTCTCTCTCTCTCTCTCTCTCTCTCTCTCTCTCTCTCTCTATATATATATATATATATATATATACATATTTATCTTTCTCTTTACACCCACACATAAACAGTCAAATGCTTGCAGTTACCTATATATGATAATTTGCCAAGTTAATCTAATGGAAAATTCATTCGTAGAAACTATGCGAGAAATCAGCATATGTAATCTTAAATTATATGATATCGCTTATAAAAGACACAGCGTTGCTATGCGCTAACACAGTCTTGCTATGGATTTTAATTGCCTAATAACTCTGGCATGCAATCCGTATGCAAATGAAATCTCTCTCTCCCCCTCCTTTCCACCCCCACATCTAGGGAAGCACAACATACCGGGAGATTCAGTAAATGAAACATGGCTGGACAATCCCCAAGATTTATGTGTTGAGATCCAAAGAGGAGAGAAGTAAACGAAAACAGGGAGTGGAAGAGTGATATGAAAAAAAAAATTATAACAAATAGATAAATTAATAATTATATGAATTAAAAAAATATATAAATCTATAATCAAATAGATATGTAGATAGATAAATAGGTTACTAAAATAAATAGAGAAATATATAACAAGTAACGATTTATGTGATCATAGTATTTATCCAGAATATATAAAGAGAGTATGTAGTCTTCCTAGTTATCACAAAGGATATACCTCAGGACTGAATTTCAATTATTATACACACTTTTTATATACATAAGACTACCCTTCCATTTCACTTTTTGAAAAATCCTCATATTTCGTAACCAAATTGATAATCACAATGACATAGAAATCCATAAAAGCCGACAAATCTAAAAAGAAGAAAAAAGAAGAAAAAAGGAAATATCGAGAATCACCCCCCCCCCCCCACCCCACCCCCCCGTGCTTTTTGGGGGTGGGGAGGAGGAGCTTCGAGTCCGAGATAAAACCGGAAGATGTTTCCCCATGAATATTTTAACAAGACCAATTGGAGAGAGTCGTAGCCGAGCCTACCCACCAGTCCAGTCCCCCTTCCCCCCCCCCCCTCCCTCATGTGCCCTATCCCCCTGGGCGCCCTCTGCTTCCCCCCACCCCCTCTATCCCCTCCTTACTCCCTCCTATCCCCTTCCCCCCCAATACCCCCGTGCCTACCCCACACCCTCGAGCCACTTAAGTCAATGACTAGCTGGACTTCGACCGAAACTGGGTCATTGAGACACGCCCTTTTCCTTGTGCTCATTGTCCCCTTCTTCGAATTTTTCATTTTTCTCTTTCCTTTTTTTTTTTTTTTTTTTTTTTTTTTTTTTTTTTTTTTTTTTTTTTTTTTTTTTTTTTTTTTTTCTTCTTCTTTTTTTTTTGAATGCTTCATTTTGTTCTTTTTCTTCCTCTTCGTCTTCTTCTTTTAATCATCCTCTTCTTCTTTTACTTCTTCTTGATCTTCTTCCTCTACTACTTCATCTACTATTTCATCCTATCATATGTCTTATATATTGAACAAGTCTTATATAAGTTAACATATTTATCTATCAATAAATCAATCCACTTAAATACATCATTTACATATCAAGTTCTTCATATCATCATCCTTTGATCGAATCATATCTGACTATTTCGAGATCAGAAGATTCTATCTAAAAAAAAGAAGAAGAAGAAGAAGAAGAAAAAAGAGAGGAACAAAAAGGAATACGTAATGTTATTACTCGCTTTCTTCAAACTGTAATCATAGGATGGGATCCTAAACCTTCGCCCTTCTCCTCACATATCTAGTTATGAATATTTATGTAATGGCTCAGTTTCTTAATCACATTTCTCTGACTTTGCACCATGTGTGTCTTCGTTTTTTTTTCACTTTCTATTTTCTCTCTTTTCTTTACGTTTCTTCTGATGCACTTTTGTCCTGATTTGTCTTTCTTATTGCGTTTTTCTACTTTTATTCTTTATTATTTTTTCTTCTTCAATCACTCTATTTTTTTATGTTTCTATCCTTTACCCCACTTTCTCTTTCTTTATATTTTCCCTTTTTCACTATGTCCTCCCTCTTACCGATTTCTCCTTGTTCCTCTCCTCTCTCTCTCTCTTCCTTTCCCCTTTTCACCTCTCTCTGCCACACCCCCTTCCTCTCCCTTTTTCCCCTCTTTCTTTCATCCCCTATTCCTCCACATTCCCCTCATCCCACTCTTTCTCTCCCCTTCTCTCATATCTCCCTATTCCTTAATCCGCTCCCTCCCCCCATTCTTTCTTCCCTCCCTGATCTCTCCTTCCAGTCTCACCCTTCCCCCTCCTCCCCCTTCCCCCTCCCCCCCATCTCTCCCTCTTCCTTACACTTCCCCCCCCCCCCCTCCCCCTCTCTCCCCCCCCTCCCCCTCCCCCCCCCTCTCTCCCTCTTTCCTTTGCCCCACCCCCTCCCCCCCCTCCCCCCTCCATCCCATCTCTCTCCCTCGTTGACAAACAGGACCTCCGGAATCATTGTTAAATCAACGGGTGAAACTAAACGACTTCTCCTCCGACTTGTGACGTTCGTTCTGTCATTCACACGCTCAGCTGCCTGCCTCTACTGGTGGAGTAGATTTTTGGAAAATTTATTTATCTTTTTTTATCTTTTTTGAGATTTTTTTTTAGATTTTTTTAGCTGTTCTCTCGCCTCTCTAAAGGTGATTTTTTTCTTTTTTTTTCTTTTTTAGCTGCTCTCTCGCCTCTCTAAAGGTGATGGATGTGATGATGATCGCAGATGCGGAGGGGGGGAGGGGAGAGGGGGGAGGAGGGAGGGGGGAAGGGGGAGGGGGAGATCTAGAGACAGATACATAGAGAAAATTACGAGAATAAGGAAATAATGGGGGAGGGGAAGGGGGGAGGGGAAAGGGGGAGGGGAGAGGGGGGGAGTAGTAGTAGTAATAGTAGTAATAGTAGTAGTAGTAATAGTAGTAGTGGTAGTAGATAGCACGGTAGACTATCATTTTACTCCTCCCTCGCCTCTCGTAAGATGATATGACAGATAGAGACAGAGAAAATGGTTAAGAAATTGAGAGAGAAAGTAGAGGAGGCATGAGAGGGGTAAATAAGGTGATGGGGATAAAGTCAGGAAGAGAGATAGATATATAAACAACGAAAGATACCAAGAAAACAACAAACTAGATAGATCAACAAACATAAAGAAAAATCAAAGGAATGAATAAGTATAAAATAAACAAGAACAACAAACAACCAACCAAACAAACAAAAAATGAAAGTAAATAAGAAATAGTAAATAGTAAAATATAGTATAAGAGATAATGTTTTTTTTATATAATGTTTTTTTTTCTAACCATTAGAACGTTCACTTCCACATGTTAGTGTGTGTGTGTGTGTGTGTGTGTGTGTGTGTGTGTGTGTGTGTGTGTGTGCGTGTGTGTGTGTGTGTATGTATGTATGTGTGTATGTGTTCAAGTGCATATATGTGTGTGTGTATGTGTTCAAGTGCATGTGTGTGTTGCACGTTTTCAACAAATCATTAAAATCAACATAACTTAAAATACAATTGAAAAACTAAAGCCATTTCATACTAGCTTTAGCAAAAAAAGAAAAGAACGAAAAGAGGAAGAAGAAGAGAAAGAATACAAAAAAGGAAGAGAAAGTATCAACAAAAAACCGCATCCCAAAAAGACAAACAAACATAAAAAACACACACACACAGACACAAAAACTCGAAGAAACCAAAACCCAAGACTGAAATCGAGGAAAAGGGTTAAGAAGGTCGAGGGATGTCGTGGCTGTCGCAAAGTGTCGCTCCAACTCGACACAAAGACGGGGTTCGAAGGTCGTTCTGCGTCGGCGAAAATCTTACAAGTCGTTTTCCGATTGTTCAGGTCGTGGGGCTGTCAGATTAGAATGTAATATTTCTGGTTCCGAGGAAGAATTTTCAGGTCTGGTTCCCGAACACACACGACAATGAGGAAGAGGCAGAGACGCGTGTACGTACATGCACGTTTACATATATAGACATACATACACACACACACACACACACACACGCACGCACACGCGCGCGCGCGCTCAAACATACTCTATCTCTCTCTTTATCTATCTATCTATGAACATATATGTGTATATATAGACATTCGTTTATCTATCTGTCTATCTATCCATCTCTCTCTATATATATACACATATATATAGACAAACACACACCATCTCTCTCTCTGCACACACACACACACACACAGACACAAACACACACACACACACTCACACACACACACTCACACATAAAACGATTATCATCATCTGGCAAAAAATCGTGATAAAATATTTCCATGATCGCCTTGACGTATTGACGATACAGCCTGATTTTTCTATTTTCGGAAATTGGAGTTGATGCAGCATTTCACTATGAATAAATTACCATAAATAATTAGGCATCTGACTTATCTCTTCATGCGTATTTTAAATGTGCATTTCATGTGAACTCTTAATTGTCAGTGAATTATTTTTTTTGTGTGTGTTATTTTAGATACTGACTCTCTCTCACTCACTCTCTCTCTCTCTCTCTCTCTCTCTCTCTCTCTCTCTTTCTCTCTCCCCCCTCATCCCCCTACCTCCCTCCCCCCCTTATACACACAGAGAAGGGCAAGACGTTCAAGATATTGATTATTGATCCTTATATTAACGATGATCAAAGTGTAAGCTGATTAACCTGGTTATGTTCCCGGCGTCCTACTCGGGTAATCTTTTAATATACATTGTCTTATCTCGTTATAGCTTGATTGACGTGTATGAGGCATTAGTTATTTTCATTATTTTTTCTTTTATTTTATTGATTGGTTTATTTTTGTATGATTTTTATCTATTTATTATTATTATTATTTTCGTTATCCCAGTTTTGCAGGCACACTTTCCTGTCTACCTTTCTCCCCTTTCCCACTCCTTTTCCCTCTCTTCCCCCCTTTCTTCCTCCCTTCTCCCTCCTCTCTCTCTTTCTACCCCCTTTTCTCTTTTCCACACACACACACACACACACACACACACACACACACACACACACACCATTTCCCAGCAATATAAACCATTGTATTACTTCCCCGCCCCACGCCCGAATGCCGAATCTGTATACAACTGCAATTGAACGCAACACTCAATACTTGTCAGGTGTTGAAGCTGCGTTTGTTCACCTAAATGTAGCATCAACGATAAACCGCTAGAACATTCTATCACTACCCTGTATTTCCATTCATTTGATGCAAAAAGAAAAAGAAAAAAGAAAATAAGGGAAAAGATGAGAGAAAGAGAGAGAAAGAAAAAGAGAGAGAGAAAAAAAAAATGCCCAAAAAAAACAAAATAAGCAAAAAGAAAATAAGGGAAAAGATGAGAGAAAGAGAGAAAGAGAAAGAGAGAAAGAGAAAAAACACAAAAACAAAAACGTATCCACCCAAACGTCCACACGCTGTAGCATAGCATTATCGCATCGCGCTTTTATCCACTCTACAAGCAATCCACATGATCTAGCCAGGGTAGTAATGACGTCATAAACGCTCCGGATAGCTCGCCTTGCTATTTTGTTCCCAGCAAGCGGATTAGCAACACTCAAGCCTCAACACCCAACAGCCATCAACTCGTAAAACAAGGTTGCTCTTGCGAAGGAGAGTACCTCCTCGACGTCACTCTCGAGTTCTTGGGAAATACGGGATCAACGACACGTCAAGGAGATTCGAGATATCTTGAGACATTACATTGCCGTTTTACGTTCGTCTTGCAGGGTCGTGGTGCAACGGGGCGAGTGGCTAGGAGCTGCTGCAGTGTTGTGATTATCCGGTTGGGAAAAAAGTAGGTATGATTTTGTTGCAAGACTGAGTGGAAATTTGAGATTGTTTGAAGCGGTTTATCATCCGGGATAAGATTTCACATTGTTGACGAGAATTATTGCCATAAAAGGGTATGAAATCACCACAAAACATACACAGCTGAGCTACTGTACCTTTTATCCCAGTGTTATGACCGTGCAACAAAACATCATGGTACAATGTAACAATGCCTCGGATTGCACTGTACGTTACCATTACTGTATGCCATATAGTACTATATATGCACACGCACACACACACACACACACACACATACACGCACATACAAACACACACACACACACACACACACACACACACACACACACACACACACACACACACACACACATATATATATATATATATATATATATATATATATATATATATATATATATATATATGCATATATATATATATATATATATATATATATATATATGCATATATATATATATATATATATATATATATATATATATATATATACATATACATATACAAATATATGTATATGTATGTCTATCTATCTATATATCTATTTACCTATCTACCTACAAACACACACACACACACCCATATTCATACAAATATCATAAACACAAACACACAGACACATAACCTGCCCAAATAACCTTCCAAATGAGAGAGGTTATAGCACATGTCTCTGGAAAAGCGAGCGGAAACCCTAGCGGAAGATTAGCGCTCGCTCGTCAACCTCCGCTCTATTCCATTCCCGCTAAGCTTTGACAAGATCCTAGGCCGGACACTAACAATAGCGAAATGGAAAGGGCATTTCTCACTAAATTAGACCTGCGTCAGGTATGGAAATATCAAAGGGCCTCGTCTCTAAGGGTTTGTATGCCGTGCGGGTCGATGCTTATGCTGTGTGGTTTGGATACTCGTGATTTTGGAAATTGATTTTGTTTAAGATTTTTGACTCTGTTTTTTGTTTTTGTTTGTGTGGTTATTTGGGGTTTGAGAGGGAGGGAAAGAAAGAGAAAGAGAGAGAGAGAGAAAGAGAGAGAGAGAGAGAGAGAGAGAGAGAGAGAGAGAGAGAGAGAGAGAGAGAGAGAGAGAGAGAGAGAGAAAGGGAGAGAAAAAGGGAAAAGGAAGGACAGAAAGAGAGAAAATGTTTTAAATCGTGTCTCAATATTTTTTTCCCCTTGGACATTTTTCATCATGATGAAAATTAGAGGCCATCATAAAAAAAAAGAAGAAGAAGAAAAAAAAAAAATCATCAAAAAGTTTAAAATATTTTCTGCAAAGATAAACATTGGTCAGAACTATTAAGATTTAATCGCATATATATCTACAAAGAATACACAAACCAAAACAAATATTCGTACATTAAAAAAAAAAAAAAAGGACAAAACTTAAGCCACCATTTAACACCACAACCAACCACGCTTCCTTTATCACACTACAAACGTTGCGCAAAGGTTTACGAGAGTCTAATTAAATCAGCATGAATTAGCAAGGGTTGAAGGGGGGGGGGGGTGAAGGGGGTGGGGGAGATAGGAGAGAGAGAGGGGGTGGGGGGGATAGGAGAGAGAGGGGGTTGGGGGTGGGGAGTTAGATAGGGAAGGGAGAAGGGAAGAAGGTATGGGAGGGAGGGAGGGAGGAGAGGTAGGAGAAGGGGGTGGGGGTGTAAAGTGGTCTATAAGGTAGGGGGGGAGAGGGGAGAGGGGAGAGGGGAAGGGGAGAGGGAGAAAAGGGGGAAGGAGATGGGGAGATGGGGAAGACGGGAGAGAAGGTAAAGGAAGAGGAGAGAGGGTGGGGGGGGGGGTAGTTGGGGAGCTGAGGGTTGGAGGGGGGGGGGGGGGAGGGTTAGAGTGACGGTTGTACA
>BOPN01000124.1:634747-639747 GCA_017312705.2 Penaeus japonicus
CTTTCTTTCTCTTTCTCTTTCCCTTTCTCTTTCTCTTTCTCTTTCTTTTCCCCTTTCTCTTTCTCTTTTTCTTTCTCTTTCTCTTTCTCTTTCTCTTCTCTCTCTCTCTCTCTCCCTCTCTTTCTCTCTCTCTCTCTCTCTCTCTCTCTCTCTCTCTCTCTCTCTCTCTCTCTCTCTCTCTCTCTCTCTCTCTCTCTCTCTCTCTCTCTCTCTCTCTCTCTCTCTCTCTCTCTCTCTGTTTCTCTTCTCTCGCTTCCTTTTCCTCTCCCACCTCTCTCTTTCTCATTCTGTCTATTAGTGTGTGCGTGTCTGTCTGTCTATCTGTTTCTCTATCTCCCTCTCTCCCTATCTTCCTCCCTCCCTCCTTCTCACTGTCTCTCCTCCTGCTTTTCTTCTATTTCCACCGCTGTCTCTTCCCTCTCTCCCCCTCTCTTTTTCCTCTCACACTCCTATCTCCACACCTGTCAAACGAGGCCCAAGATAACATGTTTTAAACACGCACTTCCTTTGCCGTTTACATCCGAGGGTATTCATTTTTTTTTCTTTTTTTTTTATTCCTTCTCCCCTCTTTTATTTTGTCTTCCTACTCTCTTTCTTTCTTTCTCTTTGTCTTACTTTCTTGTTCTTTCTCTTCTTCTCTCTCTCTCTCTGTCTGTCTCTCTCTCTCTCTCTCTCTCTCTTCCTCTCTCTCTCTCTCCCTCTCTTTCCCTAAACCTTCTTTCTACATCTTCCCTCTCCATTTCCTTTCCATTTTCCCCATTTCTTTACTCTCTCCTCCCCCTCTTTCTTCTCTCCCTCTCCTCTATCCTCTCCCCTTCACTCTTCTTCTCCCAAGAAAGGGCGAAGGATATGAACTCAAAGAAAGGAGGAGAGAGAGAGAGAGAGGGGGGGGGGGGTCAGGGTGAGGGAAAAGAAATGATGAGGATGAGGAGTTGGAGGAAGGGATGGGGGGAGGGAGGGAGGGAGGGAGGGAGGGGGATCGAAGGAAATATTTGAAGACGACATAAGCAAGCAAGACAAACATGCAAATAAGGAGGGGGAGGGGGAGGGAGAAGGGGGAGGGGGAGGGTGTAGGGCGGAAAGACTCATGTCTCCCTCGCTCCCTTTTGCATGACCCTGAGATCGCCTCGGCACTGCGTCCTAAGCCCGGGCGTCATGCAGTCTCTCGCTCGTGGCTGGTGTGTGTCACGCGATGCATGCGAGAAGGAGGTGAACGCAAGGATAATGCGAGAAAAAACAATTACGCGGAAAGGGAAAAGCTCTTAATCGGATGCAGATCTATACGTAAACAAATAAACAAACAGACACAGGCACGAAGGCTGGGGGAAAGAGGGAGAACTCAGAGATGGACACAGTATGGGTAGCCATACACACACACACACACACTCACACACACACATACACATACACACATAAACACACACACACACACATACACATACACACACAAACACACACACACACACACACACACAAACACACATAAACACACACACACACATACAAACACACACACACACACACACATATCTATCTATCTATCTATCTATCTATCTATCTATCTATCTATCTATCTATCTATCTATCTATCTATATATATATATATATATATATATATATATATATATATATATATAAACACACAAATACAAGAGTATACACCAAGAATATACACCATATCCTTTGAGTATATTCATCCATAATCTAAAAGAAACACGGAGGGAGAAGTAAAACCGGATCTAATAAAGGGAGTTAGAACTAGTCTAAATAAACCAGACGTGATATATAGCGAGGAAAAACGTGACGGCGATAAATCCAGAGCTATTACAAGCTAATAAACAGTGTAAGAGGGTGAGGAAAGAAAAACCAAAGCATCGTATTTGAAGACACTTAACTTACCCCCTCCCCTCTTTAACCTCCTCTCCCCCTCTCCTCTTCCTCCCTCACACACCCCTCTTTTTCTTTCCTCTCTAACCTCCTTCCCCTCTCATCTCCCTCCCTCACATCCCCTATTTTTCTTTCCCTTCTAACCTCTACACCCCCTTTCATCTCCCTCTCCTTCTTACTATCTCAATCCCCTTCCACTTCCTCTTTTATCATCCCTTTTCCCTTTCTCCTTCATCCCTCCTTCCACTACCTCCCATAACCTCCCCTACCCCTTTCCTTCTCCCTCCATCCCTTTCCCTCTTACTAGCCCCTATTCCTCCTCCTTTTTCTCCCCCTCCCTTCCATTCCTTCCCACTACTCCCAACCCCTTTCCTTCTCCTTCTCTTCCTTCCCCTATTTTCCTCAACACCTTACCCCTTTCCTTTCTTCCCCATCCCCTTCCTCCCTTAAGAAGACCACAGTAATTTTACCTTCTGAATGAGGAGTACCCCCCTCCCCCGCCCCCCCCCCCCATCACTGCTAGACATCCGGTCAATGTTTACACTTTCCCCTCAGTTACCGTGTTTCATTCCCCTCTTGAGTGTACGCGTCAGCCACCCTCGGCGCTCAGGGAGGGAAAAAGTGTATGGAAAATGTGGAAGGAAAATCAAGCGAGAGTGGGAGGATGGGGGTGGAGGGGGAAGAGGGAGGGAGGGATGGAAGGATGTAGATGATGCGATGGATACAGACAGATAGGTAGATAGGTAGATAGATAAAGATATGGACAGGCATATTGATTATGAAAGAGAGAGAGAGAGAGAGAGAGAGAGAGAGAGAGAGAGAGAGAGAGAGAGAGAGAGAGAGAGAGAGAGAGAGAGAGAGAAAAGGGTCTGCGCTTTCTCAAACTCATCAAGGCGTCTGAGAGTCGGTCGTTTTCATCTTCAGCAGCACAATCCATCAAGCCAACAAACTCGGACCAAAGTTTAAACGAGTCTCCCCTCAAGTGCGGTTGGAACACCTCTTCTTCACTCTCCCTCCCCCTCCCCCTCCTCTTCCCCTTCAAATTTTAACCCTTTCCCTTTTCCCGAATCCTTTACCAGCCTGTTCTCTACCTTCTTCTTCGCCCCCACCCCTTCCCTAGAGGGAAAGGTGGTAAAGCTAGATAAACGGAGAAAGGAGAGGGAAATGTGTACGACTGTGTAGCGAAGGGGGTAGAGCTTGAGAGGCGGAGCTTGAGAGAGTATAAAAAATGGGAAAGGCAGAAAGCAACAGAAAACGAGAACAACAAAATCCCAAAGGAAACGAGAATTGGAAATATCAACAGAAAACAAAGAGAGAATACAAACAATACGAGTAAAAAGTGAAAAAAAATTTCTATACATACTACATAAGAAAAAGAAAAAGAAAAATATGAAAATAGAAAATCACATGAAAAAAAAGAAACCTTCTATAAAAATATCTATATATAAAAAAAATCAAACCACACAGCCACACACAAAAGTTACCGAGCTCAGTCACGAGCACACACGCAATGCTCAAAACTGCCCCCCCCCCCCCGCCTCATATGTGACAACCCCACGCAATGGCATAATTCAACGTTATAAAGACAACCTTATAATTGCTCCATAAACTTGAACAACCGCTGTATTTTAACAGCCACTTCACCAGAGTACGATAACCATTGCATCTACAGCAACAATGCCCTTCCCGAACTTTGCAATAAACCATGCACGGAGCAACGGTTATTTCTTTGACATGGCAACTTCTTTATCGTAATGGTGGATACTTTTGTATTTTTTATCAATTTCTTTTCACGATGAAACAATTTTTGACGGTGTGAGGCAAACACTAAGGGATGAAAATGGAGGCAGAGAACAGTGATAATAACTGCCATAAAGTTTATAGTATATGGTAACACACATAAGGAAACTATTAAAAATATTAACAGTGTTGTTAAAAATGTAGATCATGATGCAATCAACAGTTGCAATATAACAATAGCAGCATTAAACATATTAATATGAAAATAAATGACAAAGATGATAAGCCAATAAATATATAAATAACCCAAGGAACAGGCAGATAACTGAAGAAAAAGAGAAACAAAACATATATTTCTATAAATAATTAAAATAAAATCCTAAAAATGAAAAACCTCTTTCCTAAAAATACTAAATAATGATTAATATTAATTCTAATACTTACGATAAAATACAAAAAATATAAAACTGCAACATAGAAGAAGGTCAAAAAATGAATGAACTAAGTATCACAGGTCATGCAGGCTAACTCGTGCCATTTTTCTTACATCATTACAGGACATGAAGTGCGAATCCGGAGGAAAACTGTTTCAATTCCGCTTAGAAAGATGCTATAAACTGTGACGGGTTTTAACAGCTCTGTCGAAATGCTTGAGTCTGCCCTTCAGTTTGCACTCCAAATCTGATCTTTAAATAGTTTATGTAGAGTTAGCTTTTGCAATTCTTTTATTTTCGTGTTTTTTTTACCTCTCAAGAAAAAAGTGAACAAAGACATAGATAGATAGATGGATAGATAGATAGATAAATAGAAATAGAGAGATAGATAGATAGATAGATAGAAATATAGAGATAGAGAGATAGAGATAGATAGATAGATAGATAGATAGATGAATAGAGATAGATAGATAGATAGATATATAGATAGACTGATAGAGATAGATAGATAGAGAGAGAGAGAGAGAGAGAGAGTTTTTTTTATTTGCCATCTATATTATCTTTTACACAATCAGAATTTCTTATGCTCTCCTTATATCATCAAGTACTAGCTACATTTGTTAAAAGCAACGATAAGCAAAACAACACCAACAACAACAACAATAACAAACCCACAACAGAAGTGACACTAATTCCCTTTATTTCCCCTCCCCCCACCCATATCACTTTCCTTTCCCATTGCCTATTCCGTGACCTCTGACCTTCCTTGTCCCTCCCTCTCTCCCTACCCTCACGCGAGCTAAGTCTTTGGGTCAGCCTTTACTAGGTCAAAAGGTCAGAGAAAGGGGGGGGAGGGGGGAGGTTGAGGGGAGAATAGCGGGGTAGGCAACCGACCATAACCTCTCATTTGTGTTTATCTCTCCCCTTGTTCTCCCTCCC
>BOPN01000124.1:644747-649747 GCA_017312705.2 Penaeus japonicus
ATTTCTGCACATTTTTGTTTTGTTTTGTTTTGTTATGTTTTTTTTTTTTTTTTTTTTTTTTTTTTTTTTTTTTTTTTTTTTTTTATTTTTTTTTTTTTTTTTTTTTTTTTTTTTTTTTTTTTTTTTTTTTTTTTTTTTTTTTTTTTTTTTTTTTTTTTTTTTTTTTTTTTTTTTTTTTTTTTTTTTTTTTTTTTTTTATTTTTTGTATGTTTTCTTTTTTTTTAGGTATTGTTGTCTTTTTTATTCTTGGCATGTTTCGTTATTTTCCTTTTCATGTTTTTTTTTTTGTGTGTCTCTTTTTATTCTTTTTATTTTCTCTTTTTTTCGCTTCTTCCCGTTTTTCGTTTTACTTAACTTTCTGTTTTATTTTGTTGTTTTACTTTTTCTATTAGCCCTTTCTTTTCTTTGTCATAATTATGCATCAGAACTGTTTTATATGATAATAATAATACCAATGATAATGAAAATGATAATAATAAAACAACAACAATAATAACAATGATAACAATAATGATGATAATAATGATAACAATACAGTAATAATGAGAATAATAATGAAAATGTTAATGAGGATGATAATGATACTAATAATGACTAAGCATAATAGCAATAATAACTATAAAGGTAACAATGAATAAAAGAAGACAAAAAAGAATACGAAGAAGAAGAAGACGAAGGCGAGGACGGAAATGAGGAACAAGAAGAAAACGAAGGTGAAGAAGAAGACAAAAAAAAAAAAAGAATAAGAAAGACAAAAGCGAAGAAGAAAAAGAAGAAAAAAAAGAAGAATAAGAAAGACAAAAACTATGAAGAAGAAGACAAAAAAGAAGAAGAAAGAAGAAGAAAACGAAGACGAAGAAGAAGGAGAAGAAGAAGAAGACAAAGAAGAAGAAGAAGAAGAAGAAGACGAAGAAGAAGAAGACAAAGAAGAAGAAGACAAAGAAGAAGAAGAAGAAGACAAAGCAGAAGAAGAAGACGAAGAAGAAGACAAAGAAGAAGACGGCGACGACAACGAAGAAGAAGAAGACAAAGAAGAAGAAAGAAGAAAGACGAAGAAGAAGACGAAGAAGAAGACGAAGAAGAAGACGGCGACGAACGAAGAAGAAGACGAAGAAAAAGAAGAAGAGGTCACAAGGAGGTCATATCTCCTAGTTATGCTAATGGGAGTTGCTCGACTCGAGACGATGTGAGTTCGACCTCCATCGACACCGCGACTGGGGAGGGTCTAGGGGTGGGGGTGGGCTGGGGGGTATAGTGAAGCGGGAGGGAGAGGAAAGGGGGGGGAGGGGTGGTAAATGGGGATGATAGGGAGAGGTAATGGGGAAAGGGGGAGGGGTATAGGGGGGTGATTGGGAGAGGTAAGGGGGGGAAGAGAGGGGAAGGGGGTAAGGGGGGAAGAGGGTAAGGAGGGAAGAGGGGAAGGGGGGATAGAAAGGGGGGAAGAGAGGAAGGGGGAAAACAGGAAAAGCAAACCGGGTGGGTGGGGGGAAGAGGGGCAGAGGAAGACGAAGAAGAAAAGGAAGAAGAAGACGAAAGAAAAGAAAGAAAAGGAGGTAAAGAGACAATAGGACGAAGCAAGGATGATATGCAATAAAGAAGAGGTAAACAAAATAAGGGGAATGATGAAGGAGAGATAATGGGGATAATGGGGATAATAGGTCAATGGAAAGAAGATAAGGGGAAGTAAAGGGGAGGTGAAAGGATCGTAGAAGGGAAGGGCAGAGGAGGAGGAAGAGATGAGAAGAGGTCTGAGAAGATAAGGGACAGAAGAAGATGAACAGACATAAAAGAAATAATAAAAAGAAATGCAGAAACTAATGAATAGAGATCATCACAAAATAAAAAATGAATAAAAAAAACACAAGTTAAGTATAAATCAAAATTATATGAATAGTATAAACAGAAATAAAAGAAAATAACAGATTTATGAGAAAAAAAATAGTCATATAAATATATATTATATAGATACGAAATATAAATCATTTGCGCAACTTACTCGGTCAGAAATTTGTTTCTATCGAATAAGAAATAATTATAAGAAGTAAAAGGCAAAACTAATTGATGAAGAGGAAATGAAAAGAAGGAAAATAAGATGAAAAGGAAAAGAGGGAGGAGGAAGGAAATGAATCATAGCCTTAAGAAGGAAACGAAGAAGAAGAGAAAAAAAGAAAGAAGATGAAGGATGATAAGAAAAAAAAGAAAAGAAAAGAAGAAGAAGAAAAAAAAGAGGGAGAAGTATCTGGAAGGAGAAGAAGACAGGATAGAGAATGGAGGAAACGAGGAAAGATGAAAAGGGAAGGGAGAGAAGGGGACGGAGAACGGGGGAAGGGGGAAGAGGGAGGGGAAGAGGAAAGGGGGAAGGAGAGAAGGGGAAGGAGGAAGAGGAAAGGGGGAAGAGGAAACGGGGAAGGGGGGAAGGGGGAGGGGACAGGGGTTGACACGGCAAGGTGGTGCAATCTGATATTTTCCCCCAACTTGGGTCTGAAGTTTAGTATTTGAGTTGGTGAGTTTACATGATGAGCGAGAGAGAGAGAGAGAGAGAGAGAGAGAGAGAGAGAGAGAGAGAGAGAGAGAGAGAGAGAGAGAGAGAGAGAGAGAGAGAGAGAGAGAGAGAGAAATATTATTAATATTTATTTTCATACACACATACACACACACACACACACATTCACACACACACACACACACACACACACACACACACACACACACACATACACACACACACACACACACACACACACATTATTTATTAATATTAATAATATTACGTACCATTAATATTTTCATTTACATAATATTGTCACATTAATATACACATACACACACACATACATACACACATATTTTACACATATACACGGAAGGAGAGAGAGAGAGAGAGAGAGAGAGAGAGAGAGAGAGAGAGAGAGAGAGAGAGAGAGAACGAAAGAAAGAGAAAGAGACAGAGAGACAGATAGATAGATAGACAGATAGATAAACAGACAAACAGACACACAGATAGACAGACAGACAGACAGATAGATAGATAAATAGATAGATAAATCGAAAGAAGACTAAACCCCGTTTCTGTACGCCTTTTCCAGCCCGTTGCTTCACCATATCTCCCTCCGCCTTGATGTGATTTAGGCTTTGTCGTGAGGCCGCCCACTCTCGCCTTGTCTTCGGAATTCGTTGCGACTTGGCTTCGAAGTCGCAGCACGCAGTCAACGGGGGATTGAATCAATTTTCATAACTCTGTCGACTTTTTTGTTCTTACAGGTGTGGGTACGTGAGTGTGTGTGTGTGTGTATGGCTGTGTGTGCAACCGTATATACGTGGGTTATGAGTTTTGTGTGTATGGCTGTGTGTTTGTGGCTATGTGTGTATATATATATATATATGCGGTTGTATTTTCGTTCGTTTATGTATCTAGATATGTATGTATTTATAATGTAAGTGTATAAGTATTTGTGTTTATATGTATTTATGTGTGTATAAGTGTATAAGTATTTGCGTTTATATGCATTTATGTTTGAGTGTGTGGGCGTGTAATTGTATATGTGTGTGTTTATATATGTGTGTGTAGGTGTGTGTGTGTGTATGTGTGTGTGTGTTTGTGTGTGTGTATTCTTAAGTGTTCCCTCCCCCTCTAAGTGTCTACTCTCCCTAGAACTTCGCTTCCCAACGAAAACTAATATGCCATCTTGACTGTCAAGGCAGAGCTATTTCTCTGTCGGCTTCGTTGAATCTCTTTGGTGTCGAAAAAGTCACGACTCGTATATATTGTTTGCGTTATTTCGTGACCAAATGGAGATGAATAACTCAATAAATAAATGAACAGAGACATGTACACGGTTATAGATATATACATACTCTCAATCTCTCTATCTTTCTTTCTCTTTCTCTCTCTCCCTTTCACACTCCCTCTCTCTCTTTCCCTTCGTTCTCCACTTCTTTATCTCCTCACATAAATACACACACACACACACACGCACACACACACACACACACACACACACACACACACACACAAACACACAAACACCGGTCCGTGATAATAATCATAGTAATGATAACAACGATGCTAAAAACAATAATAATTATACTAACAATCTTTTTGATAATAATGACATAACAATAGCAATAATGATAATAATGATAATAATAATAGCAAAATAACAACGATAATGATAATAATGATAAGAATAAAAACATAATAACGATGATAATAATAATAATGATACTAATAGCCATCATAGTAATAACAATGATAATAACAATAATAATAACAATGATAACAACACCAATCACAACAATACCAACAGAACCAATCAAATCATAAAGAAAATAAAAGTCAACCACTAAGATGCTACCTTGAACGCACACTATGCTTTAGGATCACTATCAGCGCCGGCTCAATTTGGAGGATTCTGATCCTAATTGGCTTCGTATACAGGAGGAAGAGAAGGGGGGGGGGGCAGAAGGAGGGGGGAGATGGAAGGGGGGAGGCAGATGGAGGGAGGGGGGGAGGCAGATGGAAGGGGGGGGGGGGTGGCAGATGGAAGAGGAGGTGTATAAGGATGGGTAGGATGGAAGAGGGAGAGGAAATTGTTATTATCATTATTATCATTATTATTATTTTTATTATTATCATTATTATTATTATTATTATTATTATTAATATTATTATCATTATCATTATTGTAATGGTGATTAAAGGGATAATGATTTTTGACAGTGATGATAATGATGATAATGATGATAATGATAGTGATAATGATTATGATAATGATAGTGATAATGATTATGATAATGATGATGATAATAACATAGATAATAACATTAACAACAACTATAATAATGAAAATAATAATAATGATAATGATGATAATAATGATCATAGTAATAACAAAAACTATAATAAAGCCATTATCATTCAATAACTGAAAAGGAAGGCCGCCTCCCTGTAAACATCCACTGAAACCAAACATATCTTATATTTCTGCACATATCCATCC
>BOPN01000124.1:654747-664747 GCA_017312705.2 Penaeus japonicus
GCAACCCAGAGTGGAGGGTAGGGTAGGAGGGGGAGGGAGGGGAGAACAGGGATGAACTAAAAATAGATAAGTTAAACGGTTCAGTACATATAAAGCGCTTCGTGTAAAAGTTCATGTGCGCATGTGCATTCATGTACGTTGATATTTATGTGCATGTTTGGCTTTGTTTGTGTCCTTCCTTGCACAGTATATACAGACTTTATCGTACACGAAATGATTATTATTTTTTTGTATACTGTTATTCTCTCTCTACAGAACAATAACTAAATGTATTTGTCGAAACATATCAACAAATACAACAAATAAACACACACAGAGACAGACAAACAAATGAATACACCGTTAGCTAGAAATGTACCTCCAAGTTCTGCGTGGGTCGAGAACATAACTTTTTCAATTTTATAATCTAGTGAAAAAAGTGACGTCACAAGCCTACGTCAGAAGGGAATGGTGTTACGTCATATGGTATCCCATGATGGTGGAACATTTGTTGCAATGATAATTTCCGTCTCTTTCAATTAATGTCCTTTACGTAATTTTTTTTTCAAAATGTGTATCTAAATTAATGTGGTCTAATTTATTGTATATACATATCTTTTAGCAATGATCTTTTTTTTTACAACCCTCTATCCCTGTCTCTTCCTTTTACTCCTCTCTCTCTTCCCTTTTGTTTTTTATATAAATAATTGCTTATTACTTTACTCCCGTATACTCTTTTTGCTTAACAGGCTACTTATCTCCCTCTTTTTTTATCTATCTATTTTTTAATCACCGCCTCTACCCTATTATGCCTCTCCTTATCCTGTGCGGCGTTTGTCCTCAATGACCTTTTTGTTATTATTAAAGAAAACAAACAGACAGTAAAAATCATCATCTGCTATGAACTCTACTATTATTTTTAGAATCATTATCATCAATTTGCTGTGGCTGCTGTTGCTATTATATATGATAATTATATTAATATCAGTATTAATATTAATGTTGATATTAATACTGATTTATATATTAATACTAATATTAGTATTAATATTAAAATCAAGTATTTATTAACATGTCCCGTTTGAGTATGTGTGTGTGTGTGTGCGCGCGCTCACGCGCGTGCGTGTACGTGTGTACGTGTGTTCTTATGTTTACTTGCATTCCTGCTTGAACAGGTAGGAACACACGACAAAATCAATAGATTTATAAATATTTAAAAAATGAATAAATAAATGCATAAGGGAAGAAAAGACAGAGAACGATTATGAAAAATATAAGAAAAAGTAAGAAAGATAGCAGCAGGGAAAGGGAAGAAAGTGGATAATGAGATAGAGATAGAGAACACGGAACAGCCAGGGAAGAGAGTATGAGCAGGAGGGGGAGAAGTTGAAGGAGGGGGGGCGGGGGGGTAGGTATTGGGGCGAGGGGGGGGGGGGGGGCTTAATGCAGCAAGCACGTGGGCGTGGGCGGCTGCAACTGAACATCTTGCAACTGAACACCCGCTAAAACAAGCAAAAGGTGAGGGAACATGACTTAAAAAAAAAAAAAAAAAAAACGAACGAGTGCAAGATAAGAAAGAGCAGAAAGAAAAGGAAAGAGAAGAAGGGAAGCAAGAAGAGGTAAAGGAGTTACCGAGGAGGGGTGGGGGAGGGGAGGGGAATAGGAGTAGAACTGGGGAGAAGTAGATGAGGTAGATGATTATTATGAGAATGGTCGGTAGGGGTAAGAGCAAGACACCCAGAGTCCGGGACCATCGAAAGAAAGGCTACAGTATCTTAGTCCAAGATACTGTTATGACTGCGACACTCAAGGGAGGCATTCAACCCTTATTTTTATACTTGTACATTACATACTGTATATCCACATTTTTCCTCATTCTTATTGAGATAGTTCGTATATTTTCTTATTAAACGCGACCAAGGGATCTGCTTAACATACTTACTTTAGATACTTTACATACATACATACATACATACATACATACATTACATACTGTATATCCACATTTTTCCTCATTCTTATTGAGATATTTCGTATATTTTCTTATCAAACGCGACGAAGGAATCTGCTTTACATACATACTTTACATACTTTACATACTTTACATACATACATACATACATACATACATACAGACAGACATTACATACTGTATATCCACATTTTTCGTCATTCTTACTGAGATAGTTCGTATATTTTCTTATTAAACGCGACGAAGGAATCTACTTTACATACATACTTTACATCCTTTACATACATACATACATACATACATACATACATACATACATACATACATACATACATACATACATACATACATACATACATACATTACATACTGTATATCCACATTTTTCCTCATTCTTATTGAGATATTTCGTATATTTTCTTATTAAAAGCGACGAAGGGATCTGCTTTACATAATACTTTACCAACTTTAAATACATACATACACACATTACATACTGTATATCCACATTTTTCCTCATTCTTACTGAGATATTTCGTATATTTTCTTATCAAACGCGACGAAGGGAAATACATTATCCACTTTAAAGACAACTGGATGACCATCTCGAGGAAAGCCACCAAGAAGAGGTCGTGGGAAGGAACGAACCAAGACTGCTGTGCAAAAAGAAGGGATGAACCCGTGAACCGATGACCAAGGGATCCACAGAACCATCGATCCAGCGGACAGGAGAACCGACGGAATAGAACCGGTGGGGGTAACTTGTGTTTCGGTGATGAATTCCTGTAACGACGTAAAATTGAACCAGCGAACTGATGAACCATAGAACCCAATAGCCGATGGAACAGAACTATTGAGATCCTGGAGCGACGAACCAGTGAATAGAACCAGCGAGAGAGAGAGAGAGAGAGAGAGAGAGAGAGAGAGAGAGAGAGAGAGAGAGAGAGAGAGAGAGAGAGAGAGAGAGAGAGAGAGAGAGAGAGAGAGAGAGAGAGAGAGAGAGAGAGAGAGAGAGAGAGAGAGAGAGAGAGAGAGAGAGAGAGAGAGAGAGAGAGAGAGAGAAAGAGAGAGAGAAAGAGAGAGAGAAAGAGAGAAAGAGAGAGGAAGAGAGAGAAAGAGAGAGAAAGAGAGAGAGCAAGAAAGAGAGAAAGAGAGAGAGAGAGAGAGAGAGAGAGAGAGAGAGAGAGAGAGAGAGAGAGAGAGAGAGAGAGAGAGAGAGAGAGAGAAGAGGAAAAGAGAATTAATTAACCAAGACATGAAACTATAATGGAAAGAAACATACTCAAAGACAAATAAAGATAAAAAAGAGGCATATAAACCGAGAGAGAGAGAGAGACAGAAAAAACAGAAAATAAGAGAAAGATAGATGGATAAATATATATTTCAGAACAAGAATATCCAAAAAACAAAAAACAACAACAACAAGCAAACAAAAACAAAAACAGATTGATAAACAGATGAACCGATTAGTAAACACACTGATAAACATATAGATGAAATAAGATATATACAAAAAAACAAAGGATACATACAAAAAATAAAAAATAAAAAATAAATAAGGCTTCAGGGAGGCAAATGCTCCGAGAAGATGATGCTACGGGTCTTGCGAAAGTCTGGGAGATGAGAAAGCGGAGGCTGGATCTGGCCAGAGTGTGTGTGGGGGGGAAGGAGGGGGAGGGGGGGGGGTAGTCGGTTGCACCTGCAGCGGTGAATTAGATTTGCATTTATTCATTAACTCTCAAAATTAACCAGCCATATGTTTGACCTGAATATCCCTGTTTTTTTGTTTTTTTTTCTTATTATTTTTATGTTAAAGACCAACTTTTCGAAGAGATAAACGCGCTTAATCTTTTTCCTTAAGTAAATGTCTATCTCGTCACGATCTGCAGCATCACCTGCAAAATCTACAGCGTTGCCACTTTGAGTTGCAACCCTGGCAGGAGCGACGGGCAACCGAGGAGCCCGCAACGTTGCAAGGACGCAACAAGATCCGTAGTAGTGTTAACGACCGCAACATCGCCGGCAAGAACTGCAACGTTTTCCCCGGAAAAGAGAGAAAGTGGACGAAACACTCCCCCACATGCTGGCAACATTGCTCTCACCACCACCTATAAAATCGGCCATATTGTCGGCCAGATATGCAGTGTTGCGCCATTTTCCATCAGGGACTCTGCCACGGTGCCAGTTAGAGCGGCACTCAAAGAGGGAAGCCGGCCGGCCGCTGCAACAGAAATCAGCTTCGTGATCCAAGCGCTGTCTTCAAAAACCGACGAGATCAAACAGAATTCGATAACGAAGGAGTTTTCAATGCACTCTCTCTATTTATCGCTCTCTCTCTAGCTCTCTTGATCTCTCTCTCTATATCTCTCTTTAGCTTTCTCTCTATCTCTCTCTCTCTCTCTCTCTCTCTCTCTCTCATCATCCAATCAATCTCTCTCTTTCCCCCCTTCTTCTCTCTTCTTCTCTCTCTCTCTCTTCTTACGTCCATTACCCTCTCTCACTTGCTCTCCTTTTCGAAGAGGTGAAAGGAACAACAACAAAAAAAGAAAGAAAAGGAGAGAGAGAGAAAGAGAGAGAGAGAGAGAGAGAGAGAGAGAGAGAGAGAGAGAGAGAGAGAGAGAGAGAGAGAGAGAGAGAGAGAGAGAGAGAGAGAGAGATAGAAAGAGAGAAAGCGCCATTGCACCAAGTGAGCTTCTGTCTAACCAACAAAGGAAGGGGATAATTATGAAGCTACTGTTGGCATTCGGGTCTCAGATGGACAAAATCCATTAGATGTAAAAACCTTCAGTCCGTTCGGATCGGTGGCCGCGGCTTCTTATTCGCCCCCTTCTTGTTTTTCTTTTTTTTCCTCTTCCGTTTCCAGTGCCTTTATTTGGTATATCTGGAATTCGAACCGGTAATAAAAGTAATAACAAATCTTAAAGTCTTTTTTTGTCTTTTTTATAAGTAGCTTCTTGTAAACCGGGAGACGACTGCGGCCAATGTAAGTCTCTGGTAGAGCATTCGAAGAACGTTAAGGGTTTGGTTGATGAGGCATCCAGCCATTCGGACACGGCGAGGCGGGAGCCACACCTGCACCCGACTCGTTCCGGAATTAACCAAGGAGGACATGTCCGGAACCCTGGAAACTGGCTTGGGAAACGCGCCGGGATGTTCTCGTTTTATTTACCTTAAATTGGTCGCACGATGTCAAGGGGGGAGAGATAGATAGATAAATAGGTAGATAGATAGATAGATAGATAGATAGATAGATAGATAGATAGATAGATAGATAGATAGATAGATAGATAGATAGAGAGAGAGAGAGAAAGGTACTACCGTTAACCTTTCTTGAAAGAGATGACCTAACGTCCGATGACAAGAAGAGATCACCTGGCGCCAGGGGAACGAATAACAAGATAGGCTTGACCTCTCTCTCTCTCTCTCTCTCTCTCTCTCTCTCTCTCTCTCTCTCTCTCTCCCTCTCTCTATATATATATATTTATATTTATATATATATATATACACACACACACACACACACATATATATACATATTCATATAAATATATCATATAAATTCTATATGCATACATGCATATAGAATTACCTGAAAGTCCATCAAAGAACACTCGAAAAAAAAAAAAAAAAAAAAAATGGAGACCCATTTTATCTCTTTATGTGTGTTCTCTAAAATAACTAAAATAAAGCACCACCCGAGGAATTTACGGCCGACACACACACTGGACGGGCGGCGAGTTGTGTCTCTTGAGGGTTAACTTTTCCTTGGAGAGTGAGAGTAAAGTGAGAGGAAAGAGAGGAAGAAAAAGGGGGGGGGTAAAGAGAGAGAGAGAGGGAGAGAGAGAGAGAGAGAAAGAGAGAGAGAGAGAGAGAGAGAGAGAGAGAGAGAGAGAGAGAGAGAGAGAGAGAGAGAGAGAGAGAGAGAGAGAGAGAGAGAGAAGGTCAGAGAGCAGGTGAGGTAAGAGGAAAACGGGGTAGAGAAGGGGAGGGAAAGAGAGAAAGTGAGGGAAAAGGGAAAAGGGAGGACGGAGGATGAGTATGAAAGGGGGAAGTGAAAGAGAGGGAAAGAATGAAAATATAACAAAGGCAGAAGACTAAAACAAACAAAAAGGCGCATGAAAGACAGGAAAACAAGACCTCTCCCCTCCTCTCCCCCACCCCCGCCCCCGCCCCTACCTTTACCCCTACCTTCCATCCGCCGATTCTCCCTGGAGGAAGACAAGAAGGTAACCCCCCAACCCCACCTTCCCCTTCCCTCTTCCCCACCCTCTCTCCTTCCATCAGTCCCCTCAACTTCCTTTCCTCCCCCATCCCTCCACCCCTCCACCCCTCCACCCCTCCCATCCACCCTTCCCATCCAACCCCTCCACCCCTCCCATCCACCCCATCCACCCGTCCCATCCAACCCCTCCACCCATCCACCTCCTCCCATCCTTCCTATCCACCCATCCCCCCCTATCCACCATCCCCCCACCCCCCTACCCTCTCCCTCAAGGAAAAGCCGCTTGTGTGAAGGTCTCGTAAATTCGGAAATTTGATTCGCGTTTTCATCCAATATTGACACCTCGGCCGTTTCGCCTCACCTGGGCTGCCTCGGGGGCTCTAGGTGAAGGTGAGGGGTAATGGGGGGTTAATGGGAGGTAATGGGGAGTAATGGGGGTAATGGGGGTAAATGGGGGTAATGGGGGTAATGGGGTTAATAGGGATAATAGGGATAATAGGAAGTGTATCAATGGGAGTAATAGGGTTAATGGGGTTGATGAGGTTGATGGAGTAATAGGTAATGGGGGTTAATAGGGGTAAGGGGTAGTAGGAGATACTGGGGATAGGGGTGTAATAGGTGAAAGGGGTTAATAGCGGTAAGGGGTTATGGGGTAATAGGAAGGTAATGAGGGTAAAGGAGGATGAGATAATGAGGGAAAGGGCGTAGAAGGAAGGGTTATGAGGTAATGGGTTATGGGGTGATGGGAATAAGATAGTAGTTGGAACTAATGGGATAATGGGCAAAGGGGGTTATTGAGGCTCATTTAATAGGCAGTAAGCAGTAGATGAGGGAGTAACTCCGGTAAAGGTAATGGGTAATGGGTAACGGATGGATGGGCGAATGGGGAGTAGCATTGGTGATTAAACAGATAAAAAGTAACGGAGAAAGCAATGGGTAATGGGGTAATGGATATAATTGGGAAACGAGGAGGGATGATATATAGGTTAATGGGTAGCGTGTAATGGTGTGAAGACTTGATGTATAATGTGATTGGTAATGGGTAATGGTATAATGAGATACTAAATGGATGTATAACTTTGTTTTTTTAATAGAAGATACATAGAAAAAGTAAAAAAAAAAAAAAAAAAAACACTGGGTGATGGATAATGAGTAATGGGTAAAAAAGAAAAAAGAAGAAGAAAAAAACTGAAATAAGACAAAGAGGAAAAAGAAATAATAAATGAGGAATAGTAAGAAAAGGAGAAACAAAAAAGGAGGAAAGAATAAACTTGCATAGAGAGAATAATGAAAAGAGAGAGAGAGAGAAAAAGAGAGAGACAGACAGAGAGACAGAGAGAGAGAGACAGAGAGAGAGACAGAGAGAGAGAGAGAGAGAGAGAGAGAGAGAGAGAGAGAGAGAGAGAGAAAGAGAAAGAGAAAGAGAAAGAGAGAGAGAAAGAAGAAAAAAGAGGTTCAAAAGAGATAGAGAGGGAAGGAAAGAGGGGTGATTCGGAAGAGAGAGCAAGCGAAGGGGAAGAGGGGGATCGGGGGGGGGGGGGGGAGGAAACACGACTATGTGAAAGGTTCACTGTCTCGAGACAACTGCTTTTGATGTGTCATACGACCTGTTACCGGCAAGAGAGGAGGTGTCAGGTGTCGGTGGCTGTCACGGTGTCGGATCCGCGTGCCTCTTATCGCGCGGGTTTCGGTCGAGGGGGGTGAGGGAGGGGGGTGAGGAGGGGGGGGGAGGTGTGGAGGGGGAAGGTGTGGAGGGGGAAGGGAGGGGGGAGGGAGGGGGGAGGGAGGGGTGTGTGAGGAGGGGTGAGGAGGGGGAGGTGAGGAGGGGGTGAATAGGGGAGGATGAGGAAGGGGGAGAGAGAGGGTAGAGAGATGGAGGCTAGGAGGAGAGGGGGAATCTTGGAGGAAGGAGGGGGGGAAGGGGAGGGGGGGTAAAGGCTCAGAGGAAGGACGGGCGGGGGTACAGGCTTCGTGGAGGGAGGGGGGAGGGGGGGAAGTGGGGATGGGGATGGGGCAGGGAGGGGGGATTCTTCTGCGCTTGAAACCTCATCGCCAACCCCCCCCCCCCGCGACTCTAAAGGGGGTTGGGGTAATGGGAAGAGGGAATAGGAAGAGGAAGAGGAGGAAGAGGAGGAAGAGGAGGAAGAGGAGGAAGAGGAGGAGATGGAGTAGATGGAGGAAGAGGGGAACAGGAAGGGAAGGGAGGTGGAAGGGGAGACAGGAAGGAAGAAGGGGAGGAAGAGGAGAAGGAGGAGGAAGAGGAAGAGGAGGAGAAGGAGGAAGAGGAGGAGGAGATGGAACAAGAGGAGGAAGAGAAAGAGGACGAGGAGAAGGAAAAGGAGGAGGAGGAAGGAGAAGGGAAGGGAGAAGAAGAGGAAGATTATGATGATGAGAAGTAGGACTAAAAGGAAAAAGAACAAGAAAAAGAAAAGAAAATAAGAATAATAAGAGCAGGAGGACTAGACAGAGAAGGAGGAATAGGAGGAGAAAGAGGAATAAGAGTAGAATAAACGTTTGCAATTACAGATTTTTATCTCTCATTTTGATCTCTGTCTGATATCACGTCCATTAATAAACGCCCTTTGATTAGGCTGAATGTGATGATATAACAGAGAGCAATTTTTCTTCTGTTGGTTTTGATGTGTAGGTTCAATACGGGTCCTTGCATCATGGCGTGATGAGCTGCGAGGGGGAAAAAAAAAAAAAATGAATCCCCACAAAATTACACATCTGATATCCCAACCATTTACTCGCATGAATACGTGGTTTTTGTTTGAAATCGTCAATGAGAGATTTAACTAAAGGATAATGATGGTGATGGGGATGGTGGTTATGATGATATTGTCAATGATGATAGTTGTAATGGTGATGATGATAGTAATAATGATGATGATAATGATATTAATAATAGTAATAATGATGATGATGATAATGATATTAATAATGGTAATAATAATGATGGTAACTATCATCATCATAATAGTGATAATTATGATAATCATAATTATAAAGATGATATCAATAATTATAGGAAAAACAATGATAATAAAAATTATGAGAGTAATAATAATAGTAACAACAATTGTAAAAATAATGTTAATGGTAATAATCATATTCATTGTGCTAACAATAACAACAACAATAGAAATAATGGCAATGATATCAATAATAACAATAACATCAATGATAATGATAACATCAATAATGATAAATAATAATGACCAGTAATGATAATGATAACGAAATTAAGATTATGACTATAAGAAAATATAACAATACGAACAATATCAACGAAACATAAATGAAAATTATGAATAAATTGATGATGCAAATACAACAGAACAATATCAATAAATACAAACAGACAAAGAAACAAAAGAAGGAAACAAAAGTACAACAATGAAACAAAAATGTAAATAAGCTCAGACGTGGCAGCTATGGTGACGTCAGACGCGATATAGTAGTGTTGAGTGAGGAAGAGAGAGCGAGAGGGCGAGAGAGAGAAAGAGAGAAAGAGAGAGAGAGAGAGAGAGAGAGAGAGAGAGAGAGAGAGAGAGAGAGAGAGAGAGAGAGAGAGAGAGAGAGAGAGAGAGAGAAAGAGAAAGAGAGAGAGAAAGAGAAAGAGAAAGAGAAAGAGAGAGAGAGAGAAAGAGAAAGAGAGACAGAGACAGAGACAGAGACAGAGATAGAGAAAGAAAGAGAGAAAGAGAGAGAGAGAGAGAGAGAGAGAGAGAGAGAGAGAGAGAGAGAGAGAGAGAGAGAGAGAGAGAGAGAGAGAGAGAGAGAGAGAGAGAGAGAGAGAGAGAGAGAGAGAGAGAGAGAGAGAG
>BOPN01000124.1:674747-679747 GCA_017312705.2 Penaeus japonicus
GTTTGAGCTACTGTTATATATGTTTTTTTTGTTTATCGTTTTGTTCTTGTTTCTTTCTAATTTCGTAAGTTTGTCTTCGGAATTTTCCTTTGGTTTCTGTATTTTTTTCGCTCTTTCTTTCGCCCGTTCTTTTGTGTATCATTAGGGTACGTGTGATGGGCTCTAAGAGGTGGTGGAGGAGGAGGAGGAGGAGGAGGAGGGGAGAGGGATATATAAAGGGGTGGGGGGGGGTATAGCTTTTGCTATTCTCTCTCTCTCTCTTTCTCTTTGTCTCCTTCCTTCTCTCTCTCTCTTTTTCCTTTTCTCTATCCCACCTTTTATATCTCTCTCTCTCTCACTCTCTTTCTCTGTTTCTCCTTCCTTCTCTCTCTCTCTCTTTCTTATTCTCCTCCACCTTTTATCTCTCTCTCTCACTTCTATCTTGCTCTTTCTCCCTCTTTCTCTACAAACCCTTTCACCTTTACATTCCCAAAGACGAAAGTTCGGGCATGATTCTGCAACAAATTTTGCTCCTTTGCATGGCCACAGAGTTCAACAGTGTAATTCTGCTGATGATATCACAGGCATTAAGACATAATTGCTTCTTTTTATAGCAATGCATTTGCATACTTCTCGTATTTTGTTTTTGAAGATTCTGTTAGTATATATATATATTTTTTTTTTCTTGGAGTAAAGGGATAAATAATAAAGATTAGAGAGAAGAAAGGTGGGCTAACGTGTAGATAGATTCTACTTTTGAGTGTGTCATATTGAAATACGCACACACAAATGCACACACAAACACACACACACATACACAAACACACACATACACTCACATACAAACCCAAACACACAAACACACCCACACGCACACTCACATACAAACCCAAACACACAAACACGCACACACACAGACACAGACAAACAAACACACAAACACACACACAACCAAAACCACACACAGAAAAACAAAACGCACTCCCTCTCTCCCTCACACACACACACACACACAAGCGTAACTAAACAAAACCCCCTACGAGATAATGCGAGACCGACCGAGAAAACACGAGACCCCTGCTACATTCACGTTAATCTTTTTTTTGCTTCATCACAACAACAGCAAGAACGAGGGGAACTTGAGGCTTATAGCGTAGGCCTGTAATACACCGACAATAAAACGCTTTGTGTGGAAGTAAATGGAATAGGAGAGAGAAGAAAAGAGGATAGGAGAAAGGAGGGAATTGGATAAAGGATAGAGAGAGATATTAAAAGAAAGGAAAGAGGAAGGAATCGGATAAAGGATAGAGAGAGATATTGAGAGAAAGGAAAGAGGAAGAAGACGATAGACCAACAATAAACAGTAATAAAAAGAAATGCTGAATTGCAGAAAATAGGAAATGAATGTGAGATAAATGAGATGAAAATGGGAGAATGAGGAGGAAATTTAATAAATCAGAACGATAAAGGTTTCAAGAAGAAAATGAGGAGGAAGAGAGAAAAGAAGACGATGACAAAGAAGAAATAAAGGAAGGAAACAAAGAAGACGAATAAGAATAATACGAATAAAATGAAGACGCACAAGAAGCAGACGACGAAGAAGAAGAAGACGATAAACAATAACAACAATAATAAGAATAATAACCAAACGATTAGAAAAAAAGAAAGTGAATAAGAGGCAGACGAAGAAGAAGAAGAAGAAAACGAAGAAGAAGAAGAAGGATAACAGTAAGACGAAAAAGGCGAAGAAAGAGAGGAGGAAGGAAGCCAGAGGTAAGCGGGGGCGACACGTGTCAAGACAGCTTGTTTTCCACTTCTGGAGAACAATGGGGGAGAGATCCGCAATAACGGTCGGCCGAGGCGAGGTGGAGGAGGAAGAGGAGGAGGAAAAGGAGGAGGAGGAGGAAAAGGAGGAGGAGGAAAAGGAGGAGGAGGAGGATAAAGAGGAGGTGGAAAAGGAGGAAGAGGAGGAGGAGGAGGAGGAAAAGGAGGAGGAAAAGGTGGAGGAGGAAGAGGAGGAGGAAGAGGAGGAGGAGGAGGAGGAGGAGGAAAATGAGGAGGAGGAAAATGAGGAAGAGGAGGAGGAGGTGGAGGAGGAGGAAAAGGAGGAGGAGGAGGAGGAGGAGGAAAAGGAGGAGGAAGAAAAGGAGGAGGAGGAAAAGGAGGAGGAAGAGGAGGAACATGAGGAGGAGGAGGAAAATGAAGAGGAGGAAAAGGAGGAGGAGGAGGAAAAGGAGGAAGAGGAGGGAGAGGAGAAAAATTAGGAGGGAGATTGAGAGGAGAGGGAAAAGGGGGAGGAGGGGGGGGGGAGAAGCAAAGAAAATTAGGAAGAAAAAAATAGAAGGATGATTGGGAGGAGACGGATAATCGGGAGGAAAATCAGGAGGAAGATTAGTAGGAGGATGAAAAAGATTGGAAAGGGAAAGATTAGGAGGAGAAGGAAGACCGGGAAGAAGAATTAAGGGAAAACAAGATGATGATTAGAAGGAGGAAAACCAAGAGGAGGATGATTAAGAGAAAGACTAAATGGAAGAGGAAGATTAGTATACTATTTGATATTCCTTAATACAAGTCTCATCAGCTATTGCTATGTCTTTGTCATTTGATTAATGGCGATCCTTCCTATCGTGTTTATTAGCTAATGGTGATGATAACAATAATCACGATACAAAAAAAAAAAAAAAAAAAATCACTGTTGGAGTTATGTCTTGTTATTGCAAACATGAAATAAATACACAAGGAAAAGAAAACAATATATATCAGACCAACATATTATTGCAATCAACAGCAATGACAACAACTACATATAATCGCAATTACGATGATTACATAATCTAAAAATTATAGACCATTAAAAAAAATGGATCCCCTTGTAAATGATAATGGTGAAAAAACAAACAAACAAAAACAAGAGGGGTAATAATGATAATGATAATAGCGCTAGTAATTAAAATAATAATGGTTCTAGTAATGATGATAACAATGGTTCTAGTAATGATGATACCAATGGTTCTAGTAATGATGATAACAATGGTTCTAGTGATGATGATAAAAATGGTTCTAGTAATGATGATAACAATGGTTCTAGTAATGATGATAACAATGGTTTTAGTGAGGGGGATAACAACTGCTCAAGTAATGATGATACCAATGGTTCTAGTAATGAAGATAACAATAGTGCTAGAAAAAAACCAAAACGATAAGAAATCAAAAGATCAAATCGAAACATACTGCAATTCATGATCAACAGTTATAACACCATCCATAAATAAGGGCAATTTACGTTAATAACACTCATTAAGATTATGTATCATAGAATAAAAAACAAATGTCTCTCAGATAATAATTGATATCAACTGCACTAACAAGAACAAGAACATATCCACACAAGCAGTAATAACTATCAATAACAGAAAAAAACAAACAATGATCAGACATTTATCAATCTATTTTTCGTTGTATTTTTTGTATTCCCTTTTTCTCCAATTTGTTCCTTTATCTTTCGCTTTTATTATCATTTTTTCTCTTCATTTCCAATCTATTCATTTATTTTTCGCTTTTATTATCATTTTTTCTCTTCATTTCCAATCTATTCATTTATTTTTCGCTTTTATTATCATTTTTTCTCTTCTTTTCCAATCTATCCATTTATTTTTCGCTTTTATCATCTTATTATTTCTCTTCTTCTTTATCTTGTAGGTCGAACAATAGGCTGAGACACGGTATAAAATCGTGGCACGGGCCCCATGATACAGGTACAATTATGACCTGGGCTAATTAAGGGTACATTAGCGAGATTGTTTTCAAGGTGAATGGGGTTTTACAGGTAAGGTGGGGGTAGGGGTGGGAGGGAGGGAGGGAGGGAGGGAGGAAAAAGGGAGGGAGGGAGGGAGGAAAGGAATGGAGGGAAGGTAAAGGGAATGTATATATGTATGTATGTATTTTTGATATCTTATTCTTTTTCTATTGCTTTTCATTAATATATATATTTTTTTCAACTTCTTATCCCCTTTCTACCCCTTACCCCCTTCCCCTATCTGTACAACCCCCCTCCCCCCCAAAAAAAAAAAGAAAAACAACACCCCAATCCATTTCCCTCACCTCTACACCCCTCACCCTTTTCACTCCCCTTTCCACCCGTATCCCTTTACCTACTCCCCATCCCCCTATCCCCCCCACCAAAAAAAAAAAAGAAGAGCATCGCCTTTTTCTCCCAAAAAACGTTTCGAGAAGCATCGTTGTTCGTGCCTTATCGGGTGCGCTTTCGCTCCCCAACGTTCGTTCGCCCGAATAAAATGGACGAGGCTTCAAAGGGTGGAGTGGGGGTGGGGGTGGGTTTGACGGGGATGAGAGGGGGCGTTCATACCCCCTTCAACCCCCCCCCCCCTTCCTCTTCTGCTTCTCTTGTTATAGGTCTATGTCTGTTGTTGTTTTTTCTTCTTTTTTTGTGTATTGTGTCTGTTCTATGGTTGTGTGTCTCTTATCTCTTTATCTAGTATCTTTTTGCGATTTAATTCTTTCAATTTCTGTCTCTGATTCTCTTTCACCCCCTCCCCCCTCTTTCTATCTCCATCTTCATCTCCCTCCCCCTCTCCCTTTCCCTTTCCCTTCAGACCTCCCTCCCTCCTCTCTCGGCTCTCCCTCTCCACTCTTCCTTTATCTCTCTTTCTTCCTCCCTCCCTCTATTACCCTTCCCATTTTCTCTCTCCCTAAATTTCCCTAAAAAGATCAAATTATTCCTTCGAAGGCGAAGGGAGAGAGAGGAGGAAAGGGAGAGGGAGAGAAAGGGGAAGAAAGAAAGAAGGGGGAGAAGGAGAGAGAGAGGAGGAGGGGAAGAAGGAGAAGAATATGAAGAATATGAAAAATATGAAGAAGAGAGAGAGAGAGGCAGAGACAGAGAGAGAGAGAGAAAGAGAGAGAGAGAGAAAGGGGAAGAAGGAAAGAAGGGGGAGAAGGAGAGAGAGAGGAGGAGGGGAAGAAGGAGAAGAATATGAATATGAAAAATATGAAGAAGAGAGAGA
>BOPN01000124.1:704536-707036 GCA_017312705.2 Penaeus japonicus
CAATAACAATGATGATAACACGAATGATGACAACTGTGATAATAAAAATGATGATGATAACAATGATAATGATAACTGTAATTACAAAAATGATGATGAATACAATAATGATGACAACTGTAATAACAATAACAATGATGATAACACGAATGATGACAACTGTAATAACAAAAATGATGATGATAACAATAATGATAATAACTGTAATAACAAAAATGATGATGATAACAATAAATGATAACTGTAATAACAAAAATGATGATGATAACAATAACAACAAAAATAATGATGATAACAACAGTAATAACAACAATAACAACAATGACGATGCCTTTAAACAAATGAGAAGGCGATACGTGCATACTCTTTAGTATGGACTATGGCTGAACAAATTAAACAGAGAACAGAGGGCGAGTGAACAAAATGTGAACAAAGCGAGAGAGAACAGACTAATAGGTCACGTACATGTTTGTGAAGAAGAATGAACAGAGCGAATGGCTGTGAACATGAAGTGAACAGAGGATATACGAGCATAATGAAGAACAATCATTATCTGAACGCATTGGCTGGCTCTGTTCACTTAATATGTGAACAGCGAGTGAAAACATGGGAAGTGTATTTAGTGTGTGTGTAGTTGCAGTGTGAACAGAATATTAACCCTCCCTCTCTCTCTCTTTCTCTCTCTTTCTCTTTCTCTCTCTCTCTCTCTCTCTCTCTCTCTTTCTCTTTCTCTTTCTCTCTCTCTCTCTCTCTCTCTCTCTCTCTCTCTCTCTCTCTCTCTCTCTCTCTCTCTCTCTCTCTCTCTCTCTCCCAAAAAAGGGTTTTGAACATGTAATAAGAGGACAGAAAAGGCAGACTACTCAATTGAACATGGATGAACAAAGTGAGATTATATTGAACTCGTTGAAAAGTTAATGAAGAATATAATGTTCAATGAGACGTAAAAAAAAAAAAAAAAAAAAAAAAAAAAAAAAAAAAAAAAAAAAAAAAAAAAAAAAAAGGCATAGTGAACAGTGAAAAAAATACTAAATGATAATGTGAACAGTTAATAAACATAGCAAAAATAAAAGATAAGGACTCCATAAAAAAGATATAATCGAAAACTAAATATAAATGATATAACATCAATAAATCCGTAATACGTAATCCTATTATCAAAAATACGATATCTTATTGTGATATCAAACATCCATAAAAAAAATATATATATATATATAATTCATCTCAAGTAGGCCTATAAATTTCCCGATGGAGAGAACACAAAACATTTTTAGAAATAAGAACAGCTGTTTACTGATAATCAGCTGATAAGCCAAACATGCAAAGAAAATGATTATCCATAAATGATATATGCAAATTATGTGTGAGCGCAACTGCCGATCGGTAATGAGCGCTGTTTAGATGTTAATGATAATCATGATTATGATGAAGATGGTAATAAGGACGATAATTATGGTGATAGTGATGATGATTAAAACATTAAGAATAATGATAACAGTAATAATAATGATAATGATAATAATGACAATGATGATAATAACAATAATGCCAATGATAATAATAATAATGACAATAATGATAATATAATGATAATAATGATAATAGCAATAACAGCAATAATAACAATGATGACAATGATAATAATGATTAACAATAAAAAAAATCATAATGATAATGATCATAATAATGACCATGATTATGTTAATAACGATGATATAAACATTAATGATAATGGTATTATACATTGATGATGATGATAATGATACCAATGATGATGATAATGATGATGGTGGGTGATGATGAAGATGATCATGATGAAAATAGTATTAGCAATAATGATAGTAATGATGATGATGATAATAATGATAGGAATGACAATAATGATAATGATAATAGTAGTAAAGATAATAATGATAATGATATTGGTAACAATAGTAATAACACTAATGATAATAATAATGATAGTAGCCCTAATGATAATGATAATAAAGACGAGAGTGACGAAAACAATGATGACAATTAAGACGATGAAGATAGATACTAATAATAAAAACAATAATAATCATAATAAAAACCATAATGACAGCAACCACAACAACAACAATAACCCACATGATGTTAACCATTCAAACAGCTCATTAAACGACCTGTGCAATTGACCGACCAACTTGCAACATATCTATAATATAAATGCATAGACACGTCTCTGAATCCTTTAGATGAGGCTAAGAAATGCTGGGAAGATGTGGGTAATAAGTGCCACGGTTGCGAGTCATAAGTGCCAAGTGCCAAGGGGACAGAGAGTGTTAAGGGAAGAGTGAGTTATCCATCTCATGGGAATGGTGTGTTTGTGTGTGTTTGTTTTTGTGTGTGTTTGTGATTGTGTTTGTGTGTGTGTTTGTGTGTGTCTGTGTGTGTTTGTGTGTGTGTTTGTGTTTGTGTTTGTGTTTGTGTGTGTGTGTCTTTGTGTGTGTCTTTGTGTGTTTGTTTGTGTATTTGT
>BOPN01000124.1:714536-717036 GCA_017312705.2 Penaeus japonicus
CTCTCTTTCTCTCTCTCTCTCTCTTTTTCTCTCTGTCTCTTTCTTTCTCTCTCTCTCTCTCTCTCTCTCTCTCTCTCTCTCTCTCTCTCTCTCTCTCTCTCTCTCTCTCTCTCTCTCTCTCTCTTTCTCTCTCTCTCTCTCTTTCTTTCTCTCTTTCTTACTCTCTCTGTCTCTTACTCTCTCTCTCTCTGTCTGTCTCTTTCTCTCTCTCTCTCTCTCTCTCTCTCTCTCTCTCTCTCTCTCTCTCTCTCTCTCTCTCTCTCTCTCTCTCTCTCTCTCTCTCTCTCTCTCTCTCTCTCTCTCTCTCTCTCTCTCTCTCTCTCTCTCTCTCTCTCTCTCTCTCTCTCTCTCTCTCTCTCTCTCTCTCTCTCTCTCTCTCTCTCTCTCTCTCTCTCTCTCTCTCTCTCTCTCTCTCTCTCTCTCTCTCTCTCTCTCTCTCTCTCTCTCTCTTTCTATCTCTCTCCCACTTCCTCTCTCTCTCTTTGTTTCTCCCTCCCTTTATACCAGCTTTCCACTGCCCCCTCCACTCTTTCTCCTTCCACCCTTCCCCGCTCCCCTCTTCCCCCACTCTACCCCACTCCCCCACCTCATCACCACTCACCACCCTCTTCCTTCCTCCCACCCCTACCCTGCTACTCCCCTCACCCCCATTTCAACCCCCTCACCTCCACCCCACCACCACCCTTACCCCCTCTCCTCCCCACCCCCACCCTTACCCCCTCACCCTCCACCCCCTACCCCTCTCCCCCAGTACGAGGACGTCCACGGTGGGAAAAAAAACTACTACAAAAGCCCAGCCCAACACCAGGACTCTTCCCTCGCTGTCCCTCTTGCCCTCTCTTGCACAGGGGGATAATTTTCACGCGAAATCGCTTGCCTCGTCTGGAAGGTACGCCGCCCGGTGTTGCTACTGTGAGACCGCGGTGGGAGGAAGGGAAGGGGGAGGGGGGAAGGAGGAAGGGGAGGGGGGAATGGGAGGGGGAGAGGGGAAGGGGGAGGGATGGAGAGGCGAGGGGTGGAAGGGGAGGGGGAGGGATGGAGGGGGAGGGGAAGAGGGAGAGGCGAGGGAGGGAGGGGGGAGAGTGAGAGGCGAGGGGGGAAGGGATGGAGAGGGGAAGGGGGAAGGAGGAAGGGAGGGGGAATGGGAGGGGGAGGGGGGAAGGGAGAGACGAGAGTTGGGGGAGAGGCGAGGGGGGAATGGAGAGTCGAGGGGGGGAGGGAGAGGCGATGGGGGGAGGGAGAGGCGAGGGGGGAAGGTGGAGGGGGAGGGGGGAAGAGGGAGAGGGAGGGAGGGAAAGATAGAGAGAGAGGGGGAGAGGGAGAGGGAGGGAGATAGAGATGGAAAGAGAGAGCGAGGGAGAGAGGAGGGAGATGGGGATGGGATAGATGGAGAAGGAAGGAGGGAGAGGGAGAGGGAGAGGGAGAGGGGGGGGGGAGAGGGAGAGGGAGAGGGGGGGTAAGGGAGAGGGGGAGGATGGGAATGGAATGTGGAAGAGGGAGGAGGGACACGTAATAGGGGGGAGGGAGAGGATAGGGGGAGAAGGCAAGTGATGGGAGGTCGAAAGGAAGGGGCGAAAAAAGACGAAAGAAAAAAAAGAAAGAAAACCGATAACTTTAGCTACTGAAAACAAAAGCAAATATAAAACCGTTTTTCTTTTCTTTTATTTTTTCTTTTTTTTTCTTCCAAATCCTGAGTCGTGTCTGAAATATGAATGTTTCTTTTAATGATGAATCATTCATCGCATAAGAACAGGTGTATCTGATATTGAAAGAGAATTTAATAACTTTAATCAAGATGTTTTATCGTATAACAATTATATCACTTCCTGCTTTTGCTATCATTATCATTTGTATTATTGTTTTTTGTTTGTTTGTTTGTTTTTGTTGTTGTTCTTCTTGTTATAATTATTGTTAGTATTACCATCTTTATCATTGATACTATAGGTATTATTACTAATAATAACATTATCAATATTACATAGGTATCATTATCATTAACATTTATTGTGGTTGTTTTTCCTTATTTGTAAATGTCATTGTTTATGTTAGTATCGTTATTTCTATAATTTTCCCCATTATATTTTATATAATCATATAATCTACATACATCCACTAATATAATCACTAATTCACCAATAATCAAACTCGCTTTTTCTCTATCTAAATTTTCTTAAATAAAATTTTGACTCCTTCTCTCTACTCTCTCTAAATATATATCTGTATTATTCATCTCTTAAGAGATAGACAAGAGTTACATGAAAAGTGCAAAAGAAAAAAGAAAAATACTTTTTTTTTTTTTTTTTTTTTTTTTTTTTTTTTTTTTTTTTTTTTTTTACACCGTTGTCTACAGGAATACAGGTGATACGGTTTCATCATAATGCATACTCTCATGGGTCTGTTTTCTCTACCTCTCTTTACTTATTTCTCTTTGTTTGGTTGTGTATTAGTTATTGCGAGAGCCTTTTTTCCTTTTTCTTTTTTTTTTTATCTTTTTCTGTCT
>BOPN01000124.1:732036-733515 GCA_017312705.2 Penaeus japonicus
TCTCTCCCCTCTCTCTCTCTCTCTCTCTCTCTCTCTCTCTCTCTCTCTCTCTCTCTCTCTCTCTCTCTCTCTCTCTCTCTCTCTCTCTCTCTCTCTCTCTCTCTCTCTCTCTTTCTCTCTCTCTCTCTCTCTCTCTCTCTCTCTCTCTCTCTCTCTCTCTCTCTCTCTCTCTCTCTCATTCTCCCCCCTCCCCTACCCTCGCTCCCTCTCTCTCTCTCTCTCCTTCTCCCTCTCCCCCCCTCCCTCCCTCCCTCCCTCTCCTTTCCCCCACTCCCTCCCTCCCTCCCTCCCTCTCCTTCTCCTCCTTCTCCTTTCCCCCCTCCCTCCTTCTCCTTTTCCTCCCTCCCTCTCCTTCGCCCCCCACTCCCTCCATCTACTTCTCCCCATATCCTCTTCCCTCCCCCCTCTCCTCCTCTCCCTCCCTCCCTCCCTCTCCTTCTCCTCCCTCTCCTTCTCCTTCCCCCTCTTCTCTCCCATCCTCCCTCCCTCTCCTTCTTCTTCTTCTTCTCCTCCCTCTCCTCTTCCACGTCGCGTCGCGTCCCCATTCTATCTGTTCCTGTTTTATTCCCTAAAGCATCATTACATTTCTGTTTAATGAGCTAATATTATTAATTTGACTTCGGCCAATATATAACAAGGATCAGCTGGATGGACGTAATTTCATCATGAAATAGGAGGAGGAGGAGAGGCACTCGTGGGGGAGGGGGGAGGAGGAGGAGGAGGAGGGGAGGGGGAGGTGGAGGGGAAGGGTCAGAAGGGTGGAGGGTGAGAAGGGTTTTGGGAGGAGGAGGTGGAGGGAGGAGGTGGAGGTGGAGGGGGAGGGGGAGAAGGTGAGGGTGAGAAGGGTTTTGGGAGGAGGAGGTGGAGGTGGAGGGTGAGAGGGAGAAAGGGAGGGTGAGAAGGGTTTTGGGAAGGGGGAGGGTGAGAAGGGGAGAAGGGGAGAAGGGGAGGGGGAGGTGAGAAAGGTTTTGGGAGGGGGGAGGGGGAGGTGAGAAAGGTTTTGGGAGGGGGGAGGTGGAGGGGGAGGTGGAGGGGGAGGGGGAGGGGAGGGGAGAGGCTCAGGTTCCCAGGTGGGCACAGGTGGTAACAGAAAGGGAGACGCTCACTTCGACCCACCTCCCTTCTCCCTCATTTCCACACGGTTCATCTCCCTTCTCCTCTCTTCCTATCTCCCTCATTCATAAACGCTGCTTCTCCCCTCCCCTCACCCCCACCTCACCTCTCCTCTCCTTCATTTACAAACGGTTTATCTCCCCTCTCCCCACCTCCCCTCTTCCTCCTTCTAAAATGCCGCTTCTCCCCTCTTTCCACCTCTCGTCCCCCCACCTCCCTTCTCCCTATTTCCCCTCTCCCTCATTCTCCAACGCCGCTTCTCCCCTCTTTCCACCTCTCGTCCCCCCCCACCTCCCTTCTCCCTATTTCCCCTCTCCCTCATTCTCCAACGCCGCCTCTCCCCTCTTTCCATCTCTCGTCCCCCCC
>BOPN01000125.1:0-2500 GCA_017312705.2 Penaeus japonicus
ATATATATACACAAATCAAATGAACAAACAAAAATCAAATACGTAAGCCAAAAGCCAAAGGCAAAACAGACTCTCCCTTATGACTCGCCAGAAATCTAACGAATGACAAATGAAAACAAAATCACTTCCCACGCGATCCGGCAAATAAAAAGGAGGAGAGAAAAACATAATGTTGAATATACAGTTGTACGTAATAGTAATTTTGCAAATTGTAGCTCATAAAAGGGAAGGATTAGAGAGAATTGCGTAAAAGTGTAAATTGTAAATGTATTTGATATGTGAGTAGGTGTTTCCGTGTTAGTGAAAATGTGTATGTATGTATCTGGGACGTGTGTATGTTTCTATCAATCTATCGGTTCTTCTACATCTGTTTTGTTTATCTATCTGTCTATTTGTATGTGTATATTATTAAGGATATACATATAGCACACATCTCTGCCGTTCCTCCCCAGCTCTCTCTTTTATTTTCTTCCTTCTTTCATCTATTCTTCCAATCCCTGGTCTCTCCATTTTCTTTTCCCCTCCCCCTTCTCTCCTTCTCACCTATTTCTTCTTTCCAACCACTTCTCTCCATCTCTCTATCTCCTTTTCTCATTCTATATATTCCTGTCCATATACCCCTCCCTCCCCTCTTTCTCTCGCTCTGTCATCTCCTTCCCTCCATCTCTCTCCCCCCCCCCTCTCTCTCTCTCTCTCTATCTATCAACGTACCCCTTTCTCTCCCTTCCTCCCTCCCTCCCCCTCTCACCCTCTCTCCTTGACCACCTGGGAACACGAAGCACAAAACCTGAAAATGCTACGGCTATTAGTGTGGTAAGTCCAACACAATGAGGAAGCGAGTGTGGTTTTGAACACGAGGCGACACATATATAGATTTTTTTTTCTTCTTCTTTTCCTTTGGGTCTCATTATATTACTTTTTTTTCTGTTATCAATATTTTCACTTTTTTTTCAGATTCGATTCAGGAGTATTACTATTATTACTAAGGTTGGGCTCTGGCCTGTAGTAAGAATAAAAAATCTATATGTGCGTTATGATGCGACAGGGGAATTTTCTGGGTACAAACGGGACTTTTGCCGGAAGAGCGAGTAAGTAAACTTGAATCGTTCTGATTCTCTCTACCTACTTTTTTCCTATTCTTTTTTTCTTTCTTACTCTACTTCTTTATTGCTGTCTCTTTATTCTTTTTTTTGGTCTCGTCTTACTTAGATTTTTGTTTAGCTTTTGTATATTTCTTTTTTTTCCTTCTGGGTCTTCCGGTCTGTTTACTCTCTCTCTCTTTCTTTCTCTCTCTCTCTCTCTCTTTCTTTATCTCTCTCTCTCTTTTTTTCTCTCTTTTTATCTTTATCTTTCTCTCTCTCTCCCTTTCTCTCTCTCTCTCTCTCTCTCTCTCTCTCTCTCTCTCTCTATCTATCTATCTCTCTCTCTCTCTCTCTCATGCACTCTCTCTCTCTCTCGCTTTCTATGTCTCTATCTATGCATCTCTTCCTCTCACTCTCTCTCTCTATATATATATCTCCCTATCCCTCTCTTTCTCCTATATATATCTCTCTTTCTTCTTTTCTATTCATTCCTGTTCATTCTCACTTCTTACTTAACCTTATCACTTACGTCTCTCTCTCATAATCTAATTTACAATAGATTTAATTCTGTCGATCAAAGGCCGATCTCACAGTGTCTAGACAGCCTAAAGGGACTCCAGATGACCTTTTCGTACGACACTATTCGAGTGTGTGTACGTGTGTATGTGTGCGGGTCTGTGTACGTGCCGTGTGTGTGTGTGTGTGTACGTGCGTGTATGTCTGTGATTTAGTGTTGAAATTAGAGAGCCTGCATGCAAAATAAGCACTCGTTGGTGCATTCACTTGCCTGAAAACAAAACAGTGCTTGAGAAAGGCCAGGAGTCCGTCCTACACTCGCCTCGCTCACCCCCCCCCCCCTCCACCTCTGCCAGTGCTCCCCTCCCCCCCCTCCCCTCCCCTCCCCTCCCCTCCCTGTGTAGTGTTGCCAGACGGGGGAACGAGGAAGTCCCGAGGGAAGGAAACAGGCTGAGGGTTTTTCTCCTGTCCCGGTAGTTGGCGACACTGCGGGCGCTCCTTTTTGGATTGTGGCAATGCTGTTGGATCGTTTCCTGACACTCTATCCCCCTCCCCCTTCCTCTCTCTCTCTCTCTCTCTCTCTCATTCACCTTGGTTTCTTTTTCTCTCTCTCTCTTTCTCCTCTCTCATCTCCCTTTCATAACTTTCCGCGTCTTTTATCTCTCTCCTTTCTTTTACCACTCTCGCTCTCTCTCGTTCCCTCTAAGTTTTTTCTTTGTCATTCCTCTCCTCCCTTCTCCATTCCCTCCCTCTCATCTTCCCATCTTTTTTCCCTTTCCTTTTTCTTTATGTCCTGCTATGCTCCCCCTGCACATGATAGAACACTCTACTTATAACGACCTGAAACTCAGCCCCATTAAGGAGGAGGTGGTTCAAAGTGCCTGTTTTTCCACCTGACGAGG
>BOPN01000125.1:5000-7500 GCA_017312705.2 Penaeus japonicus
AGTGATTACGATTATATCATAATAGGAATAAGTATTAGAGTAACAGTAATTGCAATGTTAGTAATAATGAAAATAATGAAAAAACAATATTGCAATTATTCTGATATACTAACAATATGATAACATCAAAAATAGTCATATCATTAATGACAATGATAACAATGATAACAACAGCCTCTTCCAATCACTCCCTCCCCCACCCCCACCCCCACCCCCCTCTAATCCGCGTGAATCACAGTGTTGCTTCTTAATTGCATTGCAAAGGCACAGGAATTCATGTTTGCCTTCACACCTTTTCGCTTTTCGAGTTTTTAGTGCATGAGTAATATTGTTATTGTTGTTATTTTCTCTTTTCTCATTTCCACATTTTATCATATGTACATATTTACCTACACACAGATATGCATACATGAATATATACATACATGCATACATGAATACATACATACATGCATACATGAATATATACATACATACATACATGAATACATACATACATGCATACATGAATATATACATACATACACACATGAATACATACATACATGCATACATGAATATAGACATACATGCACACATGAATACATACATACATGCATACATGAATATAGACATACATGCACACATGAATACATACATGCATGCATACATGAATATATACATACATGCACACATGAATACATACATACATACATGCATACATGAATATATACATACATTCACACATGAATACATACATACATGCATACATGAATACATACATACATGAATACATGCATACACATATACACTATCTATCTACCTCTTCATCTATCCATGTATCTATTCATCTATCCATCTATCTATCTATCTACATATAGATCCTTCCATCTCTCTATCCATCTTCCTATCTATCAACCAACTACCTACCTACCTACCTATTTATTGATAGATCTATCTGTCTCCCAACCTATATCTCGATCTATCTATATAAACAAACAAACAAACAAACAAACAAAATGCAACAGCTTCTTTCACACCCATTAGTTTTTATCCCTCCCTTCCTTCCCCCCCCCCTCTCCCTCTCCCTCTTCTCCCCCCACCTCAAAGTAATTATTACGGTAAATGCAACGAGCCTTCTGTAACCCCCTTCCCCCCCCCCCTCCCCTTACTCATACTCACCTACTCTCCCCCCTCCCCTCTTTTTTACAACCCCTCACCGAAATACCCTCACCTCGAAGAATCCCTTATATCTCTCAATACACTCCTCATGACCCCTCCCCTTCCCTCCCCTCTCATTACCTCCCCTAACTCCTTCCTCAGTCCCCTCCTCCTTTCCCCCTTCCTCAATGCCCTCCCCCCTTACCCTTTCCTTAATACCCTCCCCCTCCCCCCTTTCTCAGTCCCCTCCCTCTACCCCTTCCCCTTCCTCAGTCCTCTCCCTCCTCCTCAATACCCTCCCCCTACCCATTCCCCCTTCCTCAATACCCTCCCCTACCCCTACCCTCTAACCCCTACCCCCTCCAAAACTCCCCTCCCCTCCCCCTCCCCCTCCCCTCCCCCCTTCAATCCTCTCTCTCTCTCCCCTTGACTCGCCTCTACGTCACGCCCCGGGCCAAGACAGAGCTAAAGGCAAACATCCCATTGCAAGAGGGGTTCCTCAGAGGTCGAGCGACATGTCTTTCGAGATGTTTGCCGTTGGGATTGATTGCAGGAAGAAAATGCTTTATTTTTTATTCTTATCGATGCCATACTGATACCTTTGTTGTAGCAATAACAGGTATAAATGCAATAACAACAATAAAAAACAACACAACAACAAATAAAAAACAACAAACAACAAGAAAACAAAAACAAAAGCAAAAGAACAACAACAAAAATCAATACAAAACAACAAGTCAAACAAAAACAACAAAAAACAACATAAAAAATCAACATAAAACAACAACAACAACAACAAAAATCACCAAACAAAAACCAACCATAAAACAGAAACAACAACAAAACAACAACCACACAAAAAAAATCAACAACATAAACAACAACAACAACAACAAAACAAAACAACAAAAACAACAGCTCTGCTAAGAAAGGAGCGCCGGGCCTTGAGACGTTCCCGTGCAGACCCGCTATTTGCAATTGCTCTTCTCCCCTGTGCCTACTCCTTCCTCTTTCTTATTCTCTTTCTTATTATCATTTTTTGTTTCTTCTTTCTTTCTTATTGTTGTTGTTACATTTTTTTTTTTTAATTCTTCCTCTTGATATTGTTTTTTTCTTTTTTTTTTTCTTCCTGATATTATCATATTTTCTTCCTTTTCTTCTTCTGATTATTATGATATCTTCTTATGTTTCTTCTTCTTATCATTATCATTTATTTTCTTCATTTCTTATTTCTTCATACTGTTATTATCTGCTCTTCTTCTTCTTCTTCTTATTTTCTGCTTTTTCTTCTTTCGTATCATATTTTCTTATCTTTATTCCTATCATCATGTATCTTCTTCATTTTCTCATTATATTTTTT
>BOPN01000125.1:42500-45000 GCA_017312705.2 Penaeus japonicus
AAATAACACGAAAATGGTCTAGTGTCTTTCACTCACTGGTATCATTCTCTATCCGATACAAAAAAAAGAAAAAAAAAAGTCAATAATATCTACAGAAATATTACGTCGTGCAATGCATGTTTTATTGATTCTGTTGCATAATTTAAACAGCTGTCAGCGAATATTGTTTATCATTTACGATCTGTCGTACCTATGAATAAGCCACGTTGGAAAAAAATATATATAACTAGCAAACAAACAAATACAGATTGATAACGATAAGGATAATGATAATGATGAGGGTACTGATGATGATGATAATGATGATGATGATAATGATGAGGGTAATGATGATGATGATAATGATGAGGGTAATGATGATGATGATAATGATGAGGATAATGATGATGATGATAATGATGAGGATGATAATGATGAGGATAATGATGATAATAATGATGAGGGTAATGAGAATAAGGATAATGATGATGATGATAATGATGATGATATTCTGTAGACATCAACGTTATGATAAGCGCTTTCACTCACAAAATGCCTCGCCATTATCTTCCGAGACCGCAAATCACACAGGCTGGAGAGATATCAATGCCTTTCTGTTTGATATCATGCAACAAACGTCCCTCTAAGTTCCCCGGATGTGATTCGGGTCGAGTAAAGACGAGATGATAATCAGAAGGAAGAGAGGATTGGACTTTCTGCGGTTCTCTTTCGCTCTGTGGATCTTTCTCGCCTTGTTTTCTGTTTCGGATATTTTTTTTCTTTCTTTATTTATTTATTTATTTATTTCGTCTTTTTTTTTCTTGATTTCACTCTCTTTCTCTCTTTATTTTTCTTTCTCTTTATCTCTTTCTTTGTTTCTTCTTCTTCTCTCTCTCTCTCTTCCTCTCTCTCTTTCTTTCTTTCTTTCTCTCTTTCTCTCTCTCTCTCTTTCTCTCTCTCTATCTCCTTCTTTCTCTTTCTCTCTCCCTCTTACCCATACACACCCCAGAAAGAAAAGGAACAGAGAAGAAACAAACAGGAAATAAAAAAAATAAAAAAATCGAAAAGAATCGAAAAAAAACTTACGCTCGCTCATCCTCCTTGGTCAGCCGAACGCATAATTACGCAACGAGCGATACTAATAATGGAAAAAAAATATCACGTCATTCGTAAAAAGCGAATCACGAGTAACGGATTTCGAGACAGAAAATAACATTAGGTTGTTTGTAACACTAGAGAGGGCGTGAAAGTGAGGGATTGTGAGTGAGAGTGAGGGATAGTGAGTGAGAGTGAGGGATAGTGAGTGAGAGTGAGGGATTGTGAGTGAGAGTGAGGGATTGTGAGTGAGAGTGAGGGATTGTGAGTGAGAGTGAGGGATTGTGAGTGAGAGTGAGGGATTGTGAGTGAAAATGAGAGTGAGGGTGAGGGACTGTGAGGTATTGTAAGTGAGAGTGAGTGAAAGTGAGAATGAGAGAGCGGGATTCTGTGGGATAACATGAGAAAGAGAGAGAGATAGACACACAGAGAGAGAGAGGAAGAAGCAGAAAGAAAGAAAGAAAGAAAAAGAACTCAAATTCACAGACAGACAAACAAACCGCATAAGATAAGAGAAGAGAAGAAGACGAAGAAGAGAGAGAGAGAGAGAGAGAGAGAGAGAGAGAGAGAGAGAGAGAGAGAGAGAGAGAGAGAGAGAGAGAGCGAACCATCAAGCGAAGCAGTTTCATCTGGTTCACAAGCAATCTCTGAACCAATCCAAGTCGATTTATTTTGTTGTCATTTGTTCGCTTCTGTTACGGCGTCACTGTGCGGGTGTGGTCGGGCGGAGCCACAGGGGTTGGGCGGCGTCTGGGCGTCTCTGCTTCTCTTTCTTCTTCTTCTTCTTTGTTTTCTTTTCCTTTTTCTTTTTCTTCTTCTTCTCTTTTTTTGTTTCGTTATCTCTTTCTGTCTTTCTATGTGTGTCTGTCTGTCTGTCCGTTTCTCTCTCTCTCTCTCTCTCTCTCTCTCTCTCTCTCTCTCTCTCTCTCTCTCTCTCTCTCTCTCTCTCTCCCTCCCTCCTTCCCTCCTTCCCTCCTTCCCTCCTTCCCTCCCTCCCTCCCTTCCTCTCTTCCTCTCTCCTTCTTCATCTCCCCTTTCCACACTCCATCTCTCATTCTCTCCCTCCCTCTCTTCCTCTTCCACTCCCTTTTATCTCCCTCTCTCTTCCTTCCTCCTCCCTCTGCCCTCCGTACCGCCGCGCCCTTTGACCCTGACATTTGGGTCGGTGAATGACCAAAGGCGGCGTCTTATAAGTGCTTCAAGACACGTCCTATGAAAAAGATAATTAAGAGAGAAACCTATTAAGTTCAACGTGTTAAGTTCAGCGTGTTAAGTTCAATGGGTTGAGATCAGTGTATTCGGTTTATCGTGTTAGTGTATTATGATAAGGAGAATGTTGGTTAAATCGTATTGACACTGATTAAGTTATATTATTAAGACAATAGAATGTAGTTAGACGTATTCTTATATTTTCCATATGTTATAA
>BOPN01000125.1:47500-57500 GCA_017312705.2 Penaeus japonicus
GAAGATGGAGGAAGAATAAGAGGAAAAGGGAGAAGAGGAACAAGAAGAAGAGGGAGAAGAAGAATAAGAGGAAGAGGGAGAAGAAGAAGAAGAGGGAGAAGAAGAAGAAGGAGAGGGAGAAGAAGAAGAAGAGGGAGAAAAAGAAGAAGAAGAAAGAAAAAAAGATGAAACTCTTCCATATTGTTTCTCACTCTGGGATGAATTACGCAAGTGAAGTCAACTGTGAAAGTCGTAATGAAGGGGAAGGGGAGGGGGGTGCTGGGAAATGGAGGGGGGGGGGGGCGTAAGGAACGGCTACCGTATTCTTTAGACCGTGTGAACTAGGCGGAAAGGAGAAAAATAAGCAACATCAATAACAACAGCAACAGCGATAATAATAATAATAAATATATAACAAAAGCTACAACAATAATCATAAAACATAATAAAATATGAAAAACGAGTTTATTCCACGTAAGAAAAAAAAAACTTTCTCTCTAACACATCTCGCAACAGTCATGCAAATTAAAACTTCCCCCCCCCCACCCCACCCCACCCCATCCTCCCAAGTATCACCTAAAAATTTACTTTAGTTCCCCCTCCTCCTCTTCCTCTTTCGACCCAGTCCATCATCAACAGGGAGGGAAAAGCACATAGAAAACGGGGTCGCTCTTTTCTACACCGAGTCGTGACAGTCAAAATTACAATAGAAATCTTTCGGAGCCTGAGGGTTGTCTTGGCGGCGTCTTGTTTCTTGTGTCTTGACTGAGTTCTCGAAGTGAAGGGTAAGGTTGATGGATTTCTTGACACGATGGATGTTCTTGACAGCTGGGTTTGTTCTTAGCCTGTTCGTTGTTCTTCGTAGATTGAGCAAGAGCGAGAGCGAGAGAGAGAGAGAGAGAGAGAGAGAGAGAGAGAGAGAGAGAGAGAGAGAGAGAGAGAGAGAGAGAGAGACAGACATACAGACAAAGTGAGAGTGAGAGAAAGAGAGAAACAAAGTACACAGAAAACACAGATAATAACAGCATAAAGACAAGGGGGGCGGGGGAAAGACACCTCGAAGCGAAACACTTTTTTCGCACAAAGGACTATAAAATAAGTATCATTATATCCACTTTTTTTTTCTCAAGCAAGCGCCCCTCCCCCTCCCCCCCCCCTCCCCCTTTCCACCCTCCTATCCATTACTCTCCCCTCCTCCTCTCTCCAGTCCACCCCCCCCCCCCCCCGAGCGCGAAGTACCTGGAGTAAATGATGAGTCTCGAGTTTCACCTCCAAGGCGCCTCGAGAGTGAAAGGAATTCTCATACCCCCCTTCTCCTTCTATCTCCACTCCCCTTTTCTCTTCTCTTTCCCTCGCTTTCGCTTTTCTTTCCTCTTTCTCTCTTTTCCTCTCCCCTCCTCCTCCTCCTCTTTCTCCTTATCATCACTATTATACTCTCTTTCACTGGTCTTTTCCCTCTTTTTCTTCTGCGAGAGAGAGAGAGAGAGAGAGAGAGAGAGAGAGAGAGAGAGAGAGAGAGAGAGAGAGAGAGAGAGAGAGAGAGAGAGAGAGAGACAGAGAGAGAGAGAAAGTGAGAAAGAGACCTCTCGAAACAGAAAGAGAGAGAGAGAGGAAAAGCGATACCGAGAGAAATAGACAAAAAGTGGATGAGAGATGACAGCGGATCTTTACCGTTGCGGAGGTCACAAGACGTCACCATGACAACGACGCAGACTTTGACCGATAAAAAAAAGCACAAAACAACAAAACACTGATGGATACATTTTACGTGATTTTCGGTCGTGGGAGCGACCTTCCTAACTCTTCTTTCCTTGTTTTTCTGTTCTCTTTCCCCTTCCTTCTTTGTGAACGTGTGTGTGCGTGTTTTTCTTTTCTTTTTTCCCGTCTCATTTCTTCTTTCTGTCCTGGGCTTTATCATTGTCAAGGTTTTGTATACGTAAAAATACACATGGAATTTCTATGGATAAGGAAATAGGTTTTACAAGGATGTGTTTTTTCTTTTTTTCCTTTTTTTGGCCTGAGAGTGAAAACGCGGGGATGTTTTGGTTTTGTGGTTGTAAGCGACCTCGGCCCAACCCGACTTGTTTAAGAGTGATGCAGCGTTTTTCTAATTTACTGGGAATATTCGTGCAAATAGATATATGAAGATAGATGTATATTATTCGTTAATTAAGAAGAAGGAAAGGGGATATGAGGAAGAGGAAGATGGAAGAGAAAGAGAGATGAATAAGTTTTTCTTTTGTGAAGGATGGGTTTGGTTGATAGTGTCATCTATATTTTCGGTTTCATTGTGTTACTTTTTACTATTAGTAATAATTGTGTATGATCGGGTCATCGTTACTACAAATGGTGTTACCACTTGCTACTACAAAACTACCACTTCACCTGCTATTAGAAGTATCAACGTTAATACACTAACGCCGCCACTACCATCATAAATCCAAATTAGAACATACACGCTCATTTTTTCGTCGTAGACTAAGCTCTCTTAACACCTTTAAAAACAGGGAGTCCCCCCCCCCCTCCCTCTTCCCTTACCCCTGACCCTTCCCATCTCCCCCCCACCCCTACCACCACCGCCCCTCATCCCAGGCCGGCTGGTCTAGGAGCCGCAGGTGAACTTTCTCTAGTAACCCGGGCACAGCAGGTCCTTATACCCGGTACCCGCTGTGGGCACGTCGACCTCAGATCCACGGCACTACCCGGATATATACTGTATATGTATGTGTGTATGTGTGTGTGTATCTCTCTCTCTTTCTCTCTCTCTCTCTCTCTTTCTCACACACATATACATATTGTAGTGGTTTTGATCATTGTTTCATTACATGTAATCATCACCAAGATATATGCCTGAAGAGAAATCTAGAGAAGAAGAAGGAAAATATAAAACGCAATAAATCATGGGAAAAAAGAAGAAAGAATAGAGGGAAAACAAGAAGAACTTAAAAAGGAAAACGAAAACCTCACTCACTCCACCTCGCTCCAGATGTAAGACACGACGGAGCTGTGGTCGGAACGAATAACAAAGGCAATGAAACGAAACTGTGAAACGGCTTCGAAAAAAGGGATGGGATTCACTTGAGGTTTCTTGGTTGTCTTGAGGTTTGATTGAAGAAAGAGTGTGTGTGTGGTGGGGGGGGGGGAAGGACGAAGGAAGGTGGTGGAGGGAAAGGAAGGGAAGGTAAGAGGGGATAGGGAGGGAAATTTTGGAGGAGAGGGAGAAAGAAGGGGAAGAGAAGGGAGGGACGGATGGGGGAGGGAAGGAGTAGAAAAAAAAGTGGGTGGGGGGGGGTTCGGGAGAGAGGAAGGAGGAGGAGGAGGAGGAGGAGGAAAAAGAGTTGAAGGGACGGGAGAGAGGAAAGGGAGGAGGAGGAGGAGGAGGTTATTGGACTGGGCCCACAAAGCAGTCCCATTTACCAGGGTTGCACTGCGTTGCAAACCAGACCGGCTTCGATTTCTCTCCGTCTTAAAAGACCTCTCTGACACCACCGAGAGCAAGAGCAAGAGTAAGCAACGGAGAGGAAGAGTAATTGGACCGAGAACCGAGAGAGGATGTGGCGCCGCGAGAACCATACTCGGCTCGACAGAGTGAACTACGGGCTGTCTGTCTGTCTGTCTGTCTGTCTGTCGCTGGTCGGATGTCCGAGGGGTCGAGGGAGGGAAGAAAGCGTCGCTAATTTGCTCTCTCTCTCTCTCTCTCTCTCTCTCTCTCTCTCTCTCTCTCTCTCTCTCTCTCTCTCTCTCGCTCTCTCTCTCTCTCTCTCTCTCTCTCTCTCTCTCTCTCTCTCTCTCTCTCTCTCTCATTCTTTCTCTCTCTCTCTCTCATTCTCGCTCTCTCTCTCTCTTTCTCTCTCACTCATTCTCTCCCCCCCTCTCTCTTTCATTCTCTCTCCCTCTCCTCTCTCTCTGTCTCTGTCTCTCTCTCTCTCTCTCTCTCTCTCTCTCTCTATCTCTGTCTTTCTCATTCTCGCTCTCTCTCTCTCTCTCTCACTCATTCTCTCCCCCCTCTCTCTTTCATTCTCTCTCCCTCTCCTCTCTCTCTGTCTGTCTCTGTCTCTCTCTCTCTGTCTGTCTGTCTCTGTCTCTCTCTCTCTCTCTCTCTCTCCCTCTCTCTCTATTAGCATATGATAACAGGGGAGAAAATCAGGCACGAAATCCTATTATAGAGCGTGAATACAGAGTGAAATCTCGGTGGTTGGGGGTGGGGAGAGAAGGAAGGGAGGGAAAGGGAGGGGAGGAAGAGGAGGAGGAAAGGGGGATGAACGAAACAGGTAGAAGAGAGGGGAAAGGGGAAGAGAAGGGAAGCAGACGGGATGAGAAAGAGAGGAGAATAAATGAGAGGAGTGGAAAGAGGCGTAAAAAATGGAATGAAAAAGAGAGGGATTCACAGAGAGAGAGAGAGAGAGAGAAGGCAAGAAAAAAAAAAAAAAAAAAAAAAAAGAGAAAGAGAAACAGAAAAATAAGGATAGCAAGAAGGGAAAGATTGAAAGCCACATCCGCCAGCATCCTTCGTCTTCCGCCATCCTCATCTGCTTTCTGCCGCTTTCCTTTTGGCATCTATCCTCTTCGCCTTCTCCAACTATCTCCTTTTTATTCTCTTCTTTACTTCCATCTTCTTCATCTCCCCCCCTTTTCCGTCTATTTTTTTTTCTTTCAATTCCTTTTATATCTACTTTTTTTTTCTCATCTACAATATTTTTCTACCTTCTTTCTCCTCCTCATCTCAATCTACCTTCTTCATCACCCACTCCTCCATCTACCTTCTTCCTCTTGCCCATCTCCATCTACCTTCTTTATCCTCCTCCTCTCCATCTACTCCTCGTCCCTTATCTCCATCTACCCTCCTATCTTCCATCCTCTTCCGTCCCCTCCCTCCTCTTTCTCCCTCTTTCCCTCCGCCTTACAAGACCTCCATCGCCTCCTCGAAGACAATCACGAATCTCCGTCGCCGCTTCTCCCGATTGCTTCACAGGTCGCGCCGTTACGTCACTTCCTTCGCTCTCATCCGGGGAGAGAAGCTTTAGCATCTTCGGTATTTCTTTTCTTATATATATGTGTGTGTATGTATATATATATATATATATATATATATATATATATATATATATATATATATATATGTATGTGTGTGTGTGTGTGTGTGTGTGTGTGTGTGTGTGTGTGTGTGTGTGTGTGTGTGTGTGTGTGTGTGTGTGTGTGTGTGTGTGTGTGTGTGTGTGTGTGTGTGTGTGTGTATTCTGTTCTAGCATAGAGTTTCATACGTCTACGTCTATTTTTTTAATATTCTGTAAATAAAGTTATGGTGTGGTTGAATTTGTTGAATTCGAAGTCAATTAATTCAGATATGAGAATAGAAGTGGAGGGAAAAAGTGATTATTTTTAAACCCGTAGAATTGATTATAATTGAGGTTAGTCGATCAACACACACACACACACACACACACACACACACACACACACACACACACACACACACACACACACACACATATATATATATATATATATATATATATATATATATATATATATATGAATTGTAGAATGCGTCAGATACTCACAATCATTCTTAATGTCAGCAGTAGTTCTTGCTACTTGGAAAACTCCTGGAAATGCAAATACCTAATCCAGTGTTACTTAGGCCATCGGGAAAGGAATGTTCCCAAAATACTTTCTCCTCTTTTCTCTTTCTCTTTCTTCGCCATATATTTTTTTTTATAATTCCTTTCCCCTTGTCCTCCTTGCCCCCTCCCCCTTCTGTGACGTCACACATTCCTCTCTCGCAGCTTAGCTATTGTAGGCAAGGAAAAAAAGTCAAGAAGAGAAAGCTGGGACATGATACACAGGTTACGGTTGACACGCCGGTACTGCCCGCCTGCCCAGCGCCATCTGTCGTTTGAACGAAATACTGTTTAATAGGGATAATGACGCTCTTTGAATGCGTTTGAATCTGAGCTCTATTTTTTTTTTTTTTTCAATATCTGTCTGTTTTTCGCTTTCTTTCATTGTTACTATTCTTGAGATATATAAACAACAAAGTATTACATAAACTGGTGAAATGAAATGATATTTTGTTTTTGTTTTAAGTCTGTTTCTTGTTTTAGATTTTATATCTCGGTGGAATATTAGCGTCCGAATTTCTCAAGTAAAAGCCGTCATTATGTATTCAAAGCTCCCTTACCTTAACCTCTACTCATTCACTCTTTCACCCTTGGAATGAATACTAAGAGTGAATAAGCATCTACAAGTTACACGCTTTGAGGCCATTTGCATAAACATTCAATAAGGTATGGCTACTCTCTCCTCGCTCTCTCTCTCTCTTTCTCTCTCTCTCTCTCTCTCTCTCTCTATCTATCTATCTATCTATCTATCTCTCTATCTATCTATCTGTCTGCCTATCTATCTCTCTATCTATCTCTCTATATATCTATCTCTCTATCTATCTCTCTATCTATCTGTCTGCCTATCTATCTCTCTATCTATCTATCCATCTATTTATCTCTCTCTTGTGACCAGTCAGGCAGGATCACTCCCTCACTATAGACAGAACCCAACCTGTGTTGCAAGCATCACTTCCGAGCAATGTGTCCCTAACTCTGCCGTCCAAGCAAGCAACGCCAGCATCTATTTGGCCCGTTGAGCGCCCACGCCGCCCTTTCAGTGGTGCCAGCGACGGGCTACGGTTTCCCACATTCCTGCCCTCAATACCAAAGCAAGCCACGAATCCAGCCAGAAGCAGTCTGCCAACATTTCAAAGTTACGAATATCCTCCCTGCACAACAGACGCCGACTCATTGACACCGTGCCACGTCTCCAGGGAACACTCTTCCTCACACCCAATGCCATTCTAGAGCGTGCCATCATCCTGACGCACGCAACGCCACTTAAGTGTGCCATCTTTTACCATCTTTCCTACTGTTCGAAGGCACCCGGGCACGCCCAACGTTGGAATCACAGGCCCAGTCTTACCCAACCCGAAAGTTTGGGAATCCGGTGAAAAGGCAAAGCTTGTTACATTGTTACACTCTCTCATGTATCTCTATTCCTCATCACTTTCACTCTCAGCGCCCGGACAGGATAAGAGGGTTTCACTCTTAACCTACACCTTCTTGTGACCACTAGCTTTCTGATGGTTATCGTGTGTGTGTGTTTGTGTGTGTGTGTGTATGATTCTGTGTGTGTGTGTGTGTGTGTGTGTGTGTGTGTGTGTGTGTGTGTGTGTGCGTGTTTGTTTAGTCTTTTTTCTTTTTGCCTTCTTTTTCCTCCTCTTCTTCCTCCTCCTCTTTTTCTTCCTACTCCATCCTCTCCACTTCCTCCTCCCACTCCACTTCCTCTTCTTTATCCTCTCCCTCCTCCTCCTCTTCTTCTTCCTATTCTACCTCTTCCTCCTACTTCTCCGCCTCTTCTTTTTTCCTATTCCCCCTACTCTACCCTCTCCTTCTCCTCTTCTTCTTCTTCTTCCTTCCCCTCCTCTTCCTCTTCCCTATTTCCTTTCAGTTTGTATGACTATTTTGTTACTATTCAAATTGCAATTCTTTTTTATGCGGTGCGTCGGATTCTTTATGGATATATGCGGTATTATTTGATCAAGGAAACGCCCCTGTTGCAAGGCTATTCGAAGGCACGAATCAGATATTGGGTGTGATTATGCAGTAATAATATTATCATTATTAATGTTTTGCTGTTGCTGTTATCATTATTATCATCACTGATGTTTTTACAATATTGTTATTATGTTTGTTTTAACATTATTGTTATCATTATTATCATTAGAGCGGAAGAGAGAGAGAGAGAGAGAGAGAGAGAGAGAGAGAGAGAGAGAGAGAGAGAGAGAGAATGGAAAAAACGAGGGAAAGCGAAAGGAACAATTACAAATCGTGTTGTAATTATTTCGGTAATCCTTCCCTCTCGAGCGTGTAGGAGGGGTGAGGGGGGGAAAGGGGGGAAGGTAAAATGAAGAAAAGGAAAGTAAAATAAAGATAGAGATAGATAAAGCATAATTTGAACAGAAAAAAATATTCATTTTCTTATAATTTCTGTCTATTTATCCACCTATCTCTACACATTTAATCATCTATTCATTTATTAATGAATCAAGTCACGCAAAATAAATCTTCACATGATATTTACAACTTCAAAATCAATATAAAGATGATACAGATAATTTGTGATCTATTTTAACACATTGTCTCTCTCTTCTGCAGGTACGTAATGTCATCAGCTGTTCATTGTCTCTCATGTTGGTAGTTTGCAATTGTAAGGTAAGAATGGTTCTCATGTTGGTACTGGTATTGTGATGATGGTGGTTATGATGCTGTGGTGTTGATATTATTCTTAGTAATAGTAGGTGTATTGGTGATAATAAAATTATGTTTTTCTCTTTTTTTTTACCTTGTTTCTCTATCTCTTTTTTTCTTTTTCTTCCTTTTTCTTTTTTTTCTTTCTCTCTGTCTCTCTCTCTCTCTCTTTCTCTTCCTTCCCTCTCTGTCTCTTTTTCTTTTTCTTTCTCTCTCTGTCTCTTTTCCTTTTTCTTTCTCTCTCTCTCTCTCTCTCTCTCTCTCTCTCTCTCTCTCTCTCTCTCTCTCTCTCTCTCTCTCTCTCTCTCTCTCTCTCTCTCTCTCTCTCTCTCTCTTCTCTCTCTTTTCTCTCTCTCTCTCTCTCTCTCTCTCTCTCTCTCTCTCTCTCTCTCTTTCTCTCTCTCTATTTCTTTCTTTCCTTCTCTCTCTCGCTCTCTAACTTACTCCTCATCTTTTCGTCTCTTTCCAACACCACCGATTTCCAACACAGTCATCGAGTCTTTTACTTCCACCTGCCACCACTGAGCGCCTCATGTTCACAGCTGGAGACTCTTGGTTGGAACTTGACTGATGACTGCATTTCATTTTTCATTTTAGTTACATGGGAGTAGATGTTTGTGTTCCTTGTTTTGTGTATGTTTGGGTATGTTTAAGTGTGGATACTTTACGTGTTTATATTTGTTAGTGTGATTTTTTTCTGTTTTTTTTTTCTTAATGTGTGTATACTGTATGTGTTTGTGTGTGTGTGATTGCATTCATTTTCGTGTGTGTTTTGTTTCCATGTGTATCTCTGTATACTCGTGTGTGTACGTATTTGCAGAGTGCGTAGGTGCATGCGCTTGTGAACACGTTTCTCTCACATGAAGATTTCCCTGAAAAGTGGCAATTCATCCATAAATAACATACCACTCAGGGGAAAACACAACATCAAACTCACAAACGCCTCGAAATTTCAAGTCTGCGTTCCCACGGTGATTACCCGAGTGTAGGATTGTCGTAAGTGATGTGTGAGAATTTTATAATTGTGTCAGGCGGAGCAGGGAGCTGGAGGTTGGGCTGGTTGCCATGGTAACAGGGACGCTGAGTGTTGGGTGTGTTTTCGTCTGTCTCTTTTGCTTTGTATGTCTTTGTGGCTCTGTTTGTTTCTCTTGTTTTTTTTTACACTCTCCTTGTTTCTTGTTGTGTCTTTCTCCCTTTGTCGTTCTCTTTTTCTTTCTTTATCTCCCTCTCTCTCTCTCTCTCTCTCTCTCTCTCTCTCTCTCTCTCTCTCTCTCTCTCTCTCTCTCTCTCTCTCTCTCTCTCTCTCTCTCTCTCTCTCTCTTCCTCTCTCTCTCTCTGCCCTCCCCCCCTCTCTCTCTCTTCCTCTCCCTCTCTCTGCCCCTAACCCTCTCTGTCTGTCTGTATCTCTATCTCTCTCAATCTCTCTCTCCCTCACTTATACTAATGCGTTCCGATATATATTCATATGTTTCTCTCCTCATGTTCCAAATAACAAAATTTTCTTACATCTCTGTATTTACATAACACTCCCCCACCCCACATACCCCCCACCCACACCCCATTCTTCTTTACCAGCGAAACACACCCACACGCCTAAACAACCCCTTCCCCCAAAAAAAAAAAAAAGAGAAAAGACCATTGACCAACTTAAACTCCAAAGACTTTCGACCATCGTAGCGTATTAACCCACTCGCTCCCGATGCGCCGAAACGGAGCCGGAGTGA
>BOPN01000125.1:81985-84485 GCA_017312705.2 Penaeus japonicus
TTTATTTATTTGTGTATACATGTTACTGTGCTTACTTTTGTTACACACATATATATATATATACATTTGGCCACCAAACCTCCCTTTCAGAACTGTGGAACCATATCAGACAGGCCACAAATCGCTCAGCCCCCCAAAAAACCTACCATGACCCGCGGTCGGAGGCGGAGAGACTGGCACTCGAGTTCTCTGCTAGAACAAGTAGCGTCGGCCTACCAGCAGAGTTGAGGGCATGCCAAGAAGAACTGCTCCCAGACAGGCATGCCCTCATCAGAGAAAAGGCGGTCGAGCCTGATGATGCAGATGTCATGTTCTCTCTAAAGGAATTACAGCAGACATATAAGACCAGTTCCCGGTCAGCCCCGGGTTGTGATGGGATCTCCTACCCCATCATTTCCCACCTAGGACATGAAGGTGAGCTTGCACTCTTGCACCTCATCAACAAGTCCTGGGAAACTTCCTCGCTGCCACAGTGCTGGAAGAGGGCTGACATAGTTCCCGTCCCCAAACCAAAGGAGCCAGGACGGTACCGTCCCATCTCCCTACTCAGCTGCCTGGGAAAGACAGCAGAGAAAATGGTACTGAATTGGCTCCAATGGAAGTTGGGACCTCCACATGAACACCAACATGGCTTCACAAGGGGTAAGAACACTGCTCACAGCATAGCCACCTTAATGAGCACTGTTAGCAACAACTCTGTCATTGTCTTTCTAGACCTGAATAAGGCTTTTGAACTGGCAAGCTCATTCGCCATTCAGGAGATCCTGATCCGCAAGGGAATCAAAGGCAGACTGCTTGCCTGGATTGGTGATTATTTTCGGAACAGAACTACCAGAGTGAATTTCCAAGGTCACCTTTCCAGGAATTTGCCCCTGGAGAATGGCACCTCACAAGGAGGGGTCCTTAGCCCGGTTCTGTTTAACACCCTCATGTTAAACATCCTCGACATTCCGCTTCCAGCAGGGTGTAAGATCATTTCATATGCAGATGATCTAGCAATTATCTCTACTGGGAGACGAAATGAGAATCCATTCAGAAAGGCCCAGCGTTGTCTGGACCTAATATCTGAGGAATGCTGCAGAGTCAGGCTTGAGATCTCAGCAGCCAAATCGAAGGCAATGGCGCTGAAACATGATGTCCACGATCAAAGACTGCGAGTCCAAGGTCTAGAGCTAGAATGGGTATACGTCTACCAATACTTGGGGATATGGGTTAATGAGAACCTCACCTTCTGCTCTGAGAACAAATATCTCTTAGACCGGACCAAGGCAAGACTCTCTGTCATGAGAGCTCTGTCGGGGCGGCGCTTAGGGGCTGGGCACTGCGCACTAAGATCCTTCTATATGCACGCTGTCCGTCCCATTGTGGACTACGCCTCCGTTGCCCTGATTACGGTCAAGCCTGGACTCAGGAAAAGGCTTAATATACAATATGAAGCCGCCAGGATTATTCTGGGTGCCCCTGGGCGGGCTAAGGTTACCAACCTCCTCTTGGAGGCCAAACTTTTCCCCCTGGACACCCGGATCGATCAGATGGTGGCCCAGTTCTTTGCCAATGTCCTACAGTCCTCGCCGGACTCGCAGATAAGACAGAGAGTGCAGCGTCGGCTTGCACAGAACCATGAATTCTTTGTTAACAACACCTGGCTGTTTCACACAGCCAGGGTGCTGAAATGCTTTGAGCTCAAGGAGACACTACTGGTTAAGGCCATGGACCTCCCCTACCCTGACTATGTCACAGCCCTGCCGTGGGCACAATCCTTGATGGAATTTTCTGTCATGAGCCTGTCAAGGAGAAAGACACAGTACTCACCGTCTCTATTGAGGGCTGAGGCGGAGAGGAATATCGCAGCAATCACGCCGCCGATTAGTAAAACCTACTTCACGGATGGTTCTGCAGGCGCCGGTTTTGCAGCAAGAGGCATAGAGAAAGCTATGCTGGTATCTGACAATGCCTCCTCACTCCAGGTAGAGGCAGTCGCTATTATGGGAGCCCTAGCCCATGCAACCCAGACAGACGGGCATGTTGTCATACACAGATTCTAGGGCCGCCAATGACAGCCTGCAACAAAGCACGCCCCTTGATAACGTTTATCTTGTAACCACGATTCTCACCATTACTCAGAGAATCCTGGACCATCAACATCATCAACTGGATCCCAAGCCATGTTGGTATTGAAGAGAACGACCTAGCTGACAGGTTAGTGGAGGAAGGCAGGAAGAAACCCTTGAGTAATCTTGTGGTGCATCCTAGCTGGGAACTGCTAAGGCATCAGACGATGGTTACAGGGCAGTTCAGTGCCCTGCAGCAACATAGAGAGGAAGCGAGATCCTCTCTCTCAGCCAGCTGGTACTCAGATGCCACAGGCCATGAGTCGCTGATACTCTCTCCTAGAATATCAAGGTGTGCTGAAGTCAGTCTGCACAGACTGAGAATAGGCTACCCTTGTGTCTGGCAAATCATACCCACCATTGGGCAAGATGAGCGACACTGTGGTCAT
>BOPN01000125.1:96985-99485 GCA_017312705.2 Penaeus japonicus
TGGAGGAAGTTGGTGAAGAGGGAGAAATTGGCATTGCAAGCTGGGTCATTGGCTTCATATGGGACCAAAGTGAACTCATGTCATCTAAAAAGGAAAAAAGAGACATTGAAGTATAGATAAAGAGAATTTAGGAATATATTGCCAACCTGTAGCAGCTATGGAACTTGCCACCCACATGCCATTTAATATTAAATGTTCTTAACATGTATGCATAGCTAATATATAAAAGTATTTTGCCTAGACTATTGTTTAATCATAATTTGCTATATTTCATATCCATAACATAGCAACAAGAACTTTTATAATACACAAAAGTGGTCAACAAGACAAGGTCTGCCGAAAAAACACACAACCCAGTGGTTCACTTTTCACTTTGCACTCACTTCTGATATATTCTCAGGGTGATCATATGCTACAGTCAGTATAAAAAAGTTTATAGCAGAATCGTAGGTAACACAAATTTAACAAGAGTGAGACCAACTGTGGCATGTGTGTTAATTGCCAGACCTGTTGAGTGCAACAGAAACCACCTCAGGTAGCTGTACATTCCTCAGTATGGCACCAGAAAATAACAGCAGACAAGAAAAGAACAGGATAAACAGACACACAGAAAAAAAAGTAAAGATGTAACAGCATCGTAACCAGAATAGAGTAGGGATAAAGTCTTATTTGTAAGTTAGAAATGAGAGACGGGGGAAAAATACTGCAAGTATGAAACCAACTGTAAAGGCTGCTTCTTGGGAAATGTCAGTTAATTTCCTTCTAGAAGTTTCTAGTGCATTCCCACCATTAAAAAAAAAAACACTTCAGTAATATATTCATATTTCTCAACAGACTGTACAGTATTGAAATCTTTTCTGGCTTAAAAGCATACAAATGGTACGTGAACATCATGTCTTTCATGAAAGCTATAAATCTGTGTGACTCAGGAATTATCAGTTACATCACAAACACAAGTAAGTGTAATATAAAAGAAATAAAAACAAACCTGAATATATTGATATTGGCTTTAAATATGCTCTTTTCATTTATTTTATAATACTATGAAATACATGTGTTTTCCATGTAAGCTCACACCTATATGTTCAATTAAATATATAAATAACTATGTAAATTATCCTTTGGTAGTCCTGGCATCTGCAACATTAAACAACTAATAAGTAATAACTTTAAATTTGTGAGAATAACTTAACAATTGTAACACCATAGTAACTGAATATGCACATGTTACCTTGAACTTTTTAAAATGTTTTGCACAGTATAGGAAAATGTTTTTTCTTTGTTTATACTATATATGCAATGTATTTCTCAAAAGGTATTCATGCAGTTACCTTTTAACTTGCACTGAATATTAAAATATTAATGAGTATTTTATTTTGTTATACTTGTAAAGCTATTTAGAGACTTTTTTATGGATCATTTCAGTTGCTATGCGGTTATACAAGGTGTGTTAATTATTCCAGCCCTTTTCTTCCTTCTAATATGATAGCCATAATTGTAATTAGTTACATTCTGTAATGTTCATAATCATCAAAATTATTACAAAACTTACTGGGAATGTATTATTCAATTTTTTGTTTCTTATTCTGTGTAATTTATTACATACAGTGACAAAAAATGAAACAAAAATTTTCCAAAATTAGGACAGTACATGTAACCAAACTGCTCTCCTCATCTATTTCACACATAGCAAACTATGTTCTTCATGCCTGTTGCTTCCAGTGGAGATTGTCTGTAAAGCTGTCTTAATCATAATGTATACTTTCAAGCAGTGAAGAGACATCTATAGGTTAAGAAATTGAACAGAGAAAAGAGAACTGCATGAATGGATTGCCTGACTTAGTATAAAAGACAAGTTCCTTTTTCACTTCACAGTTGTGTATTTCTTCTATGCTGCTGTTGTTTTGCGTCAAGCTCCTAAAATCTCTTTAATCTGTTTATATATCTATGTATTTATCGTCAGTAAAATTATCATATTGTTTCTTTTTTTTTTTTTGATTCATGCCATTGTTTTTTATTTTGTTTTTAAGCTGTTGCTTTTCTCTTTATTTCTAACTTCCTCTAAATACTTATATAAAAAAATAATAATAGTAGAGAAAAGTAAAGTAAAACCAATGAGGAATATAATCACATCCTCCAGATTATACAGTAATATAAACAACACTGTCATTAGTGACAAACTTCTTGTGAAATTGTGGAAAAGAAATACCAAAGAGAATCGTTCCTTAACAAATGCCTTCCAAGACCAATGAAAGATTGAAGAAGGGTTGAAGTTGAAATAGACTCCTGTGGATCATCTGTGCTTTCTTTGTCCTTCCTTTTCCTTTTCTTTTCTTCTTTTCTTTCCATTCTTAGAAGAAACCTCCACCTCCAAATTTACCTGTGATCCCCCCAATGCCTTTGCTGAGACCACCAAAAACATTGCCAACTTTCCCGGCAACATTTCCCGCAACATTAGACACCTGTAAAAAAAAAGGGAGAATCGGACATTTATTTTCTG
>BOPN01000125.1:116985-121985 GCA_017312705.2 Penaeus japonicus
GCACATAGCAAAAAAATAACAAACACATCGAAACTGTAGTATTGAGGGTAAGGAATTCTTAGTGGTATAACAACACATGTGTAGTAGATACCAGCAGCCACTACTTTTCACCACAGTAAGCTCGAAGACTCCGAGCAGAATCAAAGGGAAGTGTGAGTTCTGTCTATAGGAAGAGTGCTTAAACTCCTGCATGTCAAAGAGAAACACTGGTATATATATATACAGATATAGATAGATATATAGCTTTTATGATGATGATGGTCCCAAAGCTGCACCAAATAAATATGGCAGCCAGGCAGAAATCACATGTTAATGATGGTCTATAGATCTTGCTTTGCATAGGTAAGTACTAGTTAAAACGGATGTCAGGAATAATCTTGAATATATGTGAAGTCGCATTATCACTGAAATGTCCAACAAGAGTTCTGGCGACTTTGTCGCGTGTGGGGGGAAGTTATCGGGTTGCCAGAGTCATTGGTTTGCAGCGCTCAGGCATCTAAACACTCATCCTGCCACGAAAAGATCCTAAGACTAGAACCCTTCTGGGACATGGTTTTGACAGCTGGAAGGGTTGACTTATTCCTTGAGTTTACTTGAATCCAGAAGGGCGCTGGTACCGGCCTCCACCCGCTGGCTCACCACCATGTAGGCCAGATCCAAGTCTGTTCGTGGCCTAGGCCATACATGTGAAATCTGAGAATATGAGCTGAAAAAAAGCAAATAAACGGAGCCTCAGGTTGACTGCCAGATGGTGCAAGGAGGTGACGGAGGTCAGATTAATAGAAGGGAGGCTGTCGATCATGCTGACAGGACACTTCCTTAGTCTCTAGAATGACTACTGTTCACTACGCAAGCTAAAAGGTATATGTCAAGTCAGCTCAAAAACAAATTGTACTTTAAAAAAAAAAGTGATCACCAGGCTATTTCTACCATCTGGTTCAGCTAAGAGGGGAGAACAGATGCAGCTCAAGTCAAAGGGTTATAGTTAAAGAGCAGGGGGGACACTAAAGGAAATGAAACCAGAAAAAATTGAAAAGCCAGCTTTTCATAGAGAAGATAATCACATTTTTTATTAGACTGGTAATATAAACATTTCATGATTCAAACTTATAATGGAAAAAATTAAGACAAAGTTGAACATGAGATACCTTCCTTCAAAAAACAATGTGATATTTTCCTAAAACCTGGCCCAAAACTGTGATAATACTAAAAGGCTAACTCATCAGGTAGCTAGTGCAAATCCATATCCAATTCATTTACAGTGAAAATACTTGTATTCATACTCTATAACAATCTTACATAACATCTACCGACCAAAAGCTAATGGAACAAATTCAACTTAAAAAAGTCAGTTGTGCCAAACAACCTCAATCAACATAGCAATGGGACATGTTAAAAAGTGCAAAATAAACTAGGGAACATTTACAGGAAGAAATAATAAATGTGAATACATACTCACTGTTCTGTAGCCCAGACAGTCTTTGCAGCCCTTAACTCACCTTGACAATGTGTGCGAGGCAGGTGCACTGGTATGGGTGGAGGTTGTGGTCAAGTCTTTCGCTCAGCCAAGAGCAAATCATGGTGACTTGCGCAGCATACCATTGCTGTAAGAGGTGGTTATGCTTGCTTTAGAATCCAAGGATAGTTTTAACAAGGTGTTAGTAATGTTGAGATTATGGAGTATATTTCAATTAATTCAGTATTACTACTGAAATCTATGGTCAAGTATGAACTTCACAGTTACCATGGCTGTGTAAACTCCAATGGATAATTAGAAGTATATCAGAGCAGGAAAAATAGCATCTAAAAGCCTCATGAAATAGGTAAAAAGTTTATAGTTGTAATAAATATCTTAGTAGTACAAAAACAAAACAAAAACAAACAACCTAATTCCTTAGATTTCATTGTTCAAATCTGAAGATTTAACAAAAAAAAATCACTACAAAGTTTTTAATGTCCATATATATGATGACTCAAATAATAATTTCTAAATAGTGCAGCTCTCCTTACCTCCTTTAGAATCATACTAATAAGTATTATTGTCACAAGGCTTATCAATTGTAAAAAAAAATATGTTTGTGATGAATAATACCTTTAAAATATGCAAAAGAACAAAAATGCAACATAAGCTCTTATATTTGATCACCTAAAAAACAGGTGATATTTCATAGTATCAGAAGATCAGACTATAAGGAAACTGATCTATACTCCCTACATACTAACATTAATAACAAAAATATCCAAAAGAGAAAGACAGAAAGAAAAACAAATTAATATGATAATATAAATATCCAACAAAATACAAATAAAGACTGCACTTATAACTACAAACCTCAAACAAGTTCAAAATCCAGAGTTCGTCATTGACCTTCTGGCGAATCTGGTCCATGGAGTTTCTTGCAAAGTTAATGTATGCCTTTCCCAACTCCTTTCCAGATCCACTCACATTCTGTTTGTACTAAGAGAATAGAAAACGGATAATCCAATAGGAAACCCAAGATGCCCAAAACTGTTTTGACTTGACCAATACTTGGGGGTGTATCCAGACTTTTGTTTCTTCAAATTTTTTAATATATTTTGAAGTGAAGGTTTGCTTGTTGTTTTTTTAGGTTTAATCTAGTGATTACTTTCTTTTTCTTTAAAGCTAAGAGTGTGTTGAGGAGCTAGCCATACTGCAACACACATACTGCCAATTGTACTTGTTCTGTTAATAATACTGTGTACACCCCTTGCATCGTGAAACTGAACACAAAGAAACTACAGAACAAAAAATGTCTACATATTTCTCAGCTATTGTACTTTAGCTTTCTGTGGAACCAAATGGAGCAACTAAAGAAATTTGATGCGGCTAAACTAGTTCCAAATAGGCTGAATTGGCATATATTTGGTTATTTACTAACCTGATATAGTAGAAGTTGGAGGTAAGTTTGGATATTACCTGTAATATCCTAATAAGACCTAATCATAACTGACAATTTATATAAAAAACAATACACAGATTTAGAAAAGATTTTAGTAGAAAATGTACAGTGTGTTCCTTTGAAAACAGCATAAATGATTCGTAATAACATATGTAATTAATATAAGCATACAATTTTGAAATCAAATTCTAATAAAAGTATATATATATATGTCTATATATATATACATATATATACATACATACATATATGAATGGTAACCACAGCTGTAGCACATAAAAAATTACCTTAAAATATCCTATGTAATTTAAATCTGAATTATAAAAAATAGAAATATCAAAGAAGGAAAAAGTTCAACATCAAATAATGGAATGAGTCTATGTCAATTGGGAATATATACTTATATCTTCATTGAATAAATTTTTCATATTTTGGAAATCACTGTCTCATATCACACAGAAAAAATATAAGAGACCCATCCGGATATATTAGATTGATCATAATTATACAAAGTTAAAACAAAATATGAAGAAAAGCTTCTTTGGAATTAATATATCATATCATTGGCAGTATCATCTAACTTCTTCATCATCATCATAACAGAAATGCAGATTCGGAATGCTATTTTACCCATTTTAGATTATAGCAATACCCATATATTACTGATCAATGTGAATGCTTTTACTGTTGGGCTGAGTAAACCCAGCGGCCATGGTCATGTTATAAGTGGAGGAGCAAACACTGATTTCTTTTTCTTTTAAGAAAAGAATTAGGACATTAAATTTTGAGCAAAGGTACATATCCAAAGCACATGCAGTGACACAGTAGAAGGTTATTTTCATTTAACTAAAAGAATGAAGATGGGACTGAAACGAGTCTGCGAAAAAAATAAAATGAAAGAAGTCAGAAATCATAACTGGGAGATATAATGCTATTGTATCATGTGCTTTTCATAGTAGTTTCTCTTTTTAATAAATAGGGAAAAAAGAATATAAATATATCTTAAGATCAATATTTTGATATTAATCAGATTCCGGATAAAGCCTTTTTAGAGCATCAAACATACACTTGAGTCAATTACTTTACTATTCCCCATTAGATGCTTAAATGTCACAATATTATTTGCACACAAATTCTCAATGTTGTCTAAGGTTTCCCAAATAAATGTGTCTACTGATCATTAAGAGAATTTCTTTCTGTATCTGTCTTATTCCCATATCATGTATATAGCTGATATATCTTAGCAGAATGACATACTGTTCAATAACTCATTCATTATATTCCCTTTTAAGTGGCTTACAGCAGTAAGATATTACTTAAGACCAATGGTTATTATTATTATTATCATCATATCCCATGACTATAGAATCAGAATCATAGCTTTATAAATGAATAAAACACAGCACAGCAAAATATAAACATCGAAACTGTGTGTTAGAGGTAAGATTCTAGAAGATATAATAACACATGTGTAGTAGGTCACCAGCAGCCACCTTCTCCACAGTAGCTCGAAGGACTCCCGTAGATCAAGGGAAGTGTGAGTTCTGTCTATAGGAAGAGTGCTTAAACTCCTGCATGTCAAAGAGAAACACTGGTATATATATATACAGATATAGATAGATATATAGCTTTTACTTGGTGATGGTCCCAAAGCTGCACCAAATAAATATGGCAGCCAAGGCAAATCACATGTTAATGATGGTCTGTAGATCTTGCTTTGCATAGGTAAGTACTGGACAAAAACCGGATGTCAGGAATAATCTTGAATATATGTGAAGTCGCATTATCTATGAAATGTCCAACAAGAGTTCTGGCGACTTTGTTGCGTGTGGGGGGAAGTTATCGGGTTGCCAGAGTCATTGGTTTGCAGCGCTCAGGCATCTAAACACTCATCCTGCCACGAAAAGATCCTAAGACTAAGACAACAACACGGGACATGGTTTTGACGACGGGAAGGGTTGACTTATTCCTTGAGTTTGCCGCTTCGAATCAGGCGCTGATGCTCGGCCTCCACCCGCTGGCTCACCACCATGTAGGCCTGAATCCCAGTCTGTTCGTGGCCTAGGCCATACGCTGTGA
>BOPN01000125.1:136985-139485 GCA_017312705.2 Penaeus japonicus
TTCATTTCTCTAATTAGTTTGAAGTACAGTTGACATTTCAGCCCCTTTTTTCTATGAATGCATTTAAACTTTTCAGCTAAATAGTAATGTAATGAACTCTTTTTTTATCTCTAATTGCCTACAAGTCTCTTCACCACTTTCCTATTCTATTTGCTGTGCTCCTTAAATTATAAAACAATATTTCATATATATATTCTATTATTGTAATCAGAGAAGAAAATCAAATGAAAAGACCTAAATTCACAGTCACAGAGTAATACTTCTCAAACTTACCATGTAAAGGCATTCTCCACTATCTTGACTTAAAAAAAATCACTGATATCTATGAAACATTTTGTTATACTTCATAAAATAAGCATTTCATACTTATTTAAAATTACAAATTTTCTCTCATCCTTGACATCCTTATTGAGACAAAGTTTAAAATTGAATTTCCTTGAAAATTTAGGAAATTGAAAAAAAAACACATGTTGGGTATTACGCAAATAACTGCATACACAAATCAACTTATTTGTGATATATGTATATATATATATATATATATATATATATATATATATATATATATATATATACATATATATTGTGTTCTTGTGTGTCTGTGCAAATGTATGTCTGTATACATTTGTGTGAGTATGTGAGTGTGAGTGTGTGTGAGTGTGTGTGTGTGTGTGAGTGTGTGTGTGTGTGTGTGTGTGTGTGTGTGTGTGTGTGTGTGTGTGTGTGTGTGTGTGTGTGTGTGTGTGTGTGTGTGTGTGTGTGTGTGTGTGCATGTGAGTGTGCATGTGAGTGTGCGTGTGAGTGTGCGTGTGAGTGTGCGTGTGCGTGTGCATGTGCGTGTGCGTGTGCATGTGCGTGTGCATGTGCATGTGCATGTGCGTGTGTGTGTGTGTGTGTGTGTGTGTGTGTGTGTGTGTGTGTGTGTGTGTGTGTGTGTGTGTGTGTGTGAGTGTGCGTGTGCATGTGCGTGTGTGTATGTGCATGAGCATGCGAAAATAACAACATATTTTGAACAAAACCTACCACACATAGTAAAGTTTTTAAATCCTGAATACATTAGCCCTGTGAATTACTTATGAATATATGCCTCACATGCCATCTGCTAGAGGCATTTCAATAGCCTGAAATAAAGAGATACCTAGTGAAGGCACAAATGAAACAACCAAGTCACTCCATTAAACTATTAAGACCATCTACAACTGTAGGTACAATCTGATCCAAAAGTGTTTACATTTGTAACAATCATACATATCTACGGAATGCCTCTTTTGTTTCACATCAGTCAACAGTCTTTCATAAGGCAGATAGAACTTGTCAGTTGCTTAGGGGATAACAAATAGTAAGCAGAGTGTGAAACAATTTATAAAAAAGAGTATTTTCCAATTTAGAACTTGAAAATTCTCTTCACAGATGTAGACTCACTTAAGTAACATAAAGCTAGAAGGAAGTGAAGTACTGAAAAAGAATAAGAATGGAAAGCAAGACTAAAAAACAATGCTGGATATACAAAAAAGGAAGTACCTACTCATGTATACAAGGAAAAGTAATAGTGAAATGCACACAGGGAGGAGGGAACCAATATCTATAGCAGAATATGCCTGTGTGAGTGTGTGTGTGTGTGTGTGTGTGTGTGTGTGTGTGTGTGTGTGTGTGTGTGTGTGTGTGTGTGTGTGTGTGTGTGTGCACGCGCGTGAGTGTGTGTGCGTGTGTGTTTGTGTTTAATAGCAACACACTGAAATTCAAAAGGACTCAAAAGTCCTTCATCAAGAAAAAGCTGGGTTGAAAGTGGGAAATCAGTTTCTAATCTATATCATATTTACTTTTTCAACCATATAAAATTAAGGATCATGGCAAACCAGCCACATGGGACCTGAGTCAGACCTGGCTATGACTACATAAGCAAGAAGACCATAACGGTTGACCCAATCTCTCATCTGCTCATCACAGGCACAGTAAAATCTGACCACAGAAGAATATCTCTCATGCTCTGAGTTAGGCTCGAACATAGGCCATCCTATAATGTCAATATCAGCATCTGCATTATATGGCTGTTTCTTGGGAATTAGTATTGGTGTTAGCAAGTTGAACATATGAGCAATACTCTAATAATTTTCCATTTTATTTTTTATGTGTTTCAAGGCAGAGTCAAGATTTTGTGGCTGGAATCAATAATTCAATATATTTCCATTTATAATTCATAGAGGCAGATTGATAACTTTGTCAAAAAATGTGATAGTAAGTTGCACTGCTGAAGTGCTGACTCCTGAGAGAAATAGGGAGGATATTGAGATAAGAGGTCACAATTTTTTGTTACTTTAGTTTTGATAATATGATTTTCAACTTTTTTAAACTGTTAATTCCATCCAGTATGATCAGTCTATAACATTATAATAAAACAATTTTAAATTAATCATAATTACTGACAAAGTAAAAGTAAAATAAAAGTATTGGTATGGGTATTTGTATTGGTCATTGGTTAGTATCAGAGTATCAATACTGG
>BOPN01000125.1:159485-164485 GCA_017312705.2 Penaeus japonicus
TTGCATCAGGAAAATCCATGAATTTGGTCTTCTTTTCCTGTATTCCATTCTTTAATTTTCTATTCATGTAAACAATGTCAGCAGCTTTTTGGTTAGTTTATCTTCAAATGGATAGAAGGCTGTGCAAAAAGAGAACAAAACACAGAAAAATGATTTCTCATGACTATATGAAAATGGCTGGTCTTCATCATTAAACAAAATATGATTTCATACAGCATTAAAAAAAAAACTTTTACTTCTTGAAAAAAAAACAAAAAACAATAGAATCTTGTTTAATAAAAGACAGCAAAAGAAAAAGAAAAAAGAAAAAAGGATGCTTATGGGAAGAGTTGCTACCTCTGAAATCATTTCAGTGTAACTCCAGACTCTGGAAAGTTGACATTTGTCAACTGGAAGATAGAATGACCGCCAAGAGATGGACATAGCTGCCATTCATTAAAAAATCCCTAGAACACATGGAAAAAATTAATAATAAAAACAGTAAATTAAATAAAAAGGAAAAAGAAAAGAAATGAGGGGCACTGATTAGGTAATGCTGTGCTTTTGCAACCTACCTCAGCATGGTGTTCTTCATTCTGCTGGAGGAGATCAACACACAGCTCCGCAAGGTGAATAAGATCGTAAAGTTTCCTGCTGGCTGACACTGCTGACTCTCCACTCAAGTCCTCTGTTGATGTAAGGAAAACAGTGTTGATGTGAAGGGAGATGGGGATTAAAAGGGGAAGGTGGGGGAAGGGGTGGAAGGATAAGAAGGAGGTGGGAGGGAGGACAGTGAAGAAAGAAAGGAAGGAAGGAAGAAAGGAGGGAAAGAGTGATTAAAAAGGAAAGAGGAATAAGGGACTCAGAAGGGAAGGAGAAAATGAGGGAGGGATAAAAAGGAAGGAAGAAAGGAGAGATGAAGTAGTATCGGAGAAAGGAAGGAAAAAAAGGGAGGACAAAAAGACACAAAGTATGAGGTATGATGGGAAGAAAAACAACTACAGGAAGAAAGAAAAGAAAGCTAAAGGAAGAAATAAAAAATGTAAACAGAAACACCATAATATATCTGATAAAAAAAAAGAAGAAAAAAGGGAAGAAGAAGAAGAAAAAAAGTGAATTTCCTCAGTTAAGACTTTCATGAGGAATCCATGCAATGCTTACTGAGAAACAGCAAATCTACCTTTGTTTACTCTGTGGGTTGCTCTGTGATAGGCATTATTATAAAGATACTAATAAAGAAGCACATATAATAAACATTGATGTGTTACTATAGAATGTGACTACAAGCAAAAGAAAAGTTATAAAGACATTTATCAGTGAAAATATAAACATATAACTACAACTATCACTGCATCTAAATTTCTAAAAATCATTTTTTTTTATTATCTCATGCTTAAATTAGTTATCACAAAATAAAAATATAAAATATAATGACACAGGAAACTAAAACAAAATTACTAAGCAAACCTAAAACCTAGTCCTAAAATACAGTAACGGCATACATCAACATACAGTAGTCAACATTTGTTACAATGTCCATCATGCCTCAATAATTGATCAATCTAATGTGGTTAATAAATACCTTGTAGAGTGGTGTCTCCACCTATGGAACACAGACAAAATCAAATTATATTACTAAATACCCAATCAGAGATAATCTTGTTGTTGATCCATTTGCACAATTTGATATTGACATCTAACTTCAACTTATCTTGTTATTCATTGTAATTAATTTACTAAAGGGTTACTACACTTTTGGAATGAATAAAACAAATCTCTTAAACAATGTCCTAATGTAATATTATCTACAAATGCACCTGAAGAGGTCTCCATTATCGTTTTGTGTACTAAATTTAATAACATAGTAAATAAATGAATTGAAATGCATAGTACTGATATAGACAGACTTGAAAGTAGTTTAAAGAAATTACTATAATAACTATGACATTTTATTAAGGGGGAAAAAAATTATACCATAACACACACACACACACATAAAAAATTGTAATAGTAATCATAATGATGACAAATACAATGTTAATCACCAGCATCCCTAATAACAACTATACTTTTACCAATCCCTTTAAAAATCTTATTACCACCTATCCTACAAACTACCTTTCACCTCTACTCACCTTCAATCTTTGTTTCAGCCGACAGACGGGTATAGTTTAAGAGAGCGGCATTCTCTAGGCACTTCTTAATCATGCCTCTCACCTCATCAGGGGGCACTGGAGTTGCTATGTCTTTCATCATTACCTGCATAAAATAGATTAAACTGAATTGCACTGGACATTTTTTGCATAATCATTCTATCATTCTACTAGAGATATATGGTGGATAGAAGTGAAGGAGAGAGAGAGAGAGAGAGAGAGAGAGAGAGAGAGAGAGAGAGAGAGGCTGATTAAAAAACAGAATGAAATAAAGGAAATTCAAAATTTTGTGCAGAAACAAATGATTTGCTATTCACTTACCCGTTCAAGTAAAGACAGTGTGGCTTTCAGGGCACCTTCTGGTCGACCAAATGGGAAGCAATACCTGTCAATGAATAGATCTCATGATGTTATCAGAACAAACACACCAAAACAGTCTCGGTTCCAACATCTCCTACCATATTTTTATACTTTTTGAATGATATAAAAGGGGTATCCCTTGCTATAGAATATGTAAATAAATGGATGATTATAAAATTTAGGTAAGTATTTTGTGTACTATTTTTCAGTAGTGTAATATTTAATTTTCTGTCAATGAAAATACAATATGCATTCTTTGTTTAACTCACCTTAGGTATATCATTAACATAGTACAATAGATCAATCATTGTATCAAAAAGGCCTCTTTGCAATAATAAACTCGTAGAAACTACCAAATAAAAATATTTCTTTATAACAAAAGCAAAAGCAACATTCCTTCCATAAAGTGATACTGCTGAAAACAAAGAAAAGGGAGACACAAGCACTTACATGAAGTTGGTAATCTGGTGTTCAAGTAAGACTCTTAACCTTTCCTTGATGGCCTGGAAGCGCTCCTTCTCTTCAGCTAGGACGGTTCCCACTCCATCCGGTCTGTGTCAAAGGGTCAAATTATATAGGAGCTCAGATTAAGGGCATCCATCTGAGTGACCTTCTCATATCTTGAGCCTTTGAAGAGAATATGAGTGGGAGAGAGCAAATAAAAAAAGAGGGAGATATTATAACAGTACTTAAGAAACAAGAGGCAGTCTTCATACACATAAACAATCATATATGTGCATGTTGTAGTTTAGAGGATATTTAAATGGTGCTACCATATTCAGAGACAAGAGTGTTATAATGGTAAATCAAATAAAGAGACAGGAAGACAAGCTATTCATTTCCAAACTTTTGTCATATGTCTCACATCTACTTATTTTTATTACTTACTGGTCACTCAGATATCAGCCTATATATCTAACATACAAAAATGAATGGTAACGTAAGGGGGATCACAGTACTGTATGGCAAACATAATGGTTTGTCATGTAGATACATCTAATCTATTTATGAGATTTTTTTTTTTTTTACTTACAAATTAATTTCAAAGGAGGATGTACTGTACTACATTATTTGTTCACAAAAGATTACTGTAATTTCTATAACAATTTCCTACAGTGCAGCTAGCTTACTGTGCTGCGATGTGGAATTTGTTCAGTATTTCAGCAACTTAATCTAAATGTCATATGATTACAAATACTGTTTACAAAGACAGATGCACCAAGCAAAAAAATTAATAAATATAGAACCATGTGAACATGTCTGATTCACTCTGTGCAAATTTCTGCCATGCAGTAATAATGATTCTTGCAAAGCTTCATTCTGGATATTGACAAGTTTCTAATGCATCCAAAAAATGAATAAAGATGAAACAATTACAAGAGGAGAGCCAAAAAACCTGAACACAGGGATGGGGGCTCTGCATAAGGATTCAAATATTCATCCTGGAAGTATATTTTCTTTAGTAATAACAAAAAACAAGTTTCAGTGATCCCAAAGAACAAGTTTTAATATGATTTTTTCTTCATTTATAAAAACCATCAAACTTTCAATAAGTTTTATTAACTTTAACCTTTCCATACAAAAGCAACATCTGTCCACCTCTGTGTTCAGGCTCTTGTTAGGGCATGGAGCCTGCCATGAGGTCATCCCTCCCCATGTACGACGGCCTCAATAATATGTGGGGGAAGGTGAGCGACCCAGTCTCAGAGGTGTTGACCCACCCTCCGTAATCATCACAACCAATCATCACCATCACAACAAGCGCCGCCGCATGGTGTGGGCCACCCGTGCCTCTGTCCATCGAGTCGGGGGGGACGGCGACGCAAGGGGAACTGGGACCCGCTCACGCACAAAAGAAATCACGAGTACCCGGGACATGTGTCATTGGCGGTGGTTTGAGGAGCGGCAAAGGGCCTCAACCTATCACTCACCAGGAGGAGCGTTTTCAGAGAGGAGTGTGGTCTGATGGAGATTTCTTTTGTGGTGTTGGTACACTAGTCTTACTATTCTTATTCTTTTTATTTCTTTGATTTTTTTTTTTTTTCTCATGCCTGAAGAGTGTGAGATACAAGGGGATATAGGATGAGGAGTAAGGGTTGCACACAGGCATGGATAATGGATTAAGGAGGAATAGAAGGATCCTAAAAACCTTTACCTTTTTATGGTCAAGTCTACTGTTAGATGACAAAAAAGACATCTATACAGATATATTGTCACTTTGTATTTCATGTAAATGCAATATAATATTCACTTTTCTCTTCTTGGTTTTGCATAAACATAATAATTAGCTTTATCCTCATTATTAGACCATAATTTCATGTCTTTATTAACATATCCACACAAACGTAATTTCACTTTGATCATGTTCATACATTTTCCACATACATATATCTTTCAAATCTGTTATCATTATTCTTTATAATCTAAAATCCTGTTCATGTGTTCTATGTTTGGAATGTTTAAAGTCTGAGAGTAGAAAATAGACTTGAGTGTTATTTCAGTGCTTGG
>BOPN01000125.1:174485-176985 GCA_017312705.2 Penaeus japonicus
ATATACATAAAAAGAGTGAGACAGATAGACAAATATGGATATGTACTTCATACATTTTTAAGACTTTAACTAGAATAGTATATCAGTACATTACTGAAAGAACGAAACAGTATAAATGTGCATTAACTTGTTCACAAAAAGTATATAGAAAACCTTTTCATCTATAACATAAGATGTAAAGTGTCCAATAAAATGTATCCATAATAGAAAGAAACAGAGTATAAAATAAACAAATTATTAATAAGAAGTTGATAGCATTCATATTCTCGAGAAGAGTTATAAGGGAATCAGCTATAGAAAGTACTACAATTCTTGCATTATGAAAATCAGAACTGTCATGCCAAAAATGTATATTTCAGTGTTTAGGCTTTTATTGTGATAAAATAAACAATGACAAAATCATTAACAATAGGCTTCTCAATATTGATGGCAAAAAGAAAATAAAAGAGTTAAAATGCAACAGGAAAAGGATAGGTCTAAAAATCATATACATTTACAGTAAGAAAATTGTAGTAAAAATAAGAAGTAATAATAAAAATACAGTTTAAAACTAGTTCTAAAAGCATTCACATTAGTTTTACCACTTTTTACTTACCCATTCCAACCATAAGTTGTGCTGTAATGATACAAAAACAATTTTAAAATCTAAAACCTTGAGGTATCTTACTCTTTCCAATTAATAATTTCCTGAACACTATCTCCTATATATTTCTCTTAAACCATAAATGATGAAATATATTGGATAAAGATAGGTCCATTTGTGGTGTGAGTTCAGAAAAAAAAGAAAAAAAAATCTTTAAGGTAGCATCAAATAGTTCTGGAATCATTATTAATTGCAAAACATTTGTCTCGGGTTCCTAATAAATCTCAGTTATTTCCATGTGAAAATGTATTAGTAAACAATATGCCAGGAACATTATGGTACTACAGATAAAAGAAAAGTGAAAATTAAGAAGCAAATTAGCAGGCATGCTAATTTTCCAACAACAGTGAATGTTTACTGTATGAAATGGACTCCCAGACCAGCAATACTTTTTTGATCTTGTATAATCACATCTAAATAAACATTCTAATCAAACCTAATCATACAAAGACAATTTTTCTATCCCAGGCTTTTCTTTCAGCTGAAAATAAGTTGACTGAATGACAAAAATTAATCTCATTAACAAGCCAGTGGAAATTCCTCCATGTAGAGAAAAACAACTTACCAAAATGTAAACTCAGATTTTAAATCCAGTGAATCAGTAAATATATACACACTAGAAAAGAAATCCTAGTTCAATCTTAGCCTAAATACAACTTCACACGTAATGGACAAATAAATAAGTAGAGCGAGAAAAATACATTCAATTTACCTGACACAGCCTCAATGTAGTCAACAGTATACCCATCAAGCTGCATCATCTCTGTTGGCTCACTCTTCCTCTCCCGATAGCTGCACATGGCAAATGTATACTGTGACACTTGTACCAAACAGAAATATCGCTTCTTCCACTTTTTCCAGCAGCTTTTTCCTAAGGCGTATAAGTGTCTGTGGAGAGAGAGAAAAGGAGAGACAGGGAGTTAAGGAATGCAAGGTTCAAGTAAACTCCTTTAGATAAGAATTGAAACTATACTTTCAATATTCCAGATTGCATTATGATCATACTATGTCAGTTTGATTTGCTACTCATCATGCTAATCTATGCCATAAATTTTATGGGCAGTGAGGATGCCACATAATCATTATCCTTATTGATGACAATTATTTATTCTTATTTGAGATATTTTAAATAAGGACTGTTCTATCACAAGCTATTTCCAATCCTATATCATAGTCTAAAAATAAAAGTCCATAATATCATTCAGTTTTTGCCATTTTCAGTCTTCTCTTTTCTTTTTTTTTCTTTTTTCATTTTTCACTTTTTTTCATTTTTCACTTATGATCTCCTACAATCGTCAAAGGTAATACATTAACACTACAATAATAATAAAGAAAATATAAGCAAAATATGAAAAGCAAGATATTAACTGTGTCAACAAAAACTACCATAGTATTCTGTGTACAATCTGATATTCTAAAAAAGATGACTTCGTGTTGTAAACTACAAGTCCAAAATAACACTTCATAGTATATCTGTATATCTTTTACCTCTCTTCTCAGAAACTTTTAAGAAAGATATCTGTATCATTAACAAGGATCAACTAGTATAAACACTTACCCACAATGTTTAAGATTCTGGGGCTTGTCCATACGCACAGTTATCTTAATATTTAGGTTAGTCTCAGGTGAATTTTTTGGCACTTGCATCTTGTACCATTCTGGTATCTGTTAATAGAAAATATAAAAAAGGATAAAACTTTAGATATTTAATAAAATAAAAAAATCTACACTTATGGTCCAGTCTACAGATAACCCAACTAAAAAAAAAAAAGTATTAAAAATAGAAAAATATGAACCATATCATATTAGCAGTGCCCTAATAAAACAAAAACTCTAAACACTTTCATAATGGCATCA
>BOPN01000125.1:221985-234485 GCA_017312705.2 Penaeus japonicus
TATATATATATATATATATATATATTCATATATTTTTTTTTCTCCATATGAATATACATATAATGTGTGTGTGTGTGTGTGTGTGTGTGTGTGTGTGTGTGTGTGTGTGTGTGTGTGTGTGTGTGTGTGTGTGTGTGTGTGTGTGTGTGTGTGTGTGTGTGTGTGTGTGTGTGTGTGTGTGTGTGTGTGTGTGTGTGTGTGTGTGTGTGTGTGTGTGTGTGTGTGTGTGCATACATAATATATACATGTGCATTTACATCTGTGTGTGTGTATCTGTGAGTGCATACATATATACATGTGCATTTACGTCTGCATGTGTGTTTGTGTTTGAAAGTATATCTATCAGCACTTACATATGCATACATGTGTGTGAAGTCATGTTCATATATTTGTCAATATAATTCATATATTTGTAAATATACAAACGAGCATAATATAAAACACACATATAAATACAGATGCATAAGTCATATATCAGTATTCCAGCTTTGTACATAAACTGTCCTTCCATCAGAAAAAAAAAAAAATCAGCTGCAAAATGAATATCTAAACTTGGAAATGCTCATAGCAATACTCTGTCCCAATTACCAGAGAAGGCTTAACAAAAAAGAAATACCACAACACATCCAGGTACCCTGTGTCACTCTGCATAATGTGAACAAAATAAAAAGATGACACTTGTGGAGCCCACCTGTATTCTGTACAACTGGTATGACCAGTCATTAACTGAGTTGAAAAGAGAATGGTGTTTGTCAGTAGTATGTACTTTTTAACATCTTGAGCACTGTGTATCTATATATCTCCTGCTGTGGGGGGGAAAATTATCAAAGACAGATAATAATGTAGAGAAAACCTGTATCTTACATCTGTTGTTTATGACTGAGTAAAAAAAAAACATGAGATTTATATTACTGAATGTAGACCAAATGAGATATGTTTATACTGTATAATCCTGAATGAAATCTGAGCAATCTTTTCAAGTTAAGAGAAGATGATATATGATGCTCAGTTTTATCATGAAAACAGTAGAGCTCTTTTCAGTAAATCATTAACAATATATGACAGGGAGAGGAGAGGGGCATACATGTGCATGTGCTGCTTTTCATATAAAACACATGGAATGCAAGCATGCATAAGTGCCATTCCTCATTAAATTGTAAGACAACCTGAGAGTTTTCAAGCTGGAACACTGTATGTGTGTGAGAATGTTTATGGCTACTATTTGTGTGTGTGTGTGTGTGTGTGTGTGTGTGTGTGTGTGTGTGTGTGTGTGTGTGTGTGTGTGTGTGTGTGTGTATGTGTGTGTGTATGAGTGTGTGTAGGTGTATGTATGTGTATGTGTATATGTGTGTGTGTGTGTGTGTACATGTGTGTGTGTGTGTGTGTGTGTGTGTGTGTGTGTGTGTGTGTGTGTGTGTGTGTGCAAATGTACATACATATACATACATATGTATACACATACATACATACATATGTATATATATATATATATATATGTGTGTGTGTGTGCATGTGTGTGCGTGTGTATGTATATGTATATGTAAACACAGACACACACAAACACACACAGACACACGCTCAGACACACACACACACACACACAGAAACAAACTCACACGCAGACTCACACACACATATACATATACATACACACTAACACCCCTCACATACACAGCCACAGATATGCACACAAACACATGCACATACACTCCCCCCCCCCTCCACATATACATAGTCAAACATCACATACCCCCCCCCACACACACACATACATCACATACACATATCACATACACATACACATATCACATAACACACACACACACACACACACACACACACACACACACACACACACACACACACACACACACACACACACACACACACACACACACTCACGCACGCACACTTACGCACGCCCACATGCACAGGTACACACACGCACACACACACACACGTCTGTATATCTATAAACATATATGTTGAGACCAATCTATATGCATATGTACAATTTCAGACATTTTAATTCAAGTTGTGAATGAAATACTTGTCAAACAATATGAATGACATTATCTGATTTCCAATGTTATCACAGTGTTAATCAATATGCTGCTAAAAAGAGTTCATCCTTATGCTTTGGCTCATGAGAACAAAAAAACTGAAAATGCCTTTAGGCTATAAACTTCAGTAATCAGGAAAAAAGAGAATGAAATAAAATCAGGGCAAATGCATGAATTATGAAAGAAACACCATACATAAGTAGTGTTCACAACATGCAAGAAAAAATCATGAAAGCAAGTGTGAGGAAAGTATTCAAGGAGTCTCAAGTTTGTCTGATACCTTTTGCTTTTCCTGATATAGTTGCATTTGGACAAAAAAAGGCATTTAAACATAGATTTAGTTAAATATACCTCGTTACTGCTGAGATGAAAAGATCCTCTCAGGCTAATTCTAGCAATAAATCGTACACAGAGTTCAAGAAATAAAAAGTTTAAACACATATAAATGAACTTTACCAGAAATAAAAACCACAAATTATAAGAGGAAAATTTAACATTAGGGTCACCAGTTGGGGAAAAATGAAAATAACATTGTAGTACATCAATGTCACATTGAAACACATTTAGTGCAAAAAATGATAAAAAAATCTGAAATCAAAGAACAATAAAAGAAAATGAAAAAAATATACATAATACTGAAATATTAATGGGAATTTCATGCTACTGGTATAATGTATCTTTCAAGTGTAAAATATTAGTAGACTCTCTGATTTACACAGTTTGCCCCTGTATCATTGTCCTTTTTTTTATTCCCTAAAATATTTATCACACAGACATCTCCTTCTGAGATTACACTTTTTATAACTTCTTCATACCAATATATCACCTTCTTATGTTACAAGTCTATCTAACTCCACCCATACAGTTTGTAAATTCATCAAAAAAGGTTTTCCATTTAAAATTTTCTTCAAATAAACTGTACCCACGATTTTTTTATAATTTTTTAACAGCATTTTTCTATAGAAAATATTAGAATCAATTTCTTTGACAAAGACAGGCTCCCAGTAGCTGAGAAACTCCTGATTGCATACAACTAAAACTTCCTTTGTTCAGTAACATATAAAACTGGAAAAATATAACTGTTTTTTAGAATTATTAGTGCATGAAATTTTCATAGCATGACTTTAGTTACTAGGTAAATCAAGGAGTCTACGGTATAATTATGTGTATACAGTAGCATCCACAGTAGGGATGGGAAATGTCACAATATCAAAAGCTATCAATTTATGGCAATAACACCTCCCAAGGCATGGGTGATTCAGTTCAATCCAACAGGCTTAACATCAAGTCTGAGCCCAGGAAGGGATAAAATTGATATTCAGAAAACTAAATTTCAAATATAGAAATAAAATTGATTTGGCCTTAATCAACTCTTGTTTCCTTGTTCTCTAAGGAAATGATAAAATGACAAATGAATAGCAAAATTCTGCAGGTGCTACTCTGTGAATGAGTGAGAGAGTGAGTGAGTGAGTGAGTGAGTGAGTGAGTGAGTGAGTGAGTGGGTGGGTGGGTGGGTGGGTGGGTGGGTGAGTGAGTGAGTGAGTGAGGAAGTGAATGAGTGAGTGAGTGAGTATGTGAGAGTGTATGAGTGTATGTGTATGTTTGAGTGTGTGTGTGTGTGTGTGTGTGTGTGATTGTGTGTGTGTGTGTGTGTGTGTGTGTGTGTGTGTGTGTGTGTGTGGTTGTGCGTGTGTGTGTGTGTGTGTGCGTGTGTGCGCGTGTGTGTGTGTGTGTATGTGTTTGTTTGTTTGTTTGTTTGTTTTTTGTGTTTGTGTGTGTTCTCCAGGTATAAAATAAAAGGACACTGATTGTAAAATTCTGCAGGTGTTTCTCTATGAGTGAGTGAGATAATAAGTGAATGAGTAAATGAATGTTTGTGTTTGTGTGTGTGTTTGAGTGCATGTGTTTATGTATACACAACAAGATAAAAAAAAATACATTAATGCATTTTCTATCCGGGATTTCATAAAATCAGTCTGATTTAATACATCAATAAAGACAGGTTAACAAGGATTTATAACACATAAATCAATTAACCAAAAACAGTCTAAAATAATTATATCTATAAATAAGCATGAAGTATCTTGATATCACGTCCAATATTCAAGTCCACTGATAAGTAAAGAGAACAAAATAATGCAACAGCAAAAAGAAAATACTGAAAGACCAAATCTTGCAGTGCAACAATGGCATATGCACTAACTAGCTTAAATGTAATGAAATTGACTGCAACATGAGATAAAAAAAAAGAAAAAAAAGAAAAAAAAAAAGGAAAAAAAAAATCAGCTGAAACAATAGCATGAAAATTAATACACAGAGTATGAAATATAAAGAATAAAAGCATAAGGCATACATTTGTAGACCATACAGAGGCTGAGAAGAGAGAAAGAGATAGAGAGAAAGAGAGACAAGCAATAATGGTCCAGGCAATGAACCCAATGTTGGGGTACAATGCTTTAGTAAGACATTTAATGATAGTGGGAATAATAAAAACATTAGTAGTAGTTATGAAAGTGATAAAAGAAAAAGGAGAAAAAGTGACATCATTTTGAAATGCCTTACCTGTGATTGTATTTTCTAAGAGTTTTCAAGCCATATTTGCCTTCTTGTGAGCATTTGGAGACTGGGAGGCTCTCAAGGTTAGCCATCAGGAGATTGATCGAGGTCTTGAGTTCTTCAAGGTACAAGGACTCCATCTCCTTCACTACAAACTTGGGCATCAACTTGCGGTTCTGGTTTGACCAAAAGACTAAGGTTAGTATTGTTTTCTTCTCAATTTGTACAGATAATAATAATAAAGTCAAAGTTTGATATTATTTATAATTTGCTGACCATGTAAAAGTGAACTATACACATTTCACATTCTTTCCTTCTAAGTGAACAATATATATATATTTTTTTCATGGGTTACTAATAACTGAATTTGCTAATACACTTTGTACAGAAGAGGGATACACTTCAAAAAGTGCATAAAAAATATGCATATGGATTGGGTAATGCCCCCTTTTTTCAATTTCAACTTTACACTATGTTGTACTCTGCAACACCTGAGTGCAGAAGCATTAAAAATCAATGCAGATTAATGTTACATTGTATATACATATATCATCTATTAGCAAGGAGATGTAAGCAATACAAGGTTGGAAAAAATATAATTTAAAATCTAGTGGAAAAGGTATAATAGAATGAGTTATTATTCACAATAGTTTCAAACAGGAAATGCATAATAATACTTAAAAGTAAATCCCAGGCTGTAAGTAGCATAACAATTCCAGAAAATCATCTAGAGTTGCAAGTTTCAGATGCAAGAACTAAGAAATGCAAAAAAGAAGCAAATCAAGCACCTCAAGTTTGTGCCATGGAGCAAGACGGAGAATGATCATTTCTACGACACCATATTTTGCAGTGTTTACACAGCATGGGCATAGAATAGTCTATAAAACTTTGAAAACCATTGAAGATCAAAAGACATCAAACACAAGTTTATGATAAATTATAAAATCATAAATGCATGATCATAAGAATTTTATCATCCATCAAGACCAAGATTCAATAGTTATGGCCCTTACTAAGAGCAAACTACAAAAATCGGAGTAGATGTATGTTGTAACATTTTATCATCATTCACTTTCATTTTCAATCAATTATATAGCCTAGGTTAAATATAAATGCAAATTATTTTGCCCATTGTTTTACTATAGGGGCAAGTAGCAAGTTTTTTTTTTTTCTCGTGGTGCACAGAACCAATCCTTTTGCCTAAAAATATCATAACGGGGCATATATTACATATAATAAAGTCATTGCTGAGAACTGTGCCACAGAGCAAAGCTACAAAAGACATTTCTAATTACAAGTGATCTCAGAATAGTATCTAAGAACATCAGAGAATATATATCATATGTATATATATTTATATATATACAGAAATATATATATGGAATACATGCCACTTGTCAAAAAAAGAAAAAAAAGACACATATTTTACAATGTCTTAATATGAATAATAAATATATCCATAATTTTACCCACAGCCTTCATCCAATCTCTATGTTCTAGATCTACTAAGAGAAATGCAAACCTATGGCTTACTGAGGCCTCTAGGATAATTTTCATAATCAAACTTACTTCTGGATCTCTCTTAAGACCCTCTAACTCCTTTTTCAAAGACGTGGAAATAAGAAAAAATAAGAAAGGATTTGGTGGTTCAACAAAAATTGTATATAGAATGGCAAAGGGGGTGGTGATGACAGGGTATGTAATATCTGCCAAGAAGTGAGCATTTTGAGAGCAATGTTGCCTGTGACAGTCATCTGAGAACTGTAACTCTAAACAAAGATTAGTAAGAGCTCAGCAAATATTGACTTTCTCTTGCTCTATATCCTTACTTTGTTTTGATACTGACTATCTTTTTTTCACCTGTTAGAAATGTTTAAATTGAAAGATTCTTATTAGTGAAAACTGATAGAGATATCATTAACATTACTATTATCAAATAATCTTTGCATTAAAAAGGTATGTACGAAGAGCTATCATCATAAAAATATTATCTTGCTTATTGAAATCTCAAGAAAAAAGAAAAACAAAGTTTAGTTAACTGAACCCAGTATTAATGGTTTTGAACTAATACTGCACTTGTATGCAAAATGTAGACTTGATTTTAACATGACAATAACAGATGATTACTGATTGTATTTCATCAATAAGATATCATTAATAAATCATAAGCAGCCTTTCTTTAATGCAAATTGTGCAGTGTAATAATATCATGGCTTAATGAGGGATGCATTGGGAAAGGATTCAAGACATGAACTCCAACCAAAGTGAAGGAAATAAAACACTAGAGTACAATCTATATATCACGTTTGTTAAATAGGCTTACAAGAAAAAATAAAAACAAAACATGTTATTGTAAAATTTAAAGAGCTAACATAAAAAATATTCTGACTATGTATCATACAGATGTGTCTTTGTACAAATTTCATGGATCTGATCGTGAAAGTATCTATTCTTCTCATTAATGGTTGACTAATCATTCATTTCAGACCAATCCTATTTATAAGGAAATTCTTCTTATCATCAAATGAGTCCTTTTTAACATCTAGCTTAACATTTTTCTTGAATCCAACATGGAAACAAGGAAACATGTGAATAAACATGTATGATACTGACAAGTATGTATGAGGATTATTGCTTATTACAGCAAGACTTATCATGCATGAATATTTTCTGACCCCACAAAAGAGGAAGATGAAAATCTTAAAAAATGATGCTTCATTATAAATGCACAGTTATTATAAAGCCTAGACACACTCAACAGAAGTCTCATGTTGGGAGTAGTGATAGATAAGACCCATTTGCAAAGATAGTCCTACCATATGATAATACTGAATGTGTTTTGTAACATGTTGGTCTTTTAATACAGCACAAGATTGTTCTTTTTCTTTTCTAGCATGCTTCTGAATTTGTTTTTATTATTATTTTTTTTTTTTTATCTAAACAGAGCAAAGGCCCTAGTTTCTTAAATGCATATTCCGGTTTGATTTGCTTCCATCAAAATTTGTTAACATAAAATTAAATGAAGTCATTTTTTCATTCAAATTTCAAAATAAGATTGAGGGAAAATATATTTATTTCTCCACTGATATACCATTTTTCATACGAAAATATGTTACTGGGGGATATCATTTGGAGAAAACTGAAAATAGTATAAAATCTGTTTTACGACATCAGGAGTCTTGAACAGCTAAATGATACTACCAAAATAGAAAAGAATAGAGGAAAAACAAGGACAGAAAAGAAAAGGAAATATACATCATGAAGACATTTTGCATAGATATTTTTTTCATAGATGTGTAGTTAACATCTGCATCACAAATTACCATTTTATGCATGAATTTCCATAATATAATTAACTCCTGAATTAGAACTTAAGATGAAATTTAACATTTGAAAAGAATAAAACAAAGAAAAAAAAAAGGAAAAGAAAAGACCACACTGGAAACAATGAAAGCAATGGACGTGAGCACAGGACATGAGCCATGAAAATAGGTTTGACAACTCACCCTCTCTAGTTCCGCAACTTTCTGCATCCTGCCGTCCAATTCTCGGCGAATGGCTGCTGCTTGTTCATCCTGGCTGTCCAGCTGAGGAAGATAAATAGTAGATGCAGATCTAAGGTGTTTTGGTGGTGATATGTATGTGTTTTAAATAAATTGTCACTACACATATTGTCAAACTTGAATTTGGGTTTCTACATTTTGGTTATTATGCTATCAAAAAGGGATGAAAGGTATTAATCATTAAGTGGAGATTTACAAAGATGAGATAACAAGCTAGAGATTAAACAAACATAAAAATGATAATGATGGTAAAAATGATGCTCTAATTGTTGTATGGTGACAAAAATGGACCTTGTATGTATGTACTTACTGAGAAAATAATATCCAGAGTTATATACATTACTGTCCCTGTTTAAGAATAATTTAACAAATTCTGTAAAATTGCATTCTATTCATGCAGTATGTACACTATTAAGTGAAAACAATGAATTAAGTGTAGCCACATCTGAATTCCTTATTATCATTAGATATGCCACTTTCATAATTATCCTCATGTGTAAGATTACTGTAACTTAAAAGGGAGAAAAGTAAATGTTAACATAGTAATGGAAATCACATGACCTAATTTAAGAATATTACAATACAATAATACAAATAACAAAATGACACAAACTCGATTACTAATCTCAAATTAATCAATAAATGAAGAAATAAACTGTTGTTGTGAAAGAAAAAAAAGTCAGAATGAAAACTAGCAGCCAAACCTGCATGGCATTGAAGAGTAACTGATGTTCAAACTTCTTCAGGGAGAGGATCTGCTGGAACATGTCAAAGAGCTGTTCCTTGGGCATGATGAGTTCACTGTTCAGGCTCTGCTGCATCCTGCCAGGGCGCTTGCTCTCCTCCTCTCCTGCAGAACAAGAGAGAGGGTAATGGGAGGAACACTAGGGAAGATGTACAATTCAATGAGGAATTTACAGAGTTAATTGGTGTTCAGGAGGGATGTAAGAGGATTACGTATAAAGCTGATTAGGGTTGATGAAGACTGCCACAGGAATATCTGTATCTACCTACTTATCTATCTATGTTTCTATTCATCTATCTGTTTAGTTATCTCTCTCTCTCTCAATATATATATATACACAAATCATTGAAACTTTTTCTTGTTACCAATTGATAGAGTCGTTAGATAGACTACTTTATACTTGTCACTATGACAAATCTGTTGCTAATAATAAAGATCTAGATGACAACCAATATGTTGTGTTACATTTAACCCAGTGAGGTGGATGCCAGATATAGCAAATTAAACTTTGTATATCAAATTATTGAAGACAATCCCTGACTGTTTACCATCAAATAAGGAACCAGCAGAAGTTCTATCTCGGTAGAATATATGTGCTGTAACTTTGCTGGTCTTTTTTTTCAGTGTACAAAGTCTCAGAGCCACATTGATTTTGTCACTGGTATTAGAGTTATCATCCATAATATTCTATAATTCCTGCAATCTGTGACAAATGTTTCAAAGATAAAAATTGTCATAAGATTTGTCAGTCTATTTATTCCAAGTGGCTGCTGTTTACTTTCTGAATGATGGTTGTCCTACAGAAAATCTACCAAGCAATTAGATGAGTGTTATTGTAGGATATCTAAAAAAGTAAGAGTGCTTTTGGATTAATGGTGGCCATATATATATATATATATATATATATATATATATATATATATATATATATATATATATATATATATATATATATATATATATATATATATACATATGTATATATATATACATATATATATATATATATATATGTATATATATATATATGTATATATATATATATGTATATATATATATATATATATATATATATATATATATATATAAATTTCCTTATATAGGCCTTAATTAGGTCCTCAGCTATGGCTTCTGGAGTAACTACATGGGATTCCTTATTCAAATTATTCAAAAGTATCTTTGGGAGATATAAACATAGATATAATATAATGTTTGCACTGTTGACTTTATTGATTTTCCATGTGGGATACCATCATTCTCTCTCTCTCTCTCTCTCTTTTTTTTTTTTTTTTTACGAAATACTTTATTTTTTAAATTTCAAAAGAGGAGAAAAGCCCAATGACTTTACTAGTTAAATATTTATGGGACATCCATAAACTACAATAATGCTTCCTGAAGATATTATATTTTTGAAGAGCATGCATTTGGCATTACATAGCATAAAGTTACTTACCATCATTTTAGCCAAGTTAATATTAAGATGATAAACAAAAGTATATATTTTTCCTTATGATTATGAATTACATGATAATTGTTGTCTGCTAAATTGTTTTCTTTTTTGAACCTGCATCTTATAAACTCTTCTCAAAGTATATAGTGTTATAACATGTTATTCTTTTAAAAATAACAAATATTCCCTTCAAAATTCCTGTTTCTAGCCCTGAAACATAGATGCATTGGCCATTAATAAGCACAAGATACTAAACCTGTTAGACAATAAAGGAAAGCGAAAACATAGACTATGTGAAAAACAATATGGTCAACGTTTTCATAACCGTTCCTTTGCTTGAGGGAACTATAACTACTGTCAAATGTAGTTCCATCATCAACTGGAGTAAATACAGCCAGTAATCCTATGATTATTCAACACGAATGAATACTCAACTCCCCATTCAATGATTTGCAACGCAAATACAATACACACAAAAAATGTTGCTTGTGTTCATTCATTCACTTATAATCATTTATCATGTTTGCAGAAAGCATACATTAACTTTGGGAATCATTTGCAGGAGACTTGTTTGCATGTGATTACACTTTCCATTCTAATGATAGGAAATGCACTTCTGCTAAACTGTTTGTGATATACAGTAAATTTTAAACACTTCAAACAAAAAATTCCTCGCAAAAATGTGTGATAACATAAAACTACACGATGATAAACAATCATTATCATTTTTTCTATAATTCCTTTTCGATAAATTGTATAAAAAATATATATTACATCATTATTATCAAAGTTATATCATGCAATGACGTTCGCGTGCCATTAGACCGTTCAGACTCGGCACGGAAATCGAACAAGAGTTTCGAACAACATTCTGCAACACATGCCGGCTCAGTCATGATAGCGTAATTATATGATTTCAATATTCTTCAATCATATTTTCATTATTAACTTTAGTAATATTATCATCCTTATCAATATTGTTGCTGCTGTTATCAATATTATCATTATCACTATTACGATCAATATTTTCATCATTAAAATGATAATGATTATCCCTATCATTATTATTGTCATTATTATTATCATTAGTATTATCATTATTATTATCATTAATATTATCATTATTATCATTATCATTAGTAGTAGTATCACTATCACTATTACTATTATCATTAGAACCATAATTATCATTATCATTATTATTGGTATCATCATTATCATTATGATTATTTTAACATTATCATTATCATATCATTATTACTACTATTATCATCATTATCATTATCAATATTATTATCAATATCATCAATCTTACTATCATTCTTGTTATCATTGTCATTAAAAGTACCATTACTATTATCGCTATTACCATTTTTTGTTATCACCATCACTACCATTGCCATTATCATCGTCGTTGCCATAAACCATTGCAATTATCATGCCTGATTATCATTATAAGTACCATTACTATTGTCACACAGGCCCCAGGCATCGTGATGGCGTTGATGATATAAAATTAACCTTTTCTTCTTCATTTTATTTCGCATCTTCTTCATCTTTTTTTTTTTTTTTTTTTTTCGTAATAAAAAAAGTTTTGAGTTTTATAATATGCCTCTTCAGGACTTAGGTAATTCTTTATTGTGTCAGTTATATTATTGTGAATATTACAAAGGTATTAATATTTTTCCTTCATTTTTATTACGATTGTTGGCATCACCATTCATTATTCATCATATTTTCGTATCGAAATATATATTACTTCTCTTGCTATAATATTTATATATATATATATATATATGTGTGCGTGTGTGTGTGTGTGTGTGTGTGTGTGTGTGTGTGTGTGTGTGTGTGTGTGTGTGTGTGTGTGTGTGTGTGTGTGTGTGTGTGTGTGTGTGTGTGTGTGTGTGTGTGTGTGTGTGTGTGTGTGTGTGTGTGTGTGTGTGTGTGTGTGTGTGTGTGTGTGTGTGTGTGTGTGTGTGTGTGTGTGTGTGTGTGTGTGTGTGTGTGTGTGTGTGTGTGTGTGTGTGTGCGTGCGTGCGTGCGTGCGCGCGTGTGTGTGTGTGTATATATATATATGCATATATATACATATATATATATATATATATATACACACACACACA